>VZTF01005904.1:302329-386445 GCA_013397755.1 Cnemophilus loriae
ACATAATGTACCTATTAAGACACTCTTTTCCTTGCTTTCCTCTGGATTGTCTCAAATTCTTGAAGCTTTTGTTGCTTTTCATCAGGAGGATGTGATCTGCAAAGTTTTCAGCCTTACAGGCTGTGTTATTTTTATACCTCATGATATATAGTTTGCCATTTTTTTTGTAATAGCATAGCATTGCCGACATACACTTCTCTTGTGATCCACTTCAGCACCTTGATCCTCCTCTTTTGAACTGCTGTCTAGCCAGTTGTTCCCTGCCTCGTTGTATTTCAGGGATGTCTCATACTGCCCTCTGCCAAGTAACATCCTGTTCCTTAGTCAGGCGTTCCATTTTCTTATGATGCTTTTGCTTTTTAGTCAAGCAAATGATTTCTAGTCAAAGGATAGTTTTATTCTTCAGAACTGTATTCTGAATAATTGCGTGTATTTCTTCCACAGAGTTCCTGTGCATGTTTTGTGAGTCATGTAAACTGAACTTTTCACAGACGGTCACTCATTTTTTATTGCCTGCATGTGGTCTGGATGCACCACAGCTGGACATTTACTGTTGTTTGAGAATTCAGAGCAGTACGCACATGAAAGGTCATCTAACTGCTAAGTTTTACTGAAAATGCAAATCACAGATGTTTGCAGTTGGATGCCAAAATTTTAGCTTTTCTTTTTTTCTTATGTTTGTTAACAAGTCTCTGCAATATGCTATTAAGTTCTTTCTTCTAATGTTTCTAGACAGTATAATTAGTAAAGCTTTCTGGAAATTTATCAATTGCATATTTGAAAGTGGGTTTTGAATTATATACAGTAAATAAAATGTGGGGTAGAAAATCTTTGCACATACTATTTTAAAAATAATAACTCATTTTTGTGCTTTGAGCACTCTCATCTGTGTTTGAAAATATTTATTCGTTTAGGTCTCTAGTAGAGATACCTTTTAAAATCCATCAATGTATTTAACATTTCCTGAATCATTTCAGCCCTGCTGTGGCTCTCTATTGCCTCTTTGTTTGGGTAGCAGCAACAGTCTCTGATGTTGCTTTTACTGATCCACGTGATCCATAAGTTCTAGAACGAACAATGTATTAGGTTATCCTTTGAATGCTTCCTTATGAACATATCAATTCACTGCTATTTAGAAATAGTGTTCAGGGTACTAATTAGAACCAAAAAAACCCAAAAAAAGTTATTGAATAATGTCTGTAAGGAATTTCATGCCTTATAAAAAGTCAGAAAGTGTTTCAAAAAGCAAGTTATCAAGTTCCTGATATTTGAGCAGGCAAAACTGAAGTACAAAGAGAAGAACAAAGGTAAATCCACAAAACAGCCTGGAATTTCGATGTGCTAAGTGTCACAGAATCTAGAGAATTTAAAATCCCAAGTCAGGTACTAAACTTCTCTATATACACCAGGTTATAGCAATGTAGTTTGGAAAGGCCTAGAAGGCATCCAATTCAACCTGGCACCCTCTGTGTCCGTAAAAACAGCTCTGAGTTTCACCCCACCTTTCTGGGTGTTTAGTTACCTGTGTACATGTATCTAAAGCCCATATCTGACACGACACACCTGCAGGACCTTGATCCAGACTGCTATGAAGGTTTGCCATCTGTACAGAATTTTGAATGTAGGGCTGTGGACATGAGATTGTTGATATTCAAGGATTTCAGAGGAAAAGTACCAGAACGGAAAGGTATAAAAACATAAAGGTAAAGATAACCTGGGTAAGCCTGGTTGGGCTAGACAGTCTAGTTGGGGACTAGCTGTGAACCCTTGTCTCGTGTTAAGTGTCGATGGAAGATTGCAAGTTAGAAATGCTGGAATTCCTCTCCAGAGAGCCATGGAAGTGTCCCTTACCCTTTTGACTCATGCCTGCCTACTCAGCAAAGACTTCTCAGGTAGCTCAACATGAGTGGCGAGTAGCCAGATCTTCTCTCTGTTAGCCAGTAACTAACTGCTTTACTTTCAATTATGTGTATTCTTCTTGCAGATTCTCTGTGCCTGGCTAACATATGTGAACAAACTGACTGAGTGTGACAAATGCACTCAACTCCTTAACCAAACTAAGGGTAGATATTACAAGCTCCAAAGAAGGTAAAGACCTAGGGCATAACCAGGACAAGAACTTCTCTAGTTCCAGTCCATTCTGTAAAAATACACAAAGGAACAGAGTGAGTGACAGAGGTGAGCATTGATGCATATGAGCTCGGGTCACTGATCTTGTAAATAACACATGAATAGCAGGTAGCTTTTCTAGGATTCATTTATCAAGGAACAAAGAAAGTTGTAGGTGCAAGGAATCTCATGCATACCCTTCCCATTGTGTGTGATAAAGCAAACCACTTTATTCCAGAAATATGACAGCCTAAATGAGTGTTCTTCAAGCTCTCTGTGCTAAGCAGCTGGTTGCATGGGATCTCCCCTTGAGCAGAGACACCTCTTGAGGTTGCTCTTCAAAGCAGAGAGACTTCCCACCAAAAGCAGATCCTCAGTAATTGACAGATAACATGCATAATCTGGTATTATAGTGCATGAAGATTTTTGTATTGATAGCTTTGATTTTTGTATTGGCAGCTTTGCATCATTGTTATATTGTTACTTTGTGCAGTAAGTAATACAGTAAACCTTGCCATTGAATTTTTTTGTAAAAGTTGCATTTTTACAACATATTTCAATAAACTCACTTTTGCTGATACTTTTGGTGGTAGTTCTCTATTTTCTATATTTTAGTGTCAGCTGTTCCTAAAATAAAATATTTCCTCTTTTATATGTCAAGTGTTTGTAGCTTCTTGGCATCAAAAACTAACTTTTCTCTGTTGAGGTCTGTGTTATGCGATGTTCTTGTAATGCTACATAACTTACTTGGATCATTTACAAAATCTACCACTGATGTTGGTATATTAGTAATTTCTATCCATACTGACTTACATGATGGAATATATCTGCCCCTTATGAGTAATAAAAAGGTAATTTTCTTATTTCTCCACCCTTCAGGAAGAAAGTAAGCCATTGGAACAATGCTATCTATGTTAACAGGACCATTTCAAAGGAAAACAAAAAAAAGATCTGCAAACGTAAGGTACAAAACACAATTCCCTTTGTCAGGCACTGAATCAAAGACTTGAAACAAGAAAAGTGGGGTAGTTTAACGTTCCTCATTAACCAATGCAATGAAAGATTTTACTGTGTTATTTAAAGTAAAGCAGAAATATTAGGTTGTATTTCAAAAGTTTCTGATTCCAGTTAGTGATCATATGCGCAAGCTTCTGCACAGTTTAGTAGACCTGTTGATTCTCTTATTGAAATCTAGTAATTCATATGATAAATCTGAAGTTCTTTTGGTTGCAAACTAATATTTAATATAGCGTGAAAAATGTCATCTTTAGCCCCAAAGCAGGATGAATCCCACCTACTTCCTGATTCTCTTTTTTTTTTTTTTCTTAAAATCTCCCATTCCCAGAAGTTCCACTACCTTCAAAGGCAGCCTCTGGCTAGGACATAGCTATCCTCAGTTGTAGAAAGTTCTCTCTTCCAAAAAGGCTTAGTAGGTCTTTATACCCACTGCTCTCTGCCTGCAAAATAATAGAGACCAAGTTATTATTTCCTCTTCTGCAGCAGCCTTTGAAGCATTGAAGATTAATTAATAGGACCCTCTCAGTCCTCTCTAGGTTAAACAAACTCAATTCTTTCTATGATTTACAGAATGCTGATTGTGTTCATTGCTGTTCACATGTCTCTTGAGTCCAGTTTCAAAGAAGAATTGAAGGACACGCACTCCTTTTAACAGGAGCCTTATTAATACTCTATTTACTCACAGGTGACACTTCTGTTCCTACCTGTCTCTATGTTTGCTGTTTCCTAAGAAGCAGAACATTGTTTATTTAAGATCTACCTGTGATGTTCTGTAAGTCACAGATAATTTTTATCTTGCCAGCTCTTCTCTTTCCTTGTTTAATTAGTTCTGCTTAACACTACAACATTGCTCTTTCCCTTTTGACACACCATTTCTCTAACTTGCCAAGATGCTTTTGAATCTTAGTCCTGTTTTCTGTTATGATTATGATCCCTCATAGCTTCGTGTCGTTTGGAAATCCTGGGTGTCTTCTGTTTTATCAAACAGATTGTTGGCTGTGTACAGCCCTGACAGATGTTTTAAACTCCACTATTGTTTCTTTTTAGCTGCGAGCCACTGCTAATTGCTTTCTAACTGCACAGTAGCAACCTCCAAACCCAAAGTAAAGCAAACCACTGTTTTCCATAAACAGTGTTCCTCATACACGATTTATTTCCTACCCAGGAACAATTTCTATTTAGTCAGAAGTTGCAGAAGTACTCTACAGAGTGAAAGAGTTCAGAGAAAATTTCTTGAGCTGAACTGCACTGAACTGAACAAATTCAGATGTACTTTTTAGTGCGTACAGAATGCTAAGAGGTTGCCATAAATATTCATGGAGTTTCTCTGGAAGTAATTCTGGTCATCCCACAGCTGTAGAGGAGTCATTGAAACTGTACAACCATGTTGCATTGAGATAATACTCTTTATTTCTCAATAAGCCTCTCAGCTTGGCGTCAAGCTAGGATTCTTCAGTGCCCATCTGAATTGTCTCACAAAATGTAGGAGGCAGGAATGGTCTAATTGTCTGCACTTGTTTTGCAGGTGCATCCTGAGTACCCCACACAAATAAGGTTTGAGCTTTCTGTAGGCATTTCCATTGTGGTTGTGGTAGGTCACTGTAAAGGGCAAAGCCTGATCTTGTATCGAATTGCAGTTTGTTGTACACAAACTTGTGTGGTTGCAGCAACAGTCTGTCCTCCCGGCGTATCTCTTTGATCAAGTAATAATTGTGGTTGCTGACAAGAAATGGTGCAGGTGTTATATATGTATTATCTGATATGATCTTAACTACTAAGTAACAAGTGTAGGTTTGTTCTAAAAAATTAAAATCGCAGTAGCATAAATAAGTTATGGGGTTAATGAAGAAGAAATTATCAGTTATTTGCCTTTAACTAATAATTGCCCAACAATCCCTATTACAAACAATTGCTATTTAGATGAAAAAGCAGTGAAATGTAGGAAGGACCAACATTAGAATTAATATGTAACTTCAAGTGTCTTTTTATGTATATGCATGGTTCTATCATGCTAAATTATTTCAGGTCTGCTTTTTTTCACAAAGTCTGTTTTCCCACTGAACATTTGAGAGATATGAAATTCACTTATTCTTGTAGATCCTGTGTATTTTATTTTCTCCTGAATGTTGAGTGGAAGGTCTGCAGCTTAGTTACGCTGAAATATTTAAACCCAGCTCAAAAAATAATTAAAAAAATATTCACTATAATATTTTTGTCTGTGGTCCTTTATCCACAATGTCATATAAGCCAAATTTATGTACATCAATTTAATAGCAATCTCCAATCATTTCCCCACCTAACTTACTTGGAAACTAGAGCTGCTAAAATTTTCTAGTGTTATTAGAAATGCAGTTGGGTCCAGCAGTGCAAGATAATAGATTCATAACTAACTAATAACTACTTACAACATTTAGGCACTTCTTTACCACTAAGGTTGTTTGTGGTTTAGAGAACAGCACCTTCCAAGAATCTTTAAAAGTCCTAGGTTCTCTTCTGAGTAGATAAATTCCAGCCTAATCATGTCCCAGAACTATTCTGTCCTGCTGGATTGGATGAGGCACAAGTAGTCTGCCTCTCCAGGTCGCATGCTTCTGTGTCTTTCCGAAGAGCAACAGCTTTAAATGGAGGGCAGTGGCTGTATCCATTTACGCTAATGTTAAATCTGTGCCTTTAGTTATTCTTTGGGGTCGTTCCAAGCATGTATTGGAACTTCTTCCAACTGAAGAGGGAATTGAATCCTTCTCTTTACTTTCAGGTTGAGCATTCTGGTCAGTCGGCTGTTATAAAAGGGCTGTGTGCCTTAGCATTTTAAAAGAGTGGGCCTCAACATCTTCCTGTGAGGGACAAGTGCATGCAACATGCAATAGTCATACTCTGACAATGGCCCTTCTGGGAATCCCCACACCTAGTTTTTGACCCCAGAATCATTTGTGCAGGCTTCATGCTCCTCACACTGCAAGGATTCTGTACATATGAAGTCTAGTTCTTCAAGGAATTTGAGTGTAGACATGCCAAGTGTATTCAGGCTTTCAGGTTAATGGATAGCTAGATGGGATTGCAGAAGGCAAATTAGCTTCTGCTTAAAAGCCTCGATTTGTAACGGTGTTATTTCCCGGCTTATCAAAAGCAGAGTTAGCTCAAAAAACATGCACTCTTTGGGTCCCAAACTTGAGACACTTCACAGTCTTATTTTCAGATCAGTTTTTCTCGTGAGAAACTCTGCTACCATCTTGTGGTAATCTAGAGGAAGAGGCATCAAAAGCAAACATTTTCGATTTACATGGCAGTCAAGGGTTAAAATTCATTCCATATTTGGAGTAATAAAATGTGGAGAGTGTGATGTAACATTTCAGGAGAGAAGAGTAAACAGCATGGTGCAGTGGAACAAAGTAGTTGTGCACTTTTGTATATTGAGATTGTGTGCTCAAATATGCTGGATACATACTTGTTTTGGTTTTGGGTTTGTGGGGTTTCTTTTCTGTGGTAATTTGCTAGGATGAAAAAGGAGCCCAGTATTTCTCTCTGTGTGATCAGAACATTTATAGTAGTAGCAGGCCTACTTGATGACCTTTATGGTTACATTAGACAGCACTTATTCTGGTCATATATACAGTACATATCTGTGTTCAGATAAAACTGCCTGTTTTGAGTCGATAATGGAGTTGGGCATATTCGGAAGGAGAAAAAGAAGGTTCCCTGTGGATTTTTGCTGTGCTATGAACCCTCATGCTGATGTAAGAACAGATCTGCCTGGTGTCTGGTGGAGAAATCATACCAGTGTTGGAACAGTAGTGTTTTCAGATGCAAATCCAGCATTCCAGTTGGAGACAACAGCTAGCAGGAGACGACACAAAGACACTTGTCTGTGAAAGTCCCTCTGGTGGCACAGCACTAGCCTAAAACCATTCCTGAGTTCTGGGACACAGCAATCCACTGACAAGATGTGATGGAGTATGGGCAAAAACTGAGACAGAGGCAAAGGACTGTTTTCCACACGGTGAGGGTAGGAAGAGAGGCTTGCTACCAAAAATAGTTGTTCCCATAGATCCTCCACTTTCCTGAATTAATACCACGCTATTCTATCTCATAAGACAATTACATACTTTACACAGAGTTTCAGGGTATGTCTGCTGTAGACCACATGGAAAAATCTGTGTTAGTAGCTTGAATGGGCTGCTGCGACCAGATGGTTTCAGGTTTCTCAGCTAGTTGTTTAAAATGACTGTGGGGATTTCCAGTCAAGCACTGGAGATAGTGGGACAGCTCTAAACAAGTCTTCGGCTTTCCATTAAATATGATTACTAGAAACTGTGAAGTCACTTAAGTTTAAGAAAACAAACAGGTGTGTAAGATACAACTGGTATAGAAAATTTTAACCCTACTGAGTTTTTCAACTGAATAAACGACTGACAGTATCATCTTGAAATGGTAGTGCTGCCTTTATATGCCTCTTTGTCAGTTCACAGTAGTCAATAAAACAAATTGGGAAAGGACTTAGTAAGCCCATTGGTGATGCAAATGGAAAAAAAGAAATTTTGTTTTGTTCCATGTCTTGGCTTTGAATTGCTGTATGCAGCATTCTTGTTCCTGAAAGTCTTGTTCAGTAGAAAGTCTGTGGAAAGCGGAATCAAGCTTTAAAAGACGAGGTAAGCTTTCTCAGATGTAACTCAGGATACCTTAGCAACAATCAGGATCTTTTCTTTATATGCTGTTGAAATATCCTGGATGAAAAACCTACTGCGTTTATTGGAAAAATGAAAAGAGCTGGGTTTTATACGGATGTGCTAGAAGCGGAAATTCAAATTCCCACCACTGAGAATTAATGAGTTATCTTTTTCCTCTTTCCCCAAAATGTAGAGTCTGGCTTAGGATGTGTGAAATTTAAAGAAATTGGAGGGCAGAAATCTTGAAATTTGAAGTACATTAGTGTCCTTTACTATATCTTCAATAAGCTGAGATGCCTAGATTTAAGTTATGCACCATGAATAGTGTTATTACTGGTTGAAATGTGAGGGTGTATTTAGTGAATGAATAAGGTAATTAATAAATTAGAAATTAATCGTAAATTCACAATAGAAGATGATATAGAGTGAATGCATGATGTAATGTATAAAAGGCTGGCTACGTGATTTAAATAAAATTGCAGCTTTGATTCTTTGGATGCTTAGGCTCAGTGGTTTGCTGAAATTTAGTGCAGTGTTTCCTATCTGCCACACTGAATAAATGAATCTGTGACAACGCCAGTGTTGTGTTGTGTTGTGTTGCACAGTGCAATTAGGCGAGGCTGAGGAAGTCTGGCTTGTGGAGACATTAGAAGCGCATCCTGGATGAATGGACTGAGAGCACCAAGCAATCATTCCTGAGTGTGAGGTGCCAGGAGTTGGGAACGCTCCGGCTGATAGTGCCAGTTAATGACCATTAAGCAGGGAGGAGGCAGGCGCTGCAAGGAGCTGCCCAAAGAATATGTCATTAGAGTTGCTCATGGGCATACTCTCAAGTATTGTCCGTGCCTCAGGGGAGCTGTGGGCATTCCGACAGCAGCTGTTCCAGCCCTAAAGCTGGATCAGCCAGCCTCTCCTGCAGACGGAACTTCGTGCGGTGTAACCGGAGTCAGCAGCTGAGCACCACGCAGCCGCTCACCCCCGTCCCCTCCTGGTGGAACGGGAAGGAGAATCAAAAGTAAAACTTGTACCCAGCGGTAAGGAAAGTTCAGTAACCGAAACGTAAATCGAAAAGTAAAAAGTAAAATATATGAATGATAGCAAATAAAAAAAAAAGGGAAGAAACAAAACTCAAGGAAAACCAATTGATGCACAATAGAGTTACTCATCCCGCATTGAGCAATGCCAGACCCAGTCCTTGCACCCCGATCAGCCCTGCTTCCGGGAAATTCACCACTTTATATACTGGGCATGGTGTTCTGTGGTGTGGAATATCCCTCTGACCAGTTCAGGTCACCTCTTCTGGCCGTGCTCCCTCCCAGCTCTTTTTGTGTAACTCTTCACTGACAGAGCATGAGACACAAAAAAAAGTCATTGAATTAGGACAAACACAAGTTGGCAGAAATCGAATGTTAGTATGTTATCAACATGATTCTCATACTGAATCCAAAACACAGCACTGTACCAGCTACAGAGAAGAAATTAACTGTATCCCAGACAAAACCAGAACAAAAAAGTTCTGTTTTCTTCACAGAGCTTCCCTGAGAAAAAGAATTGCTGGCAGCTGGTGGCTTTTCTGGTGACACAGGGAGTGTTCGCATAAGGTGTAGGTCCCACATAAGGTTGCACTTGTGCCAGTTAGCAGTATGATGGGTTTTTTCTCTGATGATGTATGTATAGGGGTTTGCAGATCACATCTTTCTGTAAAAGCGTAGCTTTTCTGATTTAGCTATAAAGCCTTTAGAGATGAGAAACACAAGCTGCAAAATACCACCGTCATGCTAGGGTGTTTTACCCATAGAAGTACTCCACGGTGTATTCAATATTTAAATACGCTTCTTGATTGATACACGTTGTTACATGACAACAGATTCCAGGCGAAAATATCCTCCAGATTAGGCTAGGTGGCGCAGTAGGTCAATGCATTGAAGTTTTTCAGACGTTTTTAAGGTACACAAATTCCTGTAAATTTCCACAGCCTGATATGTTTATTGACATATTGGTGCATTGATTAATGTGGAAGAATCTCATTACCTTTTGTGGCTTTTCTGAGTGATTACTTTTCATACTCATCCGAGTAAAAGTCCACGTAGAAGCTTCCAAGGTACTTTCTGGACAAAACAACATAAATACTTTCCTCATTTTTTGTACCTTGCCTTCCAAGCACTTCCAAGCAGAAGTGTAGTTGAGGGCAAACAGAGTCTGGCTGCTTCTAATTTGGGAAAATTAGAGTTTATTTCATTCTTACTGCCCTCTTGAATACCACAGTAGTGTGTTTATAGATGTTTTGTATACCAATAAACCACTGTCTCCAAATACTTACCAAACATTAAAGAAATCTTCAGTGTCAGCTCTTTCCTCTCTGGAAAAGGAAATATTTTTGAAAATACATTATTAGTGTACCCTCAGTACTTCTGTCTGCCATGAAAAAGAAAGCTGAGTCTAGTAGTGAAAAATTTCTGTTTTACTTAAAAAACCTCAGAGGAGCTAACTGGACAGTTTTGTGAAGCTACTTAGTAAACATTAAGTGGAGTATTTTTTTGTTGCCAAATTAGGTTGTAGCAAACTGCCAGTTTCTCAGATAGAGAATATTGTTTACATAAAAAGTTCAAGGTAAGTGTCCATCTCATGCATTGTTATTTGCAGAAGATAAGTAAGTCATGATTAATGAGTTATTTATATTATTTAGAAGAGGTCAGGAGAAGAGTTATTAATATTTGAGCAGCAGTATGTGGCATTTTAAATAACCCCTATTATCAAAAAGGTTGAGGGTAACAGTCAGATGGTTAATGTACTGAGCATTTAGCATCTGGTCCTCTGAGGTGTCAAGTGCCCTTGCAAGGCACTGAGTGCACTCAAATTACATTAAAATAATGAGGGAACTCACTTCCTTACAGGAGACTCTCAGCCACTGGCAGGATAAAGCTATTATCACACAGGCAGTAATGGATAGTACGAAAAAGCCATTTCCTTTTCTCTTTTTTTTCTTTTTTTTCTTTTTTTTTTTTCTTTGTGTGTGTGTAGATTTCTACTCCTGAAATGGCTTGTGGAAGTTACCAGTGCTCTGTAAACACCAATGTAAAAGCTGAGTGCCTGCAAGCAAAGTATCTTCTGTCTGCTCTGAGACACAGGGCAAGCACAAAAGCTGAAGACAACAGAGGAAAACTGAAGAGAGCAAGAGGCCACGAAAACCCTTATGTGGTAGATTTCAGCCCTTCACTGCAACTTGTTTCTGTAGCATAGAGCAGCTCCAGACCTCTCTGTGCAAAGTGGCCACTCCTTTGTGTACGGACACATTGGTGGGAGCTCTCTGCTGCCAGCCTCTGCCCCGAGATAGAAATGCAATTGCTAAACAACCTAACTCTGCACAAATCCCGGGAATCATAGCACACGGCTCATCGGCATTCACAGCTCATATTCCTGACTTGTTCCAGGATAATCTGCTTGTCTTGTCATGGAGTTAAGGAAGGTAGTGGTTTGGATCCATTTTGTGAGGGTTCCTAGTCTTGAAATAGCAAGGACTGTGCCAGCTGCTTGTGGTATTTTCAATTGACACAACACTGGTTTTGGAAGGTTAAGACCAGAAGGAAAGTAACAACTGTATTCCACAGGAAAGCAACAGCAACTGAAAGAACCTGTGCAGATTTAAAGAAGTGTGAACAAAGGTGATGCTCCTATAGAACAGCAAATACCTCCTCCTTAAGCATTTTTATTGAGGCAGTGTCCACACACTTCATACAGAGTAATCATAAGAGATACATGCAGAAATCTGCAGGAGGAAATACTCTGGAGTTTGAGTGGCACCCTGGTGAAAGAGCCAGCAATAGGTGAGTGCTTAAATTATTAAGGAAGCTCTCTCCTGGAATGTCAAGCTCTTCTATGCCAGGTCCTACACAAATATTGGACAAAGTAAGTGTAAACTCCAAACAGTTGTGGAAATTTGAAGTAAAAGACAGGTGATGATTATACGCAGAAAGGGAAGCACAAAGAAACAATATTGTTATGTGATAAGTAGTGATAGCAGGATTATATGATACTCCAGCTGTGGTTGAAATTTCGACGACTTTATGGTGTTGAGTGTGAAGTTACTCTGGGGAAGCAAAAAGACTGCATGCATTTCTCAAGCAATTGAAGCATGGGATCCATTCTAAGTCTATGTTGTGTCACCAGGGCTGGGGTGGAACAGGCTGCTGAGTATTCTCAGCTCCTCTCTGTGGGAGAAAGTAAGCCAGCAAGGGTTTCTGAAGCTGGCACTGTGAGATAATGCTAGGACCCAGCTTTGCCCCAAACCACAGACAGAATTGTGCATCTTCTGGGGAGCTACTGTCCTCTTTGTAGAACAATGTTCTCGCTCTACTCAGATCTCCGGGAGATATGGTGAGTGTCTTGTGATTCCTAGCCCTCTGGTTTAAGGGTCAGCAAGGGTGTCTATGCTTGGGTTAGCCCATGAAAGGTCCTGAAAGACAAGCAAAGGAAGTCAGAGGTGTGGTACTGAAAGAAAGATAACCAGTCAAAATGAAAGATAAAATGCTGGGAATAATATACTGGACTGATATGAGCAGGTCAATCTGAACATGGCTGGGGAGGAAAGTTTCTTAGGCACTAACATGAGACACAACAGTCTTCAGAAGAGTTTTAGTTAGCTATGTAGATAGAAGAGGCTAAGTTGTAGAAATGTTATGTGGAAATGATGCCCAGAATTTAGATCTAGCCTGCCAGTAAAGACATGGGAGGGTGTAGTCAATGATAATTCCTAGGTTATTGATTTGACAGACTAAGTGGTGTTATCTCAGAAAAGGAGAGCAGGGGACATGTAGTAGATTTATGAGAAGGTTAAGAGTGCCATCAATTTACCAACAAATGGTTTAAGATTGGAAAAAAAATTATGAGTAATATGGGGAAGTAAATATCAATTAAAAGAACTGGACAAATTATTAGTATGTCTGGGTGTCTTCTGCTGAATGGACCCCACAGCGAACTTGTTTTTGCAGATTGGGTAAGTGAGCCTTAGTTCGTTCTGTATCTATGCTAGGAATTGTTCTTCATATTCTGTGGTACATGGTAGCATCAAGACTACGCCAGGGAACTCGTCGTTTCTCAGAGTTTCCTACCATGGTTTATAACTCAAAACTTACCTTTTGAAACCATTGACATCATTGAAACACCAAGGCTTACTCACTGGTGATACAATCATGTGTCATGCCCTTTTTTCTCTTCTCCTCAACATCTTTCTCCTCTTCTTTGCTATGCTGTGTCATTTTCTGATCAAATAGAGCAATCCTTCCTGTATCATTGCTCATCCACTGCTTCTCTATCAACTTCTGTCTTCTGTCCCAGACACTAAATATTCTGCTAATTACCAGCTTATAACTTTACATGTATAATAATTTGCTCTTATTCTTAGCAGTCACAGAGAAGAAATGAAGAATTCCCCTCAAATTCATGTAAATTCCTTTTTACACCTTTGCAAGTGATAGGGTTCGTACAAAAATTATTTTTTTTTTTGCTTACCCATGCTTTTGAGTCATTATCCAAGAATAAAAAAAATAAAAACTTCATTCGATCAATCCACATAAAAGGAAAGTATTTCTTCAGCAAATTTTTGTTATCTACTGGTTTTGACCATGATGCCACCTCATCTGCTTTCTCACCAATTCTGTTCACCCAGAAAGTTTTCTGAAGGATGCATAAATCCTACATGAGAATACATGAATAACAGCTTGATGGTACTACTTTTTCTATTTTGACCTCACTGAATGTCATCTTGTAGCAATACCAAACACCCTATGTGGGCAGAGAATGGTGAGAGACAAGTTATTTCTTTCTTGTATATTTAGTTGGCATTATTAATCCTTTGAGCATCTAGTGAATGTTTAGATGTACTTTGAAGACTTTGTGGTTGTACTGGGTTTGGTTATTTTTGACTCATGGGAAGAGATCAAAGGATCATGATAACTCTGTTGTGGTTGCCCAGAGCTGCATGTTTTCTTTGTGGTAACATGCAGTAATAAAATGCCTTGAGAGAGACCATGAGTTTTGCCCAGTGGCTTACCTCATGGTGGATGTTTCACCTTGTAGCAGTGAAAATGGAGTGTAGTTGTGTGAATGTTGGATAAGGAGGAAACCATGGATGAGAGACAGGAGAAAACAAAGAGGTTATAAGACCAGCAAACGGTGACAGCAACATCTAGAGTATTAGAACTAACAATTGAAAGGAGATACTTTATATTCAGAATTTTTTTGATCTTCTGGATTATACTCGGACTTCAAAATCAGTATGACATAATGGGTTAAAACCTCTTAAATGTTACAAATTTGTGTTATCTGAGATTCACAGAGATATGATTTGTATTTTAGCTATAATTATCTTTACATGTCACAATCACCACTCACAATAAGGATATAAAAAGATGTCGTCTGTGTTGCTTTTCCTGTGTCATTTAAGTCCCTTTCAGTTTAGCAGAGTGTGAGTGAACCATTAGGTTGTTATTACTACCATGAGTATTCAGGCCTTCCAAATCCTTTGGGAGAAAACGGTGAGTGGATCCTTTGACCGGCTCTCTGATGATGTAATAGCTCCATCAGTATTTGGTATTTCCCTTACCAGTCAAACCTTTCTGTCAGTTCCTCAAAATCTCCTGAAAATGTGGGCTGTAGAATTCCCTTATTTTGCCACTGATCTCATCATTTTACATCTAGAAGCAGTACTGCTACTACTTCTCTCTGTTTGGATTCTTCCTCCTTTACTGTTCTGTCACTGTATCACCGACATTTCTGCTGAGTTCCTTGTCCACTTGGCCCCATGCCATTTTCAAACTTGTTGTAGGACACTTTTGCCTCATTTTGTTCATCTAAACCCACTTAAGCTTCTAGTATGAAGGAGTTCAGCTCACCCAAGTGATTTGAGGCTATTCCCTGCTTACCTTTGTTTTCACTTGCCATACCTCTAATTTTTTGTCATCCAAAAGATTTACATTTATTTTCAAATTAAAATTCTTTCTGAAAATGTGAGATAGCATGCAGTCCTGGAAAAATGGTGAAAGAAGTTTGGTGCAATCTTTTTTGAAATTATAAAAATGTTATCTCTGCATCTGCAGAAAGCATTCAGCAGACATCTTCTAACACAGCATGTATGCCTAACCATTATAACAGTTTCTTACTAAGTTGAATGTTTACTAAGTGTTTCATCATAATTTTCTAGATGAGCACTCCTTATGGACTTTCACTACCTTCTAGGGGGCTATATTAGTGTACTGATTCATATGTGTACTCTTTGTTATTCGAGGTTTCAGTAATTCCAGAGTCATTGATCTTTTGTACAAGTCTTTCCCACTATTCCTACCAGTTACAGGGTGGTTTTACACTTCAGTTACCTGGAGTTGCTGCTTTAGCATGTAAGCAATTAAGAACTTCCTTTGTATCATTTGCCACATAGATTTAGTTTCTCTCTTAAATACAGATTTTTAGCTTGCACAGTACTTCTTTCCTTTTTCCCATTCTTCACATCTCTGCCCTTTTCAGTGCTTACCAAATGTATCAGGTGCTACCAACATTTTGGACCAGAAGGACTTTCAAGAAGTGCACTGAAACAAGGCAGCTGTGTTTGCATTTTACAGAAGACTTTTGGAACATTATAAAGCACAGGGAAGTCAGGTTCTGCCTGGAATTATAATCTCAAGCGCAAACGAAAAATGCCCACAGTCAAACCTTGTCAACAATAGCCTGATTGTACTCTATGAGATTAGAAATGCTACACTGAAAGACACACTTTATTTTTTTCTTTATAGTACACTTGCACACAGATGCAGTGAGAAGGCAAGCAGAGTTTTCCAGTGGTCATATTGTGCTTTGACACATAGGCAGCTTGGTAACACAGAATAAAATTGATGTTATAGAGATGATCAGCTTTCTTCAAGAGAAAATACAAACCCATACAGAGAGCATCTTGACTGTGTGTCTCAAGTAAGAGACTAATTTGAACTTTAATAACCACAGCTCTGTCTCCACAAATCACCACTGTGAGCATTTAAGAATCACAGGCTAAAGTGGGAAACATTGGATGGGTTTATTTCCTATAGTAGATTTGAAGGAAGTTTAATGGGTCACCTGCAAGTCTTCTGAGAAATTAGAATGGTAAGGCCTGCCAGAAATGATTGAATTTTTCATCTGCAGTTAAACTCCCCAGCGCAAATGTCATGTCTCATCTTTATCAGTGTGTGCATGTGTGAGGATGCACAGGATATGACTGTTTCTCGATTGAAAATATTAAGAGAGAAGATCAGTGCTGCCAAAAGTCAGGGATTTTGCATGACATTTGTGTACACTGCAGACTCATCACAACTTGTCCAGTCTAAGCAGGATTCTTGTGCATTTGACCAGGATGTTTGGCTGTTGTATCCAGGTCATTATTTCAGTGTGATAGGGAGAGTGCAGCCTTTCTATCATTTTTAGATAGGAAAAATGCAATGCAGTGCAGTCACACAAGAATAAAGAACAGGCAGAAATGAATCCCTTGCCCTCTGCAATAAGATTTTCTCAGCAACTCTCATACTTCACACTTTCACAGAAGATCTTTGACTACCTAGTTCAGCATCTACATAAATTTAGAATTTCAGCTTTGTGAGAAAAGGCATTTGTACACATGAAATTGCAGTTCAACATACAGGGCAGCAGTAGGCAGAAGCGTCCAGAGTTTTTCGTTACAGCCCCCAGTCACAGGCAGACAAGAAAGCCAGAAGTAGAAGGCCCACATGTACAAGTGAAAGGCACATTTGCTGTCATCTATCTTGAGCACAAGAAATGGTTACTGCCCCTCTCTATGTTCTCAGAGCATGCTGGTTCAGGGGGTAGTTGGGGTGGAACAGGAAGAGACTGCTTAAGTTCTCAAAGTTGTATGTGGCATAGACCTGCTTTTGTCCTGTGTTTAATTGGTCCCGTCTTTATGCTTGGAAAATGGCTTTGAAAATGTTGATTTCTGTAAAGACTGTTTCTCTTCATTGTAGTACCTAGAGCTGTCTTTTTGGACCACTGACAGGAGAAGTGCATGTAATGGTTAGAACTTGTGTGTCAGATCTGAGGTCGCAGTTAAGGTCTTCTCACAGCCCAGTTCTGATGGCAGCTTTATAATTACTGATCTTGCTTTTCCTTCTAAGCATGCTGTGCAGTCACAAAGATGCAGGATTTCTTGCAATAAACAGCTGTGAGATCACACCATCGCCGTCTCTTCTGAGACTGAGCTAAGAATGGAGGTTTTTTCAGCATGAGTCAATGCCTCTATTTGAGAAATGCAGCCTGCCTTTTGAAGTGCCCCTAATTGTAACCACAGGCTGTCTTTAAAACAGCGAATCTCAAGACCATAAACCTTAGCTGACATGCCTGTGATCTGCTTTTGTTTAATTAGTCACAAAATCCTTCTGCTAGCAGCTCACCCCACTTGCCATCAGTAGAAGAGATTTATGATGTTATGAACCACTTAAAATCTGTTAAAAAAAGTAGGTCTGAGATTTTTGTAGAAAAAGGAAAGTCTTTTGGGCCTTAGACACTACACTAGCAGAAGTGAATTTCCTGTTTTTACACTAGTACTCATAAACCAGTCATAAGTGGGCAGTCCTGAAGGGCAGCGTGTGGGCACTCAGGTAGGAGACTCAGGATTAGTAAATAGGACTTTAATGAGTGAAGTGGAAACATACTGGCACCAAGAATTTTGTTTTCTTTCTTTTTTCTTCTTTTTTTTTTCTGAAAGAAATTGAAAGAGCATATAGGAAATTTTTCATTTATTGCAGAAGGCAAAATGTAGGCTAATTTCTAAATGACATTTCCAGCATTTGTTTTTAAAAATGCTTTCTGTAAAAAATGGATTTGAAGTTTATTTCTAATTTTAGAGTATTAGGCAGACATTATTCCTATATAACATGCAAGACTGACATGTTATGTAGAGCCATGTAACTTCCACATCCTGGTGTAAAAATGCACAAAAGGCTTTCCTGTGTATTTTGCACTTTTTTCTCAGAAACATGAGTTTCTTTTGTACCTTCATTCTAAAAGCATTTCTTTCACACTTTTTGGGGAGTTTGGTCATACAGATATAAGCTTTCTTTGGTTATCAGCATTACTAAAACTTTCCATTTCCCTAGGTCTTAGTAAATATATATATATATATAAAAAAAAAAATATATATATATAAAATATATATAAAAATAATAAAATAATGCAACTTAGTATGCAGCATAAATCTATCTGTGCTCTTCATTAATCAAGTAATTCTATTTTTTTAAGGTATCTATTAACAAATTTTGAATGCTGACTGCTACGCACAATACCTTTCTGGTATTTAAATAAGCAAATATGGTCTAATTTACGTCGTCCTTTTGCTGGTATTTTGATTTCCTTCTCACTGCCTTTGTTTTCTCATGGACAGAGGGAGTAATCAGTGTTATGCGTACGGACTGATTGATTTTGGATTTGCTTCAACTCTGACTGGGAGATACGGCTTGTCTTTCTTACATGACCCCAAGCAAGTTGCTTTCTTCTCTTAGTTTAATCTTTGTAGGTAAGTCATTTTTTGTAACATAGTCCTTACCCACCAAATCTCTATATTTATGTCTGTGGGACCTGTTTCTTGGGAAAAAAACACTGATGCCATGTCTGAAAAGCATTGATGGTAGGTTTTATGGTAACACCTGATACCCAGTTTCCAGCTGATTAATGTCTCTGGAAGCTCTTTTTTGTCAGCATTCCTTCACTGGCCATCTGTGTTAGGAACATGTAGACTGATGTTCTTCTCAGCATGAGAAATGTTTATTTTGTCTTGATAAATAGCCTCCAGGTTATTATTATTAGAAATTCGCAAGTTAATTTTCTATTTATACCTGAAAACCTTTGCTACATTTGATCAACCAGGATTAATAAATGTTCTAAATGTCAAACTTTAGCCATTTGTTTTTTTGGTGTTGAAATCACTGGAAAAGAGATCAAATTACTTAGTACAGGTTGCAAGGAAAGTTATTGATTGATCTGAAATCCTCACAATTTACGTTTTCCTGGGCCTCTTCTCTGACCAACAGTCAAGTTCTCTCTCTCATGTAGTAAGACAGGTTTATTTGGAAAGGAATGTCGTCATTAAGCTCTGAATGTTTAAGTAATTTCCAGTACTAGAATAAAGAATAATGACTTTTATACCAGAGGTTAATTTGTTTTGGCGACATAGCAGAAACACACATTCCAGCAGCTTAACCGTATTGAAAGGAAAAACTTGTTGATGGAGCTACTTGGCTGTAGCCTTGCCAATTCACTCGTGATACAATGAGCACCATTCAGTTTACTGTTAGCTGGAGCTGCTCAGGCTGTGTCATAGTTCTGGTTTTTCTCAAGATGTTAGGTGAAGGAGGGGGCCTTCCCTGCTTATTAATATAATTGGAAAAAAGATTGTGGGCACACCTTTAAATGACTACAGACTTTCTATGGAACTGCAAAATCGTTCTGATCTTCCAAAGAGAGAACCAGGAGGTTCAAAGGTTTTCAAAGGTTTTTGACAAATCTGTTGCAACAGTCAGAGCACCTAAATAATTTTGCGAAAATAAAGTTTGTACAAGTATTCTGACAAAAGAGGTTTCACAGTCACTCTGATAGTGCTCCTGTATCTCAGTATGGGCTTATTTCATGGAACCAACACACTCTTCAAGAGTACCACACAAGTCTCAAGCAGACGGCAAAGAGTCAAAGAAACTTGGGGGCAGCAGCATACATCCTAATACTTCGTAATCCTATCTTCTGCTTTTTTTTGTAAGACAGTCTTTGGGCAAAGTCTGAATTGAAGGAAAATAAATATGAGAAAATCGTTCAAAGAAAAAAGCCAAATTGTGGCTTAATTGAAAGTGGAGTTGACAGTAAGTGAGATTTATGCTTTGCATTCTAGTACGAAAGCATAGAGAGGAGAGGAGGCCTGAAAAATGTACGAGGACTGGAAGCAGGAGGGCACTCAGTGGTAGGTAAGAGGAGAGAAAAATAGCTCCAAGGAAGGAGCCATTCAAATTTGAAGAGATTAAGAATGCTTGTGAGTCCAAAAATAAAAATAAAAATCTAGATGTTGTCTGACTCAAAAGCCAAATATTGCTGCTTGCATCTGAAGGCAACAAGAAAGGCAGTATTCAAATGTGTGTCAATAAGTGTTGAGAAAGGAGATTTAAAACAATCTTGTCTTCCCTTTACAAGAACATTTCCTTTAGAAGAACATTTTCTTTATAAAATAGATTTGTGTTTACCTCCTAAGCACATCCCCTTTCCCCTGAATACTTTCCTTCTAATACAGCCTTATTTTTTCTAATATTTTTTTTCTTTTGCAGCTGAAGTGAAGCACAAATAATACTTTCAAAAAGGAGTAATAACTACCTAAACTACCTGTGTTTCTCCTTTTTTTTTTTTTTTTGAATGCTGAAACAATTATTTATTTGCATTTGTTCTTGAGATTGTCATCTGACCAGATATAGGTACTTGCTAAGTGTTGCTGCTGTCAACATTCAGAAACAGAGACAATGGCTTGCCTAAAATCCAGCTGGCTTTAGGAAACTCTTTCTAAAAAGAGCTCTGTGGGATTTTAATTCCATCTGTCCTCCATCATGACTTCAAACATACCAGTATTTCTAAAAGCCAGCTAAGTTCCTTTCAGGCCAGTCATGATCTCTAGGGGCAAAAGTAGAAAGGAAAAGCTTTAGCTGACAGCTTTATCAATGATATATGAGGGAAAACAGAATTCAGTGTTGTTTTTTATAGCTGCGTTAGTTATGCATTGCTGGCAATTAAATATCATTTTCAGCAGTAAAATAAGCGAACATAGATCTGAGTGATTTCTTCTCCCTCAAAAAGCTTTCCCATACTGGTGAACTGCAAACTGTGCACAGTGAAAAGAAGGGAGCTGGTGAAAGAAATGCATGAGACAGAATGGGACAGGACAGGATGGGATGGGGTGGGATGGAACGGGATAAGTTGGGATGGTCAGAATCGTGGCGGGATCATAACAGAGCTAAAAGCACTGCCTCATACTAGGAACAGATCGCTCTACAGATAGTTAGAAAGTGATGATGGGGAAAGATGGTAAAACTTCCAGTGGTTTCCCTGGGACAGCAGAAGTATCCTCTGAGAAAGGAGTGTATTAGGGGTGTGTATCTTCTCCAGGACCTGGGAGCCGTGTGCTTGTACCATACATATACAGCCAAGAACCGGGGTAGAACAAGGGGGATCTCCAGATGCATTTTTGCCTAAGGTTGGTGGGCCCCTGACACCGGCTCTGAGTTATTAGCTACTCTGTAAATAGGACATCCATCACTTTCACAGGGCCTTACTTGAATGTCAGTAAACCCATGCTTCAGATCTTCAGAAGCTCAGCCCATGTGCAGTGAAGCAATGCTACTTAAAATAGCCAAACCTACAGATATTCTCTGAAGATGGTGTATTTTGAATTGAAGAGTATTGAATAGGACATAATACGCAAAGCAGAACAAGGGAATATGATCTAGAAGATACAACAGCTTAGTTCTGGTATCAAAGCTAGGCTGCAAGTAATAGTGAGTAGCTTTTTGCTTTTGCAGTTAGTACAATGCCTCATCATTTAGCTTTGGCATCTGGAAGGAAAAGATTTCTTGTTCACAAACACAAGAATTCTCTTTAATTGTGTTAAATTTATTTAGTGTTGAAGAAAATGATCCTTTTCTTGATCTTTTGTTCAAAGCTGTGGCTGACCTACTTGACGATTGAGGTAGTGTCAACAGTCTAAAAGTTGTGAATGAGAGCAAATGTGATACAGCCTTTTGGGCACAGCCAACTAGTGGTTTATGCTTTAGACTGGGCTTTCACAAGGGGATAATATTTCAATTTAAGTTTTCAGTGTAAAATTACACTATTGTTCTGTCTCACGATTGATTGAGCATTTGAGAATAAGTATTATACAGTAGCCTTCAAAAAAAGAAACAAACCCAAAACCCAATCGGATAAATGTGGGGGAGCTTAACTAGATTTTCCCAGGAAGACCGGAGACAGAAGGGAAGGGAGGTTTTATAGCTATGGGACCCACTGAAATCCCTCAACTGTTTTTGGGCTAATCATGGCTGACTTTGAAGGGAGTAATTCAGTATAGGAATATAATTTATTTCCCCATCTGGTTAGGGAAGGTGGAGTTCAGACTTTTAACATAGGATCAAAAGTTTTCTTGAAATCCCTGGGTGATATTTTGCTATTTGAGGACCTTTGAAGATACTTGTCTTTCTATTGCCTCAGTGTTTATACAGTCCATATCCATTGATGCCCATCTAAAATACAGAAGCCTTCCCATATAAATGGGAGGTGCTTACACCATCAGTGAGGATGTTATAGTATCACATAATTTTGTCCCATTTGCTCCAGCAGGATATTCTATGGATTGAGCTACTACTTGGCACACAGATGGGATTTTTGTAGGCTTTCAATAGTTCCACAGTTCCGTAAAGCACCTTGAAGAAATATCTATGTGAATTATTTCTGAGATCTGACTTTTCCTGAACAGAACTGCTGAGTGCTGTACCAGCCTGGCTATATCAATCACAGAAGATAAAAAAACATTAGGGGCGTATATTCAACGTTGTTCTAGAGCTGAACTGTGCCTTTTCTTTTGGGATGATGTCTTAGAAATGCTTTCTGTCTTCTCACATAATGTTTCTAGAGATGAAGTCCATACCTGTGATATTCTGCCAGGAAGAAAAACTCATATTCAAGATCATGACCGCCATCCCCAAACAAGTATTGGGAGAATGAAGAACCGCCTGCTGTAGGACATGACTGGGTTCATGAACATCTAAGGAACCTGAAGGTGCACAAGTCCATGATGACATACATCCATGAGTCCTGAGGAAGTTACTAAAGCATTAACCATCATATTTGAGAAGTCATGGCAGTCCGGTCAAACACCCACTGATTGGATAATGCCCTATTTTTAAAAAAGAAAACAAGGAACACCCAGGGAGCTACAGGCCGGTCAGTCTCACCTCAGTCCTTGGTAAGACCATGGAGGAGATTCTCCTGAAAACTGTGCTAAGGTACATGNTGACATACATCCATGAGTCCTGAGGAAGTTACTAAAGCATTAACCATCATATTTGAGAAGTCATGGCAGTCCGGTCAAACACCCACTGATTGGATAATGCCCTATTTTTAAAAAAGAAAACAAGGAACACCCAGGGAGCTACAGGCCGGTCAGTCTCACCTCAGTCCTTGGTAAGACCATGGAGGAGATTCTCCTGAAAACTGTGCTAAGGTACATGGAAAACAAAGAAGTGGTTGTTCACAACTGACTTGGCTTCAGTAAGTGCAAAGTGTGCCTGACAAATTTGGTCATCTTCTACGATGGGTTTGCAGCAGTGGTTGATGAGGGCAGGTTGACAGACATCCTCTACCTGGACTTGTGCAAAGCATTTGACACTGTCTGGCACAACATCCCTATCTCTAAACTGGACAGACATAGATTTGATGGATAGACCACTTGGTGGTTAAAAATTTGGCTGGATGATAACACTCAAAATGTTGCAGCCAACGGCTCAGTATCTAAGTGGAGACCGGTGATGTCCTTCAGGGATCAGTGTTGGGACACTATTTAACATCTTTGCTGGTGACATGGACAGTGGGATCAAGGGCACCCTCAGCAAGTTCACTGATGACACCGAGCTGTGTGGTGTGGTCCCTACACTGGAGGGAAGGGATTCCATCCAAAGAGACTTAGACAGTCTCAAGAAGTGGGTCTGTACAAAGTCCAACACAGCCAAGCTCCAGGTCCTGCACCTGGGTCGGCACAGTCCCAAACAGAAGTACAGTCTGGGTGGTAAATGGATTGAGATTAGCCCTGGGGAGAAGGATTAGGGGGTGTTTGTGGACAAAAACCTCAGTATGACTCAGTCACATGCACTTGCAGCCCAGAAAGCCAATTGTATCCTGGGTTGCATCCAGAGCAGTGTGGCCAGCAGGATGAGGCAGGTGATTTTCTCCCTCTGTTCTGCTCTGGTGAGACCGACCTGGAGCACTGCATCCAGTTCTGGGGTCCACAGCATAAAGGAGGCCATGGACTTGCCAGAGCAAATCCGGAGGAGGCCGCAGAGATGATCAGGGGGCTGGAGCACCTCTCCCGTGAGGAAAGGCTGAGACCATTGGGGTCATTCATCCTGGGGAAGCAAAGGCTCACAGGAGACCTTACAGCACCTTCCAGTACCTAACTACCCCAACCAGGGGGGTCACAAGAGAGCTGGAGAGGGACTTTTTGCAAGGGAGTGTAGTGGCAGGACAAGGAGCAATGGGTTTAAACTGAAGGAGGGGAGGTTTACATTAGGTATTAGGAAGAAATTCTTTACTATGAGCATGGTGAGGAACTGGAACAGGTCGCCAAAAGAAGCTGTGGACTTCACAACCCTTGAGGTGCTCAAGACCAAGCTGGATGGCACTCTGAATAATCTAGTTTAGTGGAAAGTTCCCTTTCCGTGCCAGAAATGTTGGAACAAGATGATCTTTAAGGTTCCTTCCAACCCAGGCCATTCTATGATTCTCTGTTTCCATGATTCTGTGATCTGAGTTGGTTGAACAACAATAGCTTGCCATTCAGTTTACCTTTCAATAATCCTAAGATTTCACCTTATGACTTTAGTTGCTGGGCTAATCACCAATTCTGTGTCTCTAATTTCCAGACTTTTAAGAATCCATTTTTCACTGCCATGACTAACAGTAATGCTACTTTTGACATAGTGAAATGATACTGCCTGAATTTCACTGTAGATGTTTGATGAGAGAAGGAGGGCTTTTAATTTGCCAAAGGGTAGTTTCATAATGCAAAGTTTAGAGATAAATACCACTTCCATCTTTCAAACATCTGGAGTATAATTAGACAAATCTTAAGTACTTTTGAGCACTCTGTTCTAGGATAACAGCCCTGATCCCACGTTAGAGCAAAACTAATGCAAGCCTCTACATACTGCCTTTGAAAAGTGGAAGAGGTTGGCAGAAACATCAAATAATGATACTTATCTCTTGGAGCACTTTTTGGCTGTAGATAACCAGAAGTTCTCCAAGTATTGTTGCAGCATACTGAACTACAGATGATAAGCACAGGTACCCCCTCCTTTTTCTTACTACTCTGGCACTAACATTAACTGTCTCACCCCAGAAAACTGGTCACATTGAGGAATCAAAACTCCTCTTTGCTGGATGCAAGATGACTTTATTTAAAGGACTTCCTTCTTTTCAGAAAAGTTTGGAGCTTATAATGCCTCACTCCAGGCAGACACACAGAACAGAGACTGTTTTTTCTTCTCTTGGATTTCGCTTTACATCCTAGCAGAGTATAGGAGGGAAAACACAGACCAGCTAATACGAGGAATGCTAGCCTGCATACAGGTTCAGGGAAGAGGTATAATTAGAACCATGTCCTCCCACATTGCATGTAGGCACCTGCATAGCTTTTATCCCTACAGGCTTCTCTGCGTGCCAGAAAATGCCTAGGAGCAGTTGAAGGCTTCTGACAACTCTTGCAGAGAGATAGTATTTCATGATTCCTCCAAGGCCTATCAGCTACTAACACAGGTTTCACTTCCTCATCCTTATGTTCTC
This sequence comes from Cnemophilus loriae, assembly GCA_013397755.1. Classification (NCBI taxonomy): domain Eukaryota; kingdom Metazoa; phylum Chordata; class Aves; order Passeriformes; family Corvidae; genus Cnemophilus; species Cnemophilus loriae. The sequence goes on from VZTF01005904.1 coordinate 327,730, forward strand.
CATAAACCATATTTCTTTCTTTTTCCTACACAAGAGGTAAAGACAAAAGGGTTGATTCTCAGACACTCAAAGATCCTTTTCTAATAGACTTTGAGAAGTAAGATAGCATCAAGCTACACAGTGAAAATAAAAGTTAACCCTGAAATATTTCCATGTGTTACTATTATTGCTATTAATCTGTTATCTATTATTATTTGAGAAGTAAATATGTACTGGATTGGATTCCAACAGTTTCCAGTACTAGTTTTCAACTCTGCTTGATTCCTGATCTATTTCTGACTCATTCTTTTTTTCCCAAATGGAATGTCCTTCAGCAACACTGCCTTGTCCGCACTTGAACATTAAATTTAGCACTTCTGACCATAACCAAGAGAGTCAGAGCATGCTTAGAACACCACTAACTCCCAGAAAGTCCTGTCTTGATCTAAAACATCTTCCAAAAGCTTCAAAAGTTTCAGGGAAACAGTTCTTCAAAATTATTTCAATTTGCTTAGCATATTTCTCCCTCCAAAGGCATGAAGCTTCAGACATCCCAAACATACAGAATTGATCTGAAGCAAGATTGTCAGAGCTGTCACACAGGAAATCCAGGACAAGCTTTGGCTGCAAGACATCTAGAGCTTTGCAATACCTTTTCTCTGTTCTGGGAAAATTCAGACACGTAGGTTATTGCTCTTTTAGGAGAAATTCAGAACCACACTTAAAACCACAATTTTCTGCTGTACAGAAACCTTACAAAATACAGTTAGTATGTTTAATGTGGTGTAGCCACCCTATAGGAACATCTTCATTTGCTTTTAGGATAACTAGAATTTTATACAAGTTTGTTCTGCATCTGGACTAACAGAAAACTGAGTCAGAGTGTTCAAGTAACATCACCTTTAGAAAAAGAAAAATCTTTTCTGAAAACCTTCAAGTAATAAGTTGCTTAGAAATTCCAAGACAAAGCAAGTGAAATTAATGAGTAAGTGAGCATTCTAAGAGAGATCAGATCTTGTGGGAAGGCCTCCTGGGAAAGAATTGTTCCAGCCACTGAAAGCAAACACTGTTTTAATGTTTAATAACATGTTTTCTTTCCTTTGGTCTGGCTTTCCTCTAGAAAATGTTCCACTGTAACTGAGTGGTAAGGAAAAGAAACTGACTGTCTTGGAGCACTTTTATTAGGCTTTGTATAGCAGAAATGTACTGGACCATGGAAGTACATAAGTAAGATCTCACCTGTGCAACCGAGATGAAAATACTTTCTACCCACCTACTCTTACAGTGATCTCGAAGTCATCCCCCACTGCAGTCAGGAGTAGCTTTCCCATTTTCTTGATATACAGACATATGAATCAGAAGGCGGTGTTTGAAACGTAAAGCCCTACGTGTCTGCGTCCTGGTTCTACTTTGTACACATATTTTCTACCAATTTGTTCCATTAGAGCAGCCAAAAGGCTAAACTCAGCATCCTCCACAAACCCATTACTTTTATTATAATGCAGCACTACCTATGTTTCATCCTCATAAATCTGTGTGTTTCTCTTACCCCTCTTCAATCCATTGGAAATCATTGCACACATAGCTAGAACTACCTAGCACTCCTAGCAGTGGTCAGCTCTGATCTGTATCCATAATGAAAATGTCAGTGTGCTAGTATGGAAAACAACAAGGATTTCAGGAAAAGCTGTTGAACTTGTCAGACCACAACAGGGTGGTTCAACTCTTCTCCTGGAGAGCTGGAAAGATGCCAGGGAGAAATTATTAAAAAACCCATGTCCTTTGATCAGGCTTTCCACCTGAGTGCTGCTGAGCGATTTTGCACAAACAGTATACGAGGTCAGGCACCTGTCAAGCCTGCAAAGGGCTTCAGGTACAACTCCGAATGCTATTAGATGTCTATACAAAGGACCCTGGGAATTCCTGGTAAGAGGTGTGTGTGGCTTGGCTGTGCTATGTGCTGCTCAGATGTACTGGGAAGAGGATTAAGAAATTTATGATGACATCCAACAGATGATTAAAACAAACAAACTGGCAGGCTGAGGATGAGGAATCAGCAACACAGGAGCATGGTTTTAACCTAATGATTTGTTGCCTCCACTGGGCAGCCTGCCTAACCTTGGCATATTTGAGTTGCATCATTTCAGGGAATAATGTGCTTGAGTGATTAGTACTGCAGTAAAGTTACAGGTCAAAAGGTCTGAAACCTGACCTGTTTGGAAAGATGGAAGAAAAGGCAGTTGTTTAGTCTGGAGGAAAAAAGACTGTGGGAAGGCGTGGTACAGCTTCAAATTTGCAGGAAAAATGGAAAGGAATACAATGTTGCAGAGAAGGCAGGAAATAGTGGGTATGAGTTACAACAACAGAGATAATGTGGTAGAAGCATTAGGTAATCTGTCTCAGGCTTAAATTGCCTAAGATAGTGTTGAATCCTCATCAGTTAAACTAAAAATGAATTAGACAAGAATCACCAAGTGACATAGAAAATGTAGATGGGCAGGGAGATGACCTAGATGAACTCATGCTTTTTTCTGGCAGTAATGTGAGTAACTTTTGTGGTATCTCTGTATACTGAAAATACTCGCAAGGCTGTGTATTTTAGTAGCTATTTATGAAGGGCCTTCCCTAATGTCTATAGATGCTTGATTTTAGAGAACTGCACTGAACATTTTGCATAGAATAATGTTTTTTTTTTTCTCTTTCTACCTTCTTTTAACATCCCATATTTGCAGAGATTTATGGTAGAGTTTTGGATTTATATCACTCGTGATAAAAGCAGCTTATTGTTTTGTTTGCTTCCTTGTGTTTGCATCTCTTGGGTTTGTTTTGCTAGCATTTATTGCCAACAGATTCAGAGCAGAGAAGCTAGTCAGAAGGAACCTCGTAAAACATTGACAACTGTTCATCATACCATATCACTAACTGCAGTTTGTAAGGTTTTTCCTGATTCTCAGGACCGTATATGATAAACAAACATACAACCACTAGAGTTGGGGCTGGTCTAAGCCCAACCAAGCACAGCTGGTCCAAATGTGTAGAGATTCACAGGGAGCAGAGCAATCAGGGAAGTAAGGGTGTGTCTAATTCTATAGTAAAGTAACATACCAAGAGTACAGAACTGACAACTTGCTTATCACTACTTGTTAGTGTTTCAGTAGAAAGTAATAGGTCTCTTAGCTGTTCACTGTAGTCTTTTTCTGCACAGTCTATTTCCCTTCTGATCTGATGATTCATGTTTATGAAACTTTTTAAATTAATGGTGTGACTTTCTGCTTAAGACTAAGGCTGCCTGCCAGCTCTGATTAGGGGAAGTGCTTCAATGTGTACAACCAGATGGTGCTTGCTGGCTTTACTTAGATTGTGCAGAAATTTAGGCAGCAGTAAAGGGTGCAAATACAATGCAGTTCCTCTCAGAGACACTGGACTGGGACCCAAATAACCATATTTGAGTGGCACTACATTGTGTTCAGACTTAGCTCAAGTGTTCCCACGTTTTCCTATAAATGGTATTTCTATTAGTTTGTGATTTGGCCAAATCTGGACAGATTTTCATGCAAGCAACACAAGGTCTAACATTCTCAGATTGTCCCATTATCATATTGCAAGACTTAGTCTAAATCTTCAGGGTTTTGAAATTAATTTTTAAATCTGATACAATCTGTTTTCTCCTTATTTTACTCTCAGGAATGGAGGTGGTGTTTTGTCAAAACTAGGAACTAATCAGAATGTTGTAGCAACACGCCTTAAATGGTAAATTTTTGGCAAAAGAAAAAGAAGGTATGTAATAGCATAAATGAAACAATTTTATATTGCCAGCTGTCTTGCTTACAGTCAGTATCATTTAAGATCTTTATTTCATAGAGAAAGGACAATGATAAATCAATTGATTCCTAGTTCTTAGAAATGTTGATAACTTTTAACCTGAAGTTTATATCTTGCTCTGATGAAAAGTAAGGTTTGAACATGGTATGACCTTTGCAGGTCATAACAGCCAGGTAACCCGATGTTATAAATAACAAAGTATTTAGAAATACTGTTCTTGTTCTGGGCTGACAAGTGACATGTACTGTGTTATCAGTTGGCTCTCTCCTGCATACCTTCTTAGGGAAGTAAATAGCTGGCACATTTGGAGACCTCTGGTTAAGATAATCTGGGGACAAGAACAAGGAAACTGGAGGTGTTGGAGATAGGTAGGCATGATATCTAGCAAATACGTGCCTTTACTATTTGTGGTTCTAACCTTTGCTTTTTATTCCCCTCTAATCACTAGCCTTGTTACGAATTTTAGGTGAAAGTTAAAGGAAAAGTTTAAGGGCAATTCCTTTTACCTTTTTTTGCAGCCGGTGGTTCTAAAACATAAAGAACCCCTATGACAGTGTAACTCAGAGAGAAGAGAGAATGAGAAAGAGTAAATCAAAAGGACAGTGACATTTGCTACTAGACACTTAAAATGCACAAGAGCATTTTAAGATGCCTTTGGTGCATGACTGCCTTCTAAAAAATACAGGAGACCTTGAGAGTGAGTAGCCAAAATATTTTTTTAAAATTAGCCACAATTTCTTCCATTTTTGGTGTATTCTGCAGAATGTATTCTGATGTACTCTGCTATCCAGGCTCATCACAGACACATTCTGTTGTCTGTTCCCCAACTACAGAAATACACGTGTTTTGTACAATAGATCCCCACAGAAATGAGCTTAGCACAATGGCCTGTCTCCTGTTCCAAATACAAGATGCAGCTGGTTGGTCTCATTCTTGCTCTTCTAATCGAAGCACTCAGCACATGTGGCCCTGAGCCGGGTAATGATAATTCTACAATGCTGTAGCCAAGGCAAGAAGGGACAATTTATTTGTACCTCATAGCATGTCCTTTGAAATAAAAGAGCCTTGCCAGAGGCACACTGAGGAGCTGCAGCCAGACTCTGCTCCCCTGTGCCATGTGTGGACCCCTGTTTTTCAAGGAAATACTCCCCATCATGTGCCCTAGCATGCCTCTATCTGTATAGCAAAGAAAAAGGTCACTTGCAAGGTCTACAAATGTCTTGTGGTGAACAGCTGATTTACTTAAACATGAGTCCTTCCTTTCTTCTTTCAGAGAGTTCTCAATAAGACCAGTCTCTGACTTCCTCCAAAATAAATTGTACGCTGGGCTAAGTTTCCACATCAAGTATGAGCTTCATGGGCCATGTCAGCCACAGGATTTACTTGTGATACCTACAGTCTAATGTTATGCAGCTAAAAAGCTACAACTACCTAGGAAGAATAAAAAAAACCTCAGCTTGCTCTGGTATAGATTATCTCATGCTTGTACTGGCAAAATTATAATAAATTTATAATAATCTGTCACTTTGGGTGGATCTCAAATTTTTTTTTTAAGTGACAGTATTTTAAAATATGGAAAAAAGGTGAATTATTATATTATTATTTATGCATAAAAATAAATGCATACATTATTAAATGCTGAAAGAGAATTTTATATGCATTTTGCTGTGCCCCAGTACCAAGTAAATATCATAGAATGATTGCATGACTGCACACAAATGAAAAATTTTGACAGGTAATTCCTTTTATGTGTTTTGTCTTTGGGCAGGGATTGTCTGTGAAAACAGTATGATTTTCTAAAACTGAGTCATCTGTATGCAAAACATCTAGAAATAATATTATAACACAGGCTTTAAGATTACAGCATTCTTATATTTAAAAGCCTTTTTCTTCCTAGGAGGCCAGTATTTATAAACACATTAAAATCCTTATAACGTGCCTGACAGTAAGACTACACTTAAATTTTATATTGGTTAGGTGAAATTAGGAGCTGAGGTTTCCCAGCACAGAGCACCTCTTTGGCATTCGTACACCCAAACTCAACATGATAGACAAGATGAAGAATATATTTTCCCCTTTCTCCTCCTCTCTTGAAGGTCAAATCATTACTCTGGTCGCTTAATGAGAACTGTCGTGCTGACAAGCCTGTTAAGCTCTGACAAAACCTCTTGCCCAGTATCCCGTCTTTGACAGGGAGCAGTAACAGAAACCTAGCAAGGTCTTGAACAGTGTCACCTGCCGTGAGGTACACTGTCCTAGCTGTTGGTCTTTGGCAGCTTAATGCCTTCCTGAGCCTGTAGTTGCACCTGGACAGTGCCTGACAGCCACTGACAGATGCAGCAGTGTAATACTCTTCAGTCTTTTCTTCAGCTTGTAATGGTTGCAATTTACTATAACTTTCTGTGCATTCCTCTGGGAGAAGCCGGTCAAATAACAGAGAGGTCTGCTTTTGATGGCCAAAAAAGGGTCATTCAATGTCCTCTTTTCTTGGAGGGCACCTGAATGTGCTTGACAGGAGCAGGGCAGAAAGACGGGCAAGGAGCCCTTTCCAGTATGGGGTGGAACAGGCAGAAAAGAGTCACTAAAGCTGTGTTTCTGTTTCTAAATGGGACAGACTTAGGAGAGGAGCTTAGCTGCTGGTACAGTTTTGGCCTGTGTCAGCTAGCACCCTCTGAAATACTGCCTGAGTATAGTGCAGGCAATAGCACGTGCCAGGCTATTCCCAGGCTATTCCCAATAGGCATTCATATGTTGAATCCCTACCCTTGAACACAGCCCTTTTTCTATTCTTAGACAACTTAAACTGAAAAAAAAAAAAATTTATAGCTGCATAATCACCACATGGAACACAAAGGAGAGCCAGAGTCAGCTCTGTGTAGTGTGAACCCTGCCATTTGGCGCAGGGTATGGGAACAGTCCCTGCCCTTGTGTCACTTAGCAGAATGAAAGTATCCAGAGAGACTGGGAAGCTGATGAGAAAATCAGTAAGCTCACCCCAACCAGAACTCAGAGATGGTAGGAAGAGTGGTGTTTTTATGAACCTGAGTAGCTGCATGGAACTGGTTGTATGTCAGAAACCCACTACACAAATGGAATAAAAGTCTGAATCCAACACCATGATAATTAGGATACTTCTAAACCTTGTTAATCTCTATTCTGTCTCAGTATGATCTTCTCTACTTTAAAACAAGTCTATTGCCATAGTTTATCATTAACATCCAAAAAATGTTAAAGCTTAGCCAAAGTCAAACTAAGGAAGCCTTCACAGAGTCATTCTGAGGTCTCCATTAGACTCATGCTCTGACACTCTCAGAGAACACTGGATAGAGCTGTACCTTCCAGCTGTTCTGAACAGGACATGTACCTTGTTCCACAGAATATATTATCAGTAAAACTTTACTCACTCTTCTCCGTGTGAGTTGTCTCCTATACTGCTTCCTTGTAAACTACTTCCAAGAAACTTCTATTTCCATTAAACTTCTACAGCATGGTGCTCAGGAATAGGGCCTCAGTCACGCAAAATGGGTAATGCAGTCCTCAGAGGCTGATGGACAAGAGATATAAGTAACTTTTCCTTAATCAGAGTTATTCTGGCAAAAAAAGTTCTCCTCAAAAGGACACTGGTCTTCGAGATTGTCTCTCATCACAGTCCTGATTCAACCAAGTTCTGCCAAGCTATGCTAAGCACCATTTTCAGACAACTCAGTTTGACACACTGAATTTAACTCCATCTTTTCCAGACTCTTCCTACTGGCTAGAACAAGCTACATGTGGTTAAATACATGCTGGTGCTTTCAGTTCCTTGTTTTCAAAAATCTGAATATATTTTTTTTCTGAAAATGGAAACATTATCTCTCTGCATATGTAAATTCCTGTAACCATATCATCTGTCATTGAATTAATGCATTTTGCAGCATAACTTATCTCATAAAAGTTGATTTCTTTTCTCTTTAAAAAGAAATATTCAATCAAAAAGAAGAAACAAGAAATATATATGCATTTAAAATGAGAAGATGTGTTTGCTGAAAGCACTGCATATCATACATATGTATAACAAATATTCACACTTTTTAATTCATCTTCTTAGTGGCCACTTCATTCCTACAAAAGATAGAAGACAGCCAGGATAAAGATAGATACGTAGTCTGAGATAAAAAAGAAATATCAAAGGCGCTAAATATATTCACCCTCTAAATCGCTTCAGATGCCTCTTTCTTTAAATCCATAACTCTGTCAGTGCTTTCCAAAACTTCATCAATTTTTTGTGGCGAATTAAATGGAATGCTAACTTAGGAGGGGTTTTTTTTTTTTCCATTGGCATCTTCTGGTGCCAGTAAATCACTCACCCCCTAGGTTGTCACAGCAGAGATGTCAACATATTGAATTTAGCTAGACAAACTGGGGCCTAATTTGAAGCATAGGGGCTCTTATTTGAGCAATAAGAGCTCAGCTGAGCTCTTATTCCACATGTGGAATATTCATAGTGAGAACATTAATAAAATTCATGAGCATGATGAGAAGAGACAAAACCAATCCCTAGAGTAAAAAAATGAAAGGAATTGGCTCATTTCCCGGTTCAGATTGGTTAAGAACATACAAATTATTTTTCTCTCCTGCAAATGGCATTTGCTATCATGCAGGGCAAAGCCAACTGCCAATAATAGTATATGCTGAAGAAAAAAGATTTTAGATATTCAGAGCCTATAATACAGTGAAATCACTGTTTTCACTCTCTTCCTCAATGCACCTACAGAAGCATAAAGCTATTCTTCATAGAGTACATTAGCAACTAGATGCACAGGGACTTTACACTGTGACACAAATTAAGCTTAATAAAACTTCTACAGCTGAATTCCCTCGTGCCTTCAGCTGAAAATGTACTTCTAATGTGTTTGAACTCATTTCCCTCCACGAGTTTTTCTCTGTAAGTTTTTTACCTTTTATGTCATTAAAAATTGCAGCACAATTTGCGTATTTTGCAATCGCTATCTCCGTGTTTCTTAATCTTGTGGTTTTCCTCCTTAATTGAATTTCAGTGGAGTTTCTCTCCATGCTGTGATGGATAAGGCAGAAAGTGTTGACATACAGCAGTGATCTCCACTGCCATCACCACCTGCCAAATTGGATCCTGACTTTGTTCGTTTGTGGAAGGTTCTTTTAATTTACTTACCGCCTTCACTTTTTTCTGACCACGTTTTGCATCTTGTTTTTCTCTAAGTGCTCTTCTCCTCCCTGCTTTCTACCTACTATCTTGATTCTCTTCTCAACTGCATAATCAACAGAGTATTTTCTCATTATATATTAATGGCCTGCATGTTTCCAAAGCTTTTATCAGATCTTTTTAATCGAAAACAAAAACATGTGGGGAAGACAAATCACAGGTCTTCAAAACAGAGCTCTTACTTTTTAGCAGTGACACCTACCTTGTTCATTTAACAATTTACATAAGATTTAATCCTATTCTGGACAAGTTCTGGCTTCTTGTAAGTTTCATTGTGTACAGGAGAACTTCAGGACTTCTCTCTGTTTTTACAGTGCAGATGTTGAGATTGCATTTTGACCAAATGCATTGAAGAGAAATGTGCAAGCATTTATCAAAAAAACCCCACTAGTTTTCTAGTAGGGGAAGAACTCATAAAATCTGTCTCTGTCTTTTGTGTCAAGGAGTAGCAAGAGCAGACCACTGTACAAGGTAAGAAAAACCAAGACAAACCAACCACAACAGGCTGGGCAGAATGTACCATCAGTGTAGCACCACACCTGGGGAAGAGGTGAAGAGGTCCAGGAACCATCCAGAGAGCCTTGTCAGGAGCAGCAGCAGACGGGATGAGGGAAAAGACTTAACTGGGCTGTGGCATAGCCCCAAAAGTTGTTTAGCAGGTAGGGCTGAAGGCAGGTGGGCTAACAACATAGCTCAGCCAGGGAATGAAAGGCCTGGGTCTGAGCCTACAGGGAGTTCCTGGATGTGGGCAAAGGGTGGAAGCCCCAGATGATGCTGGTCAGACCTTCAAATATCTATTAGTATACTCACAGTCCTGATAGTGGGGTCTTCCATGAATTTCTTAGTGCCAGCTTTTTCATCTGTGCCATCTAACTCCTACCTACATCATAATTAGAATCTAGTGAGCTCTTCAAATATCTTTAGAAACTTGGCTGCAAGTGCAAGTGATACTCAGCTGTTAGGCACCTCAAAAGCTTTCAAACACATTCCTGAGGTCAGTGAGGCCATTTAGCTGGTCAAAAAATGTCTGCATTGCCTTTTAGCTTTAATCTCTCTGTCTCTTAGCTTTGTTGTCTTCAAGATGGCATTCTCATGAGGATTAATTAGCCCACACTTGTATTGCATACTAAGCACAACAATTTCTTCAAACTGCAAACAGCTATGCTAGGTGTCATTTTACATGCTAATCCTAACATTAGAACTGATCTTTACACCATATAAACTGGTAAAAGAGATCCAGTAGTGGCCATTCAGAATTTCTCCATGTTCTTTGTTTTAATCAGTTTTACTGCATTAACAAGCATGTGGAAAATCAAAACCAGAAAAGTTTCTTTGTAGTGTTTCATTAGGTGAGACAGAGGAGTAGTGGCAAGGAAGCATGAACATCAGATACGTGAAACTTGATAACAGATCTGTAGTTTTTTGGGATCAATAGCCTGAGCTCCCACAGTGCCTCGTGAACCATCTCGGGACAGCCAGAACAGAGCACATGAGAGCATGAGTACGAGATGAGACTGAGTTCAGGTGGAATGTAATGGATAGGGACTGTTCCTCAACGTCCACGTGACAGATTGTTTTGCACTACTGATCTTGCAGTTCCAAATGCCTTTATCCCATTTGACGTAAGAATTGAAGCTGAGACATTTGGCAGGGCATGGAGGGCTTCTGTGGGAGAAGGAGACTGTCAAACTTTGAAAGTAAAAATGGCAAGGAATACAGATCAACTTCTGATGCATTCCTTGATGTCTATATCTAGGGAATATTGTACAAGTATTTGCCATTTTCGAGGTTCATTTTGGATTTTTAGAAGTTCAGCTATGTGGTGGTATAGCCGAGTTACTAATTTTGTAGTAGTTCTATCTTTGGAAGGTGAGCCATTACTAGCTGATTGCTATAGTAGAATGTTGAGACAAATTTATTCTGACATGACTGCTTTGCTCGTAGCAGCCACAGAGGTCTGTTTATGAGATTTTCAGGCAGCAATTCACATCTTCTCAATGCTCAACAATTTCTATTTCAGGGCTCTGTGTTCAGGCCTGGCTCAATACCGCATTACTCCACAATTATGCTGATAAAACTGCTTTGGACAAGTTGGTATAAACTGGAAGAACACAATGATAAAATAGGCTTCCTATTTGTATTCTCAGGACAGTAAGGCTACCTTCCTATGATAAGTATGAACAGAAATATCTTGTTCCAAATTACTTCCTCAGCATGTGTTCTTCTCTTGTTGTTTTAGATCTTTGAAGCTTTTAAACATCTGCTGTATGTTTCTGAGCACCCCTATTGGATTATTCTGTTTTGGTTTTTCCCACAGAAAACTGATATTAAGTGGTTCTTTTCCCAGCAATAATAATCTCATTTACTATTAATTATTTTATTTGGAATACCTTGGAGACACCCTAATGCTTTTACATAATGAAAGGACCATTTATTTCCAAATATTGTAAAGCTTGTTTTCAATTTTTTTCTTCATTTTTAAAGTGGAAATAATTGAATTTGATGATGAAAGAATTGCTGTTACAAAAGAAATCAGTTATACAAGTATATATAAAACTTATGTGGAGGTAGAGAAACAAGTAGAGAAACATGTTTATTTCTTAAACATATAAAGGAAAATATGAACTTTGTATAGATAAATAAAGTGAAAAGTCCATAAAACAAGTGAACTGTGCATTAGGTTGAGTTTTCCGTTGACATTTACATTAAAGTGTACAGGTGTCTGCATAAAAGAAACGTCTGATAATAAGGCAAGTTTTCAAAATCTAACGTTGCACCGACATGACTGATTTTTAGGCAAGTCTGGCAAAGGGAGGAAACTTCAAAACCCAGTTATAGAGGGAGGGTGAGGTAATGATACAGGCATTTGCATATTTTTTTTTACATAAACCAAGCAATAGAGCAGTCAGGTAGGGCTGCTCAGTGTATACTGGAGAGAGGATATACAAGGTACCACAGCAGCATAAAAGTGAGGGAAAACAATTTTGGTTCCCTCATCTTTATGGAATACATTCCAGATGCAGAATTATTCTGTGACCATCTGAACAGCCCCATAGTATCGTCTGGAGAAAAGAACCAGCTGGCCCAGTCCAGTTACATGGTCCCCACCAAGCAGCTGGGATCTGCTTTGGCAGCTTGTGCCACAGTGTGATTTCCAGCGTGTGACTCTAAATAAGCAATCCTCTCAAGATGCACTGATGACAGGTGGGAGGTTGAAAGGATTTTGCACTGTCCCATGAGCACTTCTTAAATCCAGGTTAAGTGTAGAACAGGTGCACACACTGCTTCTTCAGAAAGACCCTGTGACCAGTGACTGCGTGGTGGGAAACTGCGTGCCTAGGTAATGGACAAGGCAGCAGGAAGGCAGTGGATCTTATGGAAAGCGTGGATTGTTTAGTGTGGAGAGGCTGACTGGGTCTGGGCCAGGGATGTTAATGCTTTTATGCCACAGATTTTATTTCTGATTATTTACTCAGTTTCTTATAGCTGCCTTCAGTTCAAGGCTTAGACCTACTAAGACAGACCTAGACAGACTTGAGACATGGCCTGCCGCAATCCACCTGAAGTTCAACACAGCCAAGTGCCAGGTTCTGCACCTGGATCAGGGCAATCCCAAAGACAAATACTTGTTGCATGGGGAAAGGACTGAGAACAACCCTGCCAAGAAGGACTTTGGGGATAAGAAGCTTGACATGAGCCAGCCCTGTACACTCACAGCCCAGAAAGCAAACTGTACACTGGGCATCCAGAGCACCGTGGGCAGCAGTTGTGGGAGGGGATTCTGCACCTCTGCTCTGCTCTGCTCTGCTCTGCTCTGCTCTGCTCTGCTCTGCTCTGCTCTGGTGAGACCCACCTGCAGCGCTGCATCCAGCTCTGGGGTCCCCAAAGCAGAAACAATGTGGACCTGTTGTAGTTGGCCCAGAGGAAGCCGAGAAGATGGTCAGAGAGCTGGAGCACCTCTCCTTGAAGGCAGACTGAGAGAGATGGAACTGTTCAGCCTCGAGAAGACAAGGCTCTGGGGAGTCCTTATAGCACCACTACAAGCATATGTTGGTGGATTTGATGTTCTAGGCATACAGCCTTTTTTTTTGGGCCATTCCTGATTGAAAGACATTGTCCCACTGGTGACTGTCAGACCTCTTCTTATGTGAAGGGCTAGTAAAATTGAAGCCAGAGCTATAAATCAATATTTACCCCATGAGTCATGGCACACATTAGAAATCATGCATGGCACTATCAAAAAACTGCCTTTACTTAATTGGCAGTAAGGCTTGAAGAATAATTAATTAAAGTTCAAATTTCCCAGGCTGTAATGATCTTGCTTTGATCGGTCTACTTTCCATAATTTTGATGATGAGTTTGTTTCCCATGAACGTTCGCTCACTTGATTTTTGTGGAAGTAGTTGCCAGCACTTACATTTGTTCTTGTTCTCATCTATCACTATCATTACCCTTTGATGTGACTATTTTTTAAACAATTAAGTGTGTATTAAGAGTGCTGTATTACTGCTGCAAAGCTAAACATCCCATATGAATTATAAATAATTACTGGTATACTTTGTCTTCCTACATACTTGGAACATAGGTACATTTTTCAGGTTAACTGACATGACTTTGTGTTAGAGAAAGTAAATGCAAAAGTAATTAGGAACAGTTTAACAGTGGGACTGGAGGATTTTTATGTCACTGGATCAGTTTTGCAAATACTCAGTGTGAATGTCTGATGTTCAACAACTGAGCAAGCACATAAGTATCAGTGGAGATGCTCTAGGAACCTGCAGCACACAAGAAATAGAATCTCTCCTACTCACTCAGCAGTAGATACTGCAGTTGCAGTATCTACTGCTTTTTACTTTGTGGACAGCTGTCAAAATAGTGTGCAAATCTTTGCATCCAATATATACGCTCCATAGAAGATACAGTTAAGAGGAAGAGCCGCATTGATTTTTCCAGTAAGAATTCTACTTTTTTTATTCTTAGCTCTGAGAGAGACAAATTATTAGCTATCAGTAGAGGTTGCAGGATATTTGAACTCTGCTTTTTAGTGGCAAGAAAGTGAGATTAATGGGAGTTCTAGTATATCTCTGCTGACAAAAAGCCCATTTTCATTTTTGCTTTTAAAGGAAAGCGCCACATTTCTCGTAAATTGCAAGACAGCCATCAGCTACATATGAGGAAAAAGCTATATATTCAGCCTCTCTTCTGAGCTATGGTGTCCTGGTTGTCACACTTACTGGCAAATGAGGATTCAAAAGCACTGCTTTGCTGTGTTTGTTTAGCAGTTAAGTGCAGACTTCTGTATACTGGGGCTTCATAACTCGCCCACTCCACCCTCCAATTCACCCACATGTTGACTTTGCATTCTTCTCATGGGCTGCTGTCTTGCATGATTTTCCTCTGCTGCAGATAGTTTCACAGAAATCTGCGTTGAAACAAGGTCAGCCCCTGTGTCCTTGGTCAAACAGCTCTTCCCAAGTGAAGCTTGCCTTTAGGAGCTTGGGCTGTGGGCAGTGAAACGCTGCTCTAACCACTCAGTGTCTCCACTGGTTTGTGTGCACAGATCTGCCACACTGACTTGTATTTGCCCTGAAGGCTTGTCTGGCACCTTTTGATTGATTGTGCAATGATTAATTTCCTCTTTTTCTTTTCCCAATCCACACTTACCAGCACTGACAAGAGACTGCACACAAACCCTTTTAGCCTATGGGTTTTCTGTAAGGTAGTTCATAACTCCTAGGTGTCTATATGTCATAGAGTCATAGAAGATCTCAAGTTGGAAGGCACCCATAAGGATCACTGAGTCCAACTCCCTGACAGGACAACATCAAACTAAATCATATCACTGAGAGCATTGCCCAGATGCTTTCTCGTGAACTGTGGAGGAGTTCTCAATAACTTGTGTATTGCAAGCCATTCTTGGACTGCCATACCTAGGAACTGAAAAGGTGGAATGGAAAGGAAGACGATATTCGTTAGGAAGTGGATGAAGCCTCTGGCTAATTAAGGCCTCTTGGTGCACTCATCGCCCCGAGAGCCCTCTAGAGATATTACAGTAATAGTGGTGAGTGCTGCCAGGAGAAAGAGATGTTTGAAACTGTTGTGGCAGTGAAGGCAAAGAGGTGGGAAGAAGGGAAGTGATGTGTTTGGGACAAGCTGTGGAAAGCGAACAGTAAGAGTACAGGGGAGGTCTGGATGGAAGACATAACCTCGTGCTGAGAGCTTGCCATCTTTACTGGCTCACTTTCTAGTGATAAAAAAGCATCAGCGAAATACTAAATGAAATGTCACCAAAAAGTTTTTGGCTGTTTCATACTGGACATCTCATTTGCCTAACTTTGGTCTGAAAATGTTATCCCTAGAGAATAACCTAGGAGGTGCTGCAGAAATACACGGTGTCTAGCAGGATGATCGAGATCTAAAGTAAACGGTTTCTAATTTTTGTTTCACTGAGAGCACAACACACAAGTTTGGTTATTTCCATGTTTTCCACAGTCTCTCTCTGCACTAATTTTAGTCTCACTAAACAATGGGAGGAAAATTGTACATGGCAGAGTATTGTAGACTAGGCAGTAGGGAAGATTTCGAAGCCTACCCAGCTTCTGAGTCACAAGTGAGATATCCAAATTTGCCATTCTTCAGAACCACCTTTGCTGTTCGAGTACAGCTTCCCTGACATTGCCTGAGTCTGAAATCTTATTCTCTCAGACAACAGTATTATTTCTACCACCTAATAAATCGCCATGGCTTAGTACATTTATGTGATCTGCCTAACAACGTTTTGATACATTGTGCTAAAGCATCTCTTACTGCATCTCTTAATGCAGTCATCTTTACTCAGAAAGTGGCCTCAGATTAGCCCAACTTCTAGGCTATTTTAACTTTCCTGTTATAATCGAATAGATATAACCCAGGCTCTTCAGGCCTTATTTATAGTAGCTATAGCGGTGCACTTCCTTCCTCAGGGAAAAGATATGTACACTGGCAAAAGAGTTGTTTTGCTGTTACTGCCCTTACCAGTTCCTGGAATTCAATGGCTTTACACTCTTTTAGGCTGGTACGACCATGGCTTTAGACCTTGGGTCAACCTCAGTGAAAGGGAGCTAAGCTGATTCAAACTACCTTGCTTCTCATGCGGGCAGAGCACACACAGACAGCTGCAGTTATCCTGCAGAAACTTGTTTTGTCTATCTAGGGACTCCTCTGGAGTGTCTGCCAGCACAGTTGTCAGAGAGGTGTGTGATGTTTTTTCCCCACACTCTTAACCAGCATCTCTCTGCCAGTAAAACTTCCAAGTTTAGACTGGCTGTAGTGTGAATGCAGCTGTATCAGCAAAGCTCGTTTCTAGTATTAGAAGAGAACAGTGTTGCACCATCGTAAAGAGCTTTATCATCACACCTATATTAGGGGCTATATTAGCGTAAGCACCTTGGCACAAGTGAGAATTAGGCCATTTATCTATTTCACACCCCACTGCTGATGAAAGGGCCCGGTTACAACCATGTCTGAACCTCTTAGGAAAAACTGAAGGATTTGCTGACTGAGAAAAGTTAATATATCACTGGAGAGATTCACATTGTCATGCAGTTCTAGTGGTGGTTTTGAAAAAAAGCATGGGAGCTAAAAGAAAAAAAAAAAAAANTACCATAGCAACCTGACGGGCCACTACATGTTTCCTGGCTGGCGGCATCACTCTTGTTTGCAGAGTTTGTTGGGCTGGCCAAGTTGTTTTGGTCTTGATCATTCATGCAGTTCTTAATAGGATGTGATTCTGTGACCACCTCAAAGGGTTTTTTTTAGCTGAAGACAAGGCTGCACCTAGATTTCATGCATTTTATTTTCAATAAGATTATTCAAGAGGAAAAAAAGACTCAGTTGACAAAACACTGGAGTGAAAGAAAAGCATGACAGAAAGAAGAGACATGCATTGCCCTTAAAATTTTAGTAGCATTTTAATGAAGTTATGTCCTTGTAGTGTCTGGCTGTGTAACCCGAGTATCTTTTCATTTTATGTCCCTTACCTGTTGTTGAGGCACACGTCATGTATGTGCTTTTTATTAAGACTGTGGAGGATTGCAAAGTATTTTACTAGTCATTCTGTGTATCCTGCAGTTGAGTGGGAACTGTTTTCCCCATTTTCTGGGGAATTCCAGAACTGCCATTTCGAAATTGTTTCCATCACAAAAAAGTTCAGACAAACAGGCAAATATCTGCCAGGGACCAGAATTGTCCAAGATTTGTCCTTTACCTGACAGCTTTAAGCCCTTGAGTTTGAAGAGTTTTCTGGCAAGTACATAACTTTGTACTTAGTGGTTTCAGTAAGATGTGGAGAAGCTGAAGGAAGCAACATATCTGTGTCTGCCATTGATCACATGAGAGGCCATATAGGAAGAAGGTACTTACAGCAGTAGTACCTGACTATCCTCAGAACAAGATTTCTAAACTTTTTCTAGTACCCAGTGTGTAGGCTCTAGAGGAGATGTTTCTGCTACACCTCGCTGTCGCCTGTCTGTATACAAAAGATTGCAATACTAGCATTTAATATTATTGTGAGGAATCATCTATTCCTTTAACATAAATGCTTTGCAATGTGCCAGTGCAGGGTCCTGGGAAAATATTTAGAAACTATTGACTCTTGTCTTTCTCAAGCAGTAGTAAACTGGTTTGGATGGGCAGTAGCAGGGTTTAAAGGCAAAGACTGCCGTTCATCTGAACCAGCAAAACTTCTGCCATAATCTAGGATGAAGCCAGGCACAATCCTAAACTGAAACAGCGGAAGCCTGAGAAAGCATTTGCTTGTCTTGCATGGAAGTGCACTGCAGGCTCCCACCTCAGCACCGC
This sequence comes from Cnemophilus loriae, assembly GCA_013397755.1. Taxonomy (NCBI): domain Eukaryota; kingdom Metazoa; phylum Chordata; class Aves; order Passeriformes; family Corvidae; genus Cnemophilus; species Cnemophilus loriae. Next base: position 345,590 of record VZTF01005904.1, read on the forward strand.
ACTGCAGGCTGTGAGGTGGCCAGGTGTGTTCTTGCTTTGCTCATAGAAATAACATGAAACAAATTTCCTAACATAAAACAAATCTACCAGGAGAGTTAAAGCAAAGTGAGCAGCTGAAATGGATTCACTAGTGCTTCTGTTGGGTTTTTAGCTGGTTTGGATTACTTTTAAAGGAAAAAGATAACTGTCTAGTTCTCCTTCTTAGGTGGACCAAAGCCAAAGGATGAAGTCTTCATGATTTTTTTTCTCAGAACAGAAACAATGTCCATCATGTACAACAAACTAGGCAAGCTGTCTCTGGGTGTCTCTTCTCAAGTTCAAAACACTCTTGCCCTATATTACATAAGCCTGCTACGGAGCAAAGGCAGAGACTCTCCAGAGTCTCCAGGGTCTTCCCAGGCTTTAGTAAATGCATGCAGGAGCAGGACACCTCTTGTTTCTGGTGCTATCCTTGGCACTCAGGTGGGTCTCAGCTCAAGCGTAAGCTGATAGTCCATCACTAAGAAAAGACAGGTAATAAAACACTGAGAGCAAGCTTCCATGTCTCCCTTTTCCTCCTCCAGGTCTTTGCATATGTGGTTCTTTTCGGTTGGAGCAGAATTTTAGAGGTCATGTTGTTTCAGCCCTTTGAACCCCAGTGTTCTGTATGTCCTTTGAAATATTCTGTTCTTACACACAGCTTCCAGCCTCTTTACATCAGCGCATTTGGTATAGGAATCTGCTCTTTGGATGTCAGTAAATATGACCTACCTAACTTTCAGGATGAGTATTTGTTTAATCATGAGTTCTCCAGTCAGCTTTTCTACTCTAGACCTATTTCTCAGGGGATGAAGTGCAAAAAGCTAGTTTCTGTAAATGCCTGGAGTTGGTCTGAGGAATTTGGAAAAATTCAAGGGATTTGAATATAAAGAGTACAGTGTGTTTTCTGCTTTTGATTTTTTTCTGCCTCTACATTCATCTATAATTTGTGGTATCACAGTTAAATCATGTTATGCCACTGACATTTTTGCATGGTGTAATCATTCCTGATTACTGTCTCTGCCCTTTGCTAGCTGGTTTCTGTCTACAGTACAGATCTCTTGAGAAACCACAATGAAGAGAGAAGAGAAGAGAAGAGAAGAGAAGAGAAGAGAAGAGAAGAGAAGAGAAGAGAAGAGAAGAGAAGAGGAGTACCAGAGAGACATTTTTTTTTATTTCTGAATGTTTGAGTAAAACAGGTCTCCCATGGAAAATAAAGCCACATGAAATGCTGAGATAAGTTTTTTGTCACCTTGTCATCTTTTTCACCGATTTCTTTCAAAGCAACAGAAACTTGCTGTCATCAGCAAGTCTTACGAAACATTGGTTCCTGGAAGAGAATGAGTCTACATTCTAGCAAGGCTTTGCCTCACCATGAAGGAAATAAAGGCATGATTCACATGAAATTTGTTCTGTTTCTGCACTGTACCATGTGAACCTCTCTTGAACTCCTGGCAGTGGCCTAGCATGTATGCCTTGCTCTTTCTAGTTGCTCTCAGTGTGCTGGGGTGGGTAGGTCATGAAGGAGAGTGTCCATCCCTGCAGACAGGACATTCTGACACTTCTGCCCTATGGCTGGCCTCAAACAGTGCAGCAAGGAAACTGCTTTCTGAACAAAACATAGCTCCTAGGGAAAATGAAAGGCTGTGTTGTGGCCTGGCTCTGGAAATGTCAATTGAGTCTAGCTGGCTTGGAAAATTTGGGAGGCTTCCTCGGCTCTGGCCATATGCCCACAGTCTCGACTGCACTGCTCTCCCTATCCAGATACCTGTGTCTTCAGGGTCAGGAAATCAGTAGACAATCCTAGAGCCAACAGTGTTTGTTACTTTGGAGGAATTGCTCAGAACATGCACACAATGTTGCAGTGGGATTTTTGAAAGGTGTAGTGTCAGTTTTTAACTCCAGATGAGTTTTAATCACTAGTGCAGCACATCCGCATTGAGAACAAAATATAATGTATGACATCTTTTTCATCCAGATTTTGCAAAATGGCGAGCCATGTGTTAAGATCTTTCCAATCATACTTTTATACAAACACATTCTGGCCTATCAGCTTGGTGATACTAACTTCAGCTGAATACCTTCTCAGTTCTTTCTGAGGTAACTGTCTCTTCACACTCAGCTGATTTAATCCAATAAGTCATTAGCTGTTGCATTTGTGAGACAGGACTGTGAGCAGTGGTGAGAGAATTCACTGACAGCTTACTGTCAGTAGCTTACAGGCACTGGCTATAGCTACAATCTTATGTAACTCATTAGTATGCAAAGTGGGAGCCAAAGGTGCTGAAGTTCATCATTACAGAGCATTTCTCAACAGCATGGAAAGCTTAGGTTAGTTTTCATATGTTTATAAGTCAGAATCATTGAACAACTCTTCCCTTCGGATGATTTGTTTAATGAGAAAACCTCCTCGTGAGATTATTTCAAGATTTAGGTTTGTTTTAGTTCGGTTGGGTTTGTTTTTTTTTTACTATGGATGTTCTATAGTCCTAAAATTTAGCTGTTGTTCATTTTTAGCCACAGTAAGTTCTTCTTGCAAATTACAACATCTTGCATCCCTTCTAAACTCTATTAACTATACTATCAAGTAATATAAATAACAAGTCATTCAAAGAATGTGTTATCTATACCAACCTCATGAATCTGAAAAATCTGATCTTTAATATCTCTGTGCATTAGTTCTGATTTGTAAAAACTATGAAATCTAATTTGCCTCTGCAAATTTTTTATTAATAGAACTCAAAGGTGGATGGGACTACAGTAATTACTTAGTAAAATCTGGAGTTTGGCAGATGACTGACTGATGTATGGAGCTCTGATATATGGAGACCACAGGAAATTTATTTTGATTCATACAGTTAAGGAGATGGATAAATTCTTCTTTGCAGTTGAGCTATACCTTATTTATCAGAAAACAAATCAATATAACGACCTTATGGGTGAAATTTGTTTTACATCATTCCAGCTTTAGTGTTCAGTGTTTGTGTAGGTTCACTCTCTAGTTACAGTGAAACAGGCATTGAAGGCTGACATTTCTAAGAATGATGGGCTCTATCACCTCAAGAGTCATCTGTCTCTGCCCACTGACTGTAGAGGGGACCTAGACAATTAGTTGAGGACAGATTTTCATAAGCAACAATGTTAAAGGCCACCCCAAGTGCTAGTGTGGGGATGTGCCACCAGCATCTAATGACTATTGCTTACATATCATATTTTAATTTTTTTTTAAGAATAGCTTCCCACAACAAACAATTGCCCAGACTCTTGACATATTAAATTGTGGCTCAGGTAAATGAGAACTCTACTCTTCATGGTACATACTAAGCCAATGACACTGTGGAGTTTCTAATCTCTTTCACAAACTTAGATGGTCAACTGCTTTTAATCTCCTTTAATAAGTCAGTTTTTCCAGGCTGTGTATCATCTCTGCTGACAGAGAAAGAACCTGAAAATAATTCTGCAAAAAGACCCTTAGAGGTTGTTTCGGCCTTCTCCTTTTCCTGGGTTAATATCATCTTCTTCCTTAAGACAGAGCATTTGCCATTCCTAACAGAAATTTTAATAGCCTATTCTTTAAAGCCTCCAAATTCGGAGATTTCACCCTTGAATTCTGTAATCTAGCCATGCTACATCTTCGTTGTTTTTCTTAGAAGAAAGTTTTTCTTAAGATTTATGCTTCATTGTTGTGGCTGCACTTTAGAGTCCATTGCTATTCTATCTGTAGTCTTCCACTCCCAGGGTATGGAACAGTAGTGGTTTTCTCAGCACCATATACAGGACAAACCTTACTTTTCTCCCCTTCCGTTGTTTCATAGAAATGCAAAAAAATCACGAGTATTTTCTCTCTCTAGCATTGTTTTTTGGGTTTTTTTTAACCTCCACGCAGAGTATACGTGTTACCTGACAATAAGTCTCTGTCTGTGCACCACTAACATAAGTCCTTGTTAGTATTGTGCTAAGGAGAAACTGAGATATGCTGAGGTGAAACGGTCCTCCTAAATTTGGGATGGACAAAGCATCTGATGACTAAAGCTTCTTAATAAGGAAAGGCATGCTGGAAAGGTAGCCACCAGACTAAGTAAGTATAGAAATAAAAGGCAGGGCTATGGGGAAAAACATTCTGCTCGTGGGTTCAAGTCTGATTTCTTCAGAAAAGAGTGATAGACTGTAGCAGCTGACAGGTTATTGTTCTTTACAGATACAGAATCTGCTGAGACAGGAAGGCGAGGAGATGGGTAGCTGTTTTAACTTGCATGCAAAGCACTGCCAGGACAAACAAGCTTTCTGGATCATTTCCTAACAAGAAATCAGGACATTGTTTCACTTCAGGGATGTATTAACAAGAGAAGGCTGCTGAACTAATGATCTCCATGTCATACACAATGCCACAAACTTCCAGAGTTGAAACAATCCAGTGAAAATTATGGTCCTAGTCAGCAGAGAAAATGCTTGACTATAGCCAGCTAAGGTGCTCTTACACTATTTGGCTTAACTTTCTGCAGCTCTGTGTGGTACAAATGGCAATGAAAAGTTTTAGAGCGGTTTAGGTCAGTATCCCTTCTACTGCGCTCCTTCTGAGTGGTGTAGCAGCTGCAGCTGGATATAGAAGAATATAGTAGCTCCTCAAGTCCAAAATTTATCTAGTGTAAAAAGATCTAATTATGGTTATAAATCTGCAAGTTATCCCATTCCTTTAACCTTCAGCCTCCATGTATACTGGCATGGGACAGGGTCTTCCAGAGCAATGCCGTACACCCTGTTCCTGTGTCATACAAACACATAAACAAAAGAGATAGTGCTTGGAAGCCTCTTGAAGTGAACTGTATGTTAATAAATATGGAATCTTTGTAACAATTCCAAAGTAAGACCCTGCATTCTTGAGCTCTTGATTGAATTGAACTCTGAATGAGAGCCTGAAATGAGAGAGCTGACTGTAAATGCTACTGTGAAATATTGGGTTTATTTGGAGACGTAAACCAGACACCCTAGAAAGAACACAGGACCAAGTATTACAAAGCTGTACACATACAAAACCTGGTCTCAAATTCTTTGAAGTTTAGAGACAGAGAAAACAGTCTTTTACAGCTTCTTTTTTTGTTATTATTCTGAGTCCTCATTTTCTTCTCTCTGCCTGCTGCAGTGTTACTTGTGGTGCTCCTTTCACGGAGTGTCTGTTTCATTATTAAGGTCATGGCTGGATACCATCATAAACCCCTTCTGTAGAGCATGCAGGAAAAAACAGAGCATCCAGTAGCTGTGACCAAACATTTCTCTTTCTGAAACAGTTTTTGGCTGAAGCTTGCATCCAAATATTCACTGGTTGAAGAGAATTCTTGTGTGACAGATGGCTGATTGACCATGAACAGTAATACATCAGACAGATCAATCCACCAAAACCAGTGGTATGGTTATAAGGGCATGGAGAAAAAGTGTTTTCTTTTGCTACTGCAAATGAATTTTTGTCCAATAATGTCGGTATGAGAATGAATGAAGGCTGAGCAGAAGGCAGGAGTGAGTCAAGCTGCAGTACAAAAATAGTTAAAGAAAAATCAAGTCACATCTTTATTACTTTAAAATTACACTATACCTTAATTATATAAATAAACTCATAATACAAAGATTCAAAATATTGTATGTGGTTTATATTAAAAAGTCATACTAGCAGATGATGAATTTAGGAGGAACCAACACCTCATACATGCAGGATCAGTAGCTATGGACTGAATTACTCAGTTAATCCTCAGGACAGTGGTTACTGAGACAGGATCTTTTCAGTCCCTGTGGTGTACCCACAGGCCTTAACTGCATTGGCCAGCCTCACCTGGGGCCTCCACACACACTCTGCTCTTGCAGCTAGATGCCTCCTTTAAGCTCAGGTCAGGGATTTAGTCCCTGCTGGAATTAAGTTGTGGAAATACTGATCTCTACCTCAGCCACAGCCCAGCCCAGCAGTAGATCCCATTGATCCCTATCTGCAGACTGACTCCCTTGCTCGTTCTCAGACCTGTCTCATTACTCTGGACCGGCTCCATTATTGTTGAGCTGTGTCTTGCCCTGGGTTGCCCTCATCAAATCTTATCCTGGTCCTGATCTGTGGATTTACTTCACGGCTTGACCTCAGACCTGCAGTATTACCATGAATTCACCTGATAATCTGGATCTTTTGCTGACTTTGGCTACCATCTCTGAGCCCGCGCTGCTCATCTTCCGTGGCCAGTGTGGGGTCTGGGCTTTGCCCTGCCAGCCTTGTATCGTGCTCAACTCCTGGCTCCCCTTCCCTTAAGGAACAGCCAGTCCTTACTATGCCCTGAAAGGTCTATCCAAAGCACTGTTACCTCTCTTGTTTTTCCAAATGACTCTGTTCCAATTATAGGAGAACTCAAACTATCTATGCTACATTTCAAATACATGATTTCAATCTCATTTCTGCGTAAAATACTGCATAAACTTTATTGCAGAATATTTTAATGATTGGTAATGAACAAAAATGCACCAATACAGAATAATTCTGTATTCCTATTAGCTCATATGGGACTAAAACCAGTGCATCCTAATTCTTGGGTTGAATATGCTGCTATTTTGCACAGATTAATATAATTTCTTTTTTTTTCCCTCCAAGTATATAACTCCATGTGTACCAGTAATGCAGCCCCATTCTTTTAGTCAGAGTCCTAGAGCTTTATTCTTTCCTACATCTGTAATATCTATGCTGGTAGGATGGCCCAAGTTGCTTAAATGAGAAGGAGACAATTAAACTGACAGCTGTCTACTGGGATGTAGTGGAGCAAATAACTGTCTGTACTTGAAAAAGAAATTGTGCCACAGATACATGACAACATAGCCAATCTCTTTAAACAGGGAGAGTAAAAGGTGTCTGTTCCCTGAATAGTGTCTGACTATATTGGGAGTACTCAGGTATGACTCTGAAAGCTGTGGCTTCAGCAAGCAAAAAGTGATCACAGAATAAATAAAGAAATGAAAATACACACATTCCCACACACTCAAGCAGAACACGGAAAATAGAAAGGATAAACACAGAGTTCAGTTTATTTACATGGTTGCGAATGAAAGTCAGTGTTATAGCTAAGAACAACAAGACCCTTGGATTGTTTTTCAAATAGGTGAGGCAGTCTTTTGGTTAGAACCAGAAGAGAAGTGGTTTGAGTCAACGTGCCTCAAGAAATAAGCCAGACTTTCAGAGTGCCCAAGTCTCACTTCAGTTTCAAGCCTTAGTTAAGTCATTACTTTATGGTCATTATTGGAGACTTCTAAATTTAAGTACTTGGGACTAGTAGTTATCCAAAGTAATTCAGGTCAATAGCAGCTCCACGGACTTCAGCAAGCTTGAAGTCAGGTCCTTAATGGGAGTATTTAGCTGCTACATACATACACAGAATAAATATGTAATATATATGTAATGCATGTATTCCTACAGAACGATCCATATATTACACACAGCTTTTCCCTGCCTGCTAAGCATTAATAAAGATGATTAAGCATGCTGTTTCTCTTCTTTTTCTCTCCTAAGGCAACCCATTTCAGATATGAACAATCAGGTTTTTGCAAGTTAAAGATTACACAGTGAGTTATTAACTTTAAACACCCTTCATTCCTGAAAGCTATGTGGTAGAGACATTTTAGGTTGGGGCAACTCCTCTTACATAAGAGAGGTTTTCTGCCAAGTTATTACCTCAGAGAGTTTTTGTGTTGTAGGTGAATATTTATATAGAGATTTCTCCTCCTCACACAAGGGCTACTGCAAAGCTTGGATATCCAGAATATGGCAAAAGCAGAAATAAGGCAGTCTTGGGCTTGATAAAACTGAAGAAAAACATCTCCAACAAGAACAGATACAAGGAAACCAAATGCTGACTTGTAATCCCGTCTCCTGCGAAGTCTTCCTCCCTCCTACTGCTTCCAGCATAAGCAGAGATCACTTGACACCTTGCAGAAATTTAGGAGCACCTGGCTGGCTTTCAAGGGTAAGTCTCAACTTGTCTATGAGTTCACTAGAAAAACACTAGCATGTTGTTCTTTTCCCACCTGATACTTCTTTTCAGTTTGACTACAAAGGCTCTGGTCAGTGCAGTTTCTGCTTCTCAGAAATTCCACAAAATAAGTGCTGATATGCTTGGCTTGCAACTTAAAGTGCCAAGTTAAGCAGCTGTCCTGAAGGTCTTGGGCTCCCTTGGGTGCCTGAGGTTTCTATGCCCTTACAAAAAGAATAGAGAAGATGACAAAAATACACACTCCTTTATTTTTCTCTTTTCACTGGTTTGTTGGTCTAGGGACAGCATGTACTAGTTAACAAGTTCTGCCCTTTCCTATTGTTATCCTAAATCGGTACTCTTTGGTCAGACAATTAGATCAGGCAACTAGAGGACTCTGCTGTTAGGCTCCCTTTTAAAGTGTATTTAGGTTATGGGCAGCCTAAAAAGACTACTGTGGGTGTCTGGCTATATCCATACAATAGGGTTCAGAACTACTCCGTCAAATTCCCTTTTTTCCCTCCAGTCAGTATAAAATATTAGTATGTTTAACAGAGAAGAAAGTGAGGGGTTTCTCACTAAACTGTAGTCAGACTATTAAGGAGTGGTGTCTATGAATGAGCTGAGAAAAGGCTGAGAATTCCTGTAGAAGAAAACTGCTTTGGCCCTGAAAAAGAGGTGTGAGCAAAGAACCTTTGAGACACTGGCTTGGTTCTCACTCCGACTGGAGTCAGTGAAGATGCCTGTAATTGATTTCAAAGGGAGAAAACCATGCCAGCATTTGCACAGAAGTATTTTTTGTATACTTCAATAGATGGGACCAAAGTTCTGGCCCTTCTGTAGCTTATGTAATGGAGTAATCTCCAAGGAAAGGGAAAATTGGCTGCTATATAGATGTGGAAACATCCATTAATCATTGGATCAGTACTCTAAACATTTCCTGTTTATATCCAGAGTGACACTTCTTTAAATGATATTGCCAACTTCAATTTGGCATCAATGTCTTATTTTGTAAAAACAAGCTGTTATCAAATTCAACAAAAATAGAACAGTTTCCATGAAGAAAATAATTCTGGATGGCCTTTGGTTCAGATCTTGTTTCAGAAAACAAACTTTCTTCAATAGTTTTGATCCAGTCACCTCAGACTGAAAAACTGAAGGGAAATTGGTTGGAAATTAATAAAAAAAAAAAGTTTGGAGTTGTATTGTCCACTTCAGGAAAAAAAAAAAAAGAAAAATAATTATTAAAGAGATGTGCAATTCTCTGGCTCAGATCATAGTAAATGAGCCTGTGGTAGATATCTTTCTAAAAAGAAACTGCAGTTGTACGGCTCACACACAAAACCGTCTGTTCTGATTATTGCTGTTTGTCCCTCCTGCTCTCAGAATTTCCATGATCAACAGTTATCGATGTCTCCCACCTCCAGCCCCCTAGACCTAAACCTACCTCCTTTTTCTCATTAGGACCCAAATAACACACAGATTTTAACATATTTCAGACCACTGCATGAGCGTATAAACAGATCTTGCAGGGAAAGAGAGAGCAGAAGGAATGGGGGGAAGGAAAAGAAGCATCTGAAAGCTAAACCTTCTAATATTCCATTTCTATCAGTTGATAGGCCATGACAAGGCCAGGCTTTTTAGGCTAAATGTATACTAGCAATTTCCTATATTAGGGGGAAAAAAAGCATTTTTGGCACTGAGTTTAACAGGTGCAGAATAGCTGTGTCTATGCAGTTCAGCAATTTTGCCCTCCAAGATGGGTTGGCTGTATCCAGACCACTAGTTGTGACTGATTCCTGGAAGCATACCAGGGAACTGTCTGGGAGAGCCCTACTTGGCTCCAGCTGAAGCCATACCCCACTGTCCAACTGCTTGAACAGTTGAACAGTGAAGGCACTTTCCTAGATCTGCTTAGTTTACTGGTTTAAAGACAACCTAGTTGTTCCCTGGACTGCAACCACTAAGGACACTATACCAAAAGAAAAAGTGCAGTAAAAGTTTAAATTATAAAATATTCTGGGATCCAGGGTCTCTGTGTTGTAATTATAAAGTTTCATCTTAACAGTCTGATGTATCTCTCCTCTCCCCCTACACACCTAGCCAGAGAAGATCCTATATGGTAGTGGGGGTACTGGCAAGCTCTGTATTCCCTAGGCCTGTTAAAGGAAGAAGGAAAGGAGTTTATGAGAGAATATAGTGAAAAATGCATCCAGCCTCCCAGTTTTTCGCTTGCCTATGTGTCTTAGCCATCATAGCAATGCACAAAAACACCATGCCCAAATATCAAACTCCCAAATCTTTCACCGCTTGGAAAACAGGTGGATGAGTAATTCACCTAAGGCATGGTTGGCTAAAATGTAGTAAATACCAGAACACTGTGTCTGTTCCTACTTCTTATCTGTTCTGCTGTTTCAGCACATGAAAGAAATAGGCTTTAATGCCATATAAACTTCTGATGAAAGTGTGAGTCTCTTGTCATATTTTGTGTGAAGTAATGGTGAATCTCAGAGTTTGGCTTGCAAGGTAAAAATCGCTTTAGTAATCTCAGCAGAAAATCATTGATGCTCAAGTGTCGTGGCATTTTTAAATCAAGTCAGAAACATTTCAATAAGGAAGGATGTATTTTAATCCAAGAAAATTCTTTCCAGTGTAAGAGAAACAGTTTTAAATTCAGTGGGTTGTATCAAAAGAGGCTACAGAATAACTTAATCTAGTAATAATTTGTGAAGTTCAGGTCCCAGGATATGGCCAGCAGAAGAACTGTAAAACTTTGGCTTTTTGTTTGAGCTGTCCTGACATACATTACCCACAACAAAGCATTTGGCCTTTGCCTCTACAACACTGGCTTGCTCTGTGGCAGAGCCAGGAATGTAGGAATGTGGCTCCCAGCCAAGCTGGTGGGGAGAGAATGCCCTCGACCTGGAGGATTCTGGCTCTCTCCATGTCTTCATCTTTTATCCAGCACTTTATGCCATTTGAAGTGGGTGCTCCTCAATGCTGCCCACAGCTGCTGTTCTCCCTCCTGCATCTGCCATTCTCACACTGCCAGCCCGGGTGGTCGTGCTGGGTTTGTGCATTGCGGGCTAGCCAGGATGTGGCTATTGAAAGGGCAAACGTGGGGCAGGCCAGATCTTGGCTATATGTTCATAATAGCAAGTCAGTCAGTGTTCACAGGCTGAGAATACCACAGTGTTTGAGCTAAGGGAAGCTCTTTGTTTGCTTTTCCTTGCACTGGTGACTGGGTTACTGCAGCCTAATAGAAGGCTCTTTATTTTATTTTATGCTCTGTGAACCTGACCCATCACAAATCAATTACAAAAAGCTTATAGGTTCTTTCATCCTGCTCCTCCCAGGAAGGGCAGCTGAGAATAATTCATGATGAATAAATTTGATTGTTCCCAGAAGACTGTACTTAGTGAGCTTGAAGTTCTTCCTTCTGCTTCAAACATTCACTGAAAGAGAGAGTTGAGTTTCAGGTGAGGTAGTGGTAGTAGAAGAAAAGATGTTTTACACCATTTTTACCAGTGGGCAATTTCTGACTGTCTCTGATGTACTCTGTAACTTTGGAAAGCATCACCACCCAGGATCCTCCCAGGAGGTAAAGTCAGTAATAACTGCAGAGCAGCAGGGCTCCAGACTCTTGCTTGCCATTTCACAGTTCTCCCTGGCATCTGCGTGTACCAGTTTCTGGGAAGTTTAGGGTTAAATAAATGAGTAGTTTATTCTGTTATAAACACAGGACTATTGTGAATTCATCCTGTGGCTGTGGGTCCAGATGTCAGAGCTGACTGAGACCCACCTCTAATTCTAAACTCAGTGGTAGTCTACAGAGGAATTAAATTTATCATCAAGAATTTAAATTACATCTTTTTCCAAAGCCCATTTATATTCTTTTCTTTAATCATACTTTCATTGGGCCAGCAAATAATAACATTGTAATAACATCATGCCAGATAAGCCACTTCAAAACCAGGAAGAAATAAAAACTACAAACACTGAACTGGCAGAGAAGACGACCACTAGAGATTGCCCAAATGGTGCCACAGTGTCTGCAGACATTGCAGAGAGACAATGGGATACTGTAGAAGGGATAAAAACCAATTCTGGAGGCAGGGTGTTTCTTCAGAACATGGTGAATCACAGCCTCTGAGATTCCTATTTCACGTGCCTTATTTAAGGCCATGTTAAAAAACTGTCTAAGTATATAAAGAGTCAGTTTGAACCTGTGGGATTTTAGATAGGAGATGGAGATGTAGGTGCTTTTGAGACCTTACGAGTCACTATTCTGCTGCTTTAAATACTTTAAGAGTTTGGCTTTTTGAGACTGAGGGGTGATACAATCAAAGCTGAGGGATGCCGAAGATTGCATAAGTACTGAGTAGTCTCTATTCTCATTCACACTGATGGGAGCATGGAGATCCTGTCCTCTGCCTCAATATTGCTTTGACCCATTCCTTAAAAACTCTAGACCCAAAGGTAAGCTCTGACCTACATGAGATTGCTCCAACAAGTGATGGTTTGTTGCCAGCTTTTTAGTTTCCTTTCCACTATGCAAGGGTGTTGTGATGCATAATTTGAGTTTGCAAATTACTCTGTCAGAAAAGCACTCTGACAAGCAATATATTGTGTACTGCAGAGCTTGGATTTAGGCCAAACAGATAGAAAAGAAGCAGGAAGGAGGTCAACATTTTATTTTGTCCCTTGTATTTCTGAATCCATGTGGAAAGCAGCTGGGTGGGCCCAGAAATCTCCATATGCTGGAGAACCTGAGAATAGTCTTCACTTCTGCTTATGAAACGCTATTGGAAATTTTTCTCATGCCATTGACTCTTGCAGGTCCAACACACTTAGTGCCTCCAGGCTGAGAGAGGAGCCACAGCGAAGTTCAGGCTGAATAATGCAGATTGAAGAGATACCTCTAGGTATCAAGGGTGGCTAAGTCCGAGAACCTCCACCTGTTTAGACGACTGAAAGGAGTGGACTAACTCCCAAGGCATAGGAAAGGCTAGTTAGTTCACTACTGACTGCTTGTGTATAGTGAAGGAGATACGAACATTTGTGCAAGGAGAATACACAGCAAACACAATATCCACAGCAAAAAAAACCTCTGACTCACCACATGGTTATCAGCTAACTTCTTTAACTTAAAATTTCCCCTTAGTTAAAGGGAGAACACTGGACATTTGGAGTTTGTACATCCTTACATCATTTAATAGGGCTAACAAGGAGGAGTGCTCAAATTCCCTATTGCAGCATGGACACCCAAGGACTGTCTGCCTTTTATGCTAATTCAAATACTTGTTGCTGCTTTGACTTTGTGCTTAGCCAGTCCCAATAACTGAGTGCAAGGAGAGAGCTGCTGCCAGGAGTTGAAAGTCCTCCTATTTGTGAGCAGGTGTGAAGCTGGAGGACTTGGGCAAGAGAAGGAAGCCTGACTTGTTGCCTTTCTTCTCAGCTTTGAAGGACCCATGTAATTTGTAGCACACATCATGGTCACTTTATAAAGCAAAATATTTGGCAGCAAATCAGAGAGGAAAGGGCTTATACATGGGAACTAACACGTACATACATGTGTATTATCTCAGAATTAACTGTGTGTAAGTGTGTGTGTAGGCACACAAGACTGTAACATGTCCCTGCCAGGAAAAGCAGGGAGGAATTAATAGCTGTCTATAATACAGATGTCCACAACTGAGCTAGTGACTCCACGTTCCTTACAATCACTGGTGAGAAACAGGCGCTTAGCAGAGCACAATTCATCCTATCATCTGAAATTAATCACCTTTTTAAAAGGCTGTTTCTCTCCATTATCGGTAAATGAGCAGAGATCCATGTTGCAGAGGTGTAACATGAAGTGAGATGAATCCCACCTTTCTTGTCTGAGCTCTCTGGAGTATTCCACATGCAATTTACTGTATTAAATGTTACTTACAGTGTTCTTTGTGTGACCTCAGTGTTCACATGCCAAAACCAAAGAGTAAATCTGATCTGAATCCAACTGAAAATTATAACAGATTTTTCCACACAACAACCTCATTATTTATTAAAAGGGCATGTGCTTTCTTAAATATAATCTTCAGTGTAAGAGATCTTCAGGTTTTGAAGGGTTCTTTTTAAGATTAGTTGTTCACTGATCTACATTATAATGTGATTGCACAGACAGTAGTGTTAACACAATCAAAAGAGCTCTGGACCATCCATGGGACAAGAGGCAGGAATCTCTTAAACCAATATTCCTACTAAAATTTCTGTTACTGGAAAAAGTGTGAAGGACTGATTTGGCAGACAGCTGTCACAAGGTGAATGAATTTACTTCGTTAGTAAAATAAGCAGAGTAGATATCTGCCTCCTGCAAACACAGCTGGCTAGAATGTTAGAGGGCACTCCCCAGGAGGAACTAAATAAACCGTGTAATGTAAATGTTCACATTTCAGTAGAATCTAAATTGATCACAGTTTTACATGACATAATGGTTGCCCACAACAGAGGGCTTGGAACTATACAACCTTTAAGGTCCCTTCCAACCCAAACTATTCCGTGGTTCTATGTTTCTGTAAGGTGCATCTAGGAGATGCTCAGGACAGTTCAGGTCCTCAAATTACGCAGAGAAAATGTCAGATGACACCATCCTGGTTATACATCCTTTGCTTATTCATACACAGATGTAATGGTATAGGTGAAAAACAGGGATTCCTAAGACACACCCAGATTCACCCTACCTAGCTTCAGATGCTGAGATGTACAAGTCAGAAGTCCAGCTGTTTTAACTCATTGTGGATTTAGTGGAGAAAGGGACAGCCTCAAAGACCAACTCATATTTGGATTTAAATTGCTCCCCATAGGTATCTCTCTTCCCTGATGATAGAAGGATCCTAGAATAAATAAGTACCAAATGCAGGTGCTCTGGTTAAATGGATGAAGATATTCCTGTTAGCACCTTAGCAGTCCTGTAAGGCATTCCCAGGGTCCTCAGCAAGTCCATCTGGATTTTGGTATGTTAAAGGAAGAGCATATTTTTCCCTAGTTACTCAAGCACAAGTTATCAGTTGCTGTGTTTGCTGATAATCTCAAGATCTCATTCCTGAGCGTGCTGACAGAGGCATATGTGGTGCAGATCTCAGGCTGTGCTAGCTAGAGAGAACAGCACTTACAAACAGTTCATTAACTCCACTTGCATTAGGTCCTTACACAGCGGATGTTTACAGGCTGTCGTGGCTGGAGTTGTAATGGCAAGTGGTTGCTAGGAGGCGGGAATGGATTAATCCTAAACAGAAAGGAAGGCAAGAGAATCAGCTTTTGAAAAGGCAAGAAGGATGACCCTGGAAACTATAGGCCTGTCAGTCTCACTTCAGTGCCTGGTAAGGTTATGGAGAAGATTATTCTGGGAGGTATTGAAAAATACCAGAAGGTCAATGCAGTCATTGCTCACAGCCAGCACGGCTTCATGAAAGGAAGGTCCTGCATGTGGAGAGCACTACCGTCTGCAGTGCTGGAGAGTAGGCCACCGCATCAGGAACTGGAAGATACTCAAACCCTTCCTTCCACTATAGAAATTAACTAAGAGGGAATTCTACAAACCCTACCTCCTTCAGCAAGTTTGTGATGGAAAATAGAATCTCAATGACCTCATAGGGTACTCTTTGCTATTGCTGGAAATAAAAAGCCTTGTGCAGAAGTACTGGAGAATCCAGAGAAGGATCATTAAGGTGATTAATGTATTAGATCATTGCCCCTATTAGGACAGGCTGATAAAGCTGGGAATGTTCAGCATGGAGAAGGGAAGGCTCATGGAGGTATCACATCAATGTGTATAAAACCTGAAGGGAGTCTGTAAAAAAGATGGAACCAGGGTCTTTCCAAAGGTGTCCCGTAACAGGATGAGAGGAAATCAGCACAAACTGAAACACAGGAGGTTCCGTCTGGACATCAGGAAACATTTTCATTTTTTACTGTAAGGTTCATTGAGCACATGAACAGGTTCCCTGGAGGGGGTAGAGTTTCTAGCCTTGCAGACTAATAATCTACATGGTCCTAGGCAACTGGTGACCTGCTTGAGCAGGGGAGTTGGACCAGAAGACCTCTAGAGATCATTTCCAACCATAGCCATTGTGATATTTTACACTTTAGCCTGGAGACCATCTGTGGATTTGTGGTTGTCAAAGCTCAAGGCAAGAAAGTTGCCCTTGCACATGTAAGAGGATGTTAGTGGGGAAGAGATCTCTTCCACTTTATCTTTGGATGTCACTGTCCTTGCAAGCTGTTGAAGAATTAACACACATGGCAGCACTAACATTTGCAAAAGGATTTTGGATCTGCAGAGCTACATGCCTCCTACGCAAGAGGAATAGCTGAGAAAAATTGTTTCATTGTTCCCGATCCTTGTTTTCACACTCAGGAATCAGCTTCACTTGGCATCTTTCCATCTCTGGGACCCAGCTGCCAACAACCTGGTTTGCGTTTACCTGACCTATTGTTGGCCTATATCCTCCTACAGTCATGCTTGAAAGGAATCCTGTGCATGCAGGTTATTCCTCTTTCTTGAAAGTGGCAGCCTGTGATCCAGGACACATACCAGTAAGGAGTCCTGCTGGCTGTTGCAAGGAACCTTAGATCCTTTCCACAGTCTTTCCCATGCAAATTCATCAGATAAATAATACGCCATAATTTTCCCTACCTGATACGAAAGCATAGATTTCATAAAACTTTCAAGCAAGTTGACATTCTATTTGTTTAGACTCAACAGGAGAAAAGAGATCATGTGAAAATGACCTAGGGATAAAGAATTTTGGGGGCTCTGGTATGAGGGTGTAGTAGTTTTCTTACTGAGCAAAAGCAGAACAAACATAGTGGAAGATCTCAGCTGTATGTGGGTGAAATAAATCTGCAAGTGGCGGACCCAAATGATCCTGGCACAGCACACTTCTCCTTTCACAGCCGGTTGCTCTCAGAATTTACAGTTCTCATTCTCCTCAGTCATAACTACATCCTCTGCTACAACACAATCTTTTCAGCATGATACACATGCCACTTCCCAAGTTGTATTCAGAGACCTTCCCAAGCAGTTATGGTAGGGTTCCCTAACATGGAAAGTATATTTGAAGAGTGGGCAGAAAATGGAAATGTTATGTGGTCCAGAATTCTCTGTTTTCATACCTTATCCTGTTTATATATATATATATATATATGTAAAAAATGTGCCAAATCTGGTCTCTCTGTCTGAACTGACCATTGTACAGTAATTATGATTTGTGTAGGGTAAATGCTTCCTGTTGGTATTTTAAAGCATACAGAGGCAGGCTTAAAATAATGCACCAGCCCAAGAAGTTCTTTAAATAGCACAGGAAATATGATGAACTCTGAGTCCGCCAGTCACAGCGCAGGAAAAGGAAAAGCAGAGATCAGATAAGACTTTGGTAACAGGAATGACAGTGAGATTATATTCCTCCAGAGGTTACCACCAGCTTGATTCTGAAACAGGTAGAATATCGCTAATAAAGAGGATATTCTACCAGGATGGGTTGTAGTCTCCTAATTATGGAGCTGTTTCTGTGGCAACAGACAGAAACCACGTTTACCCTGGTTTTGGTGGCTTGTATATCTTTAATGATATGCTTCCAGAGAATTAAGGAGAAAACAAACAGTGACTTGCGGAAAAGGTCAGCCTGGGAACACTTTTTGTCCTGTTGTCTTGCTTGAACACACTGACTGCTGGACAGAAAAACTCTCGCTATCAGACGCCATGCTTGGCTACAGTTTTAATTATAGTCCTACAACTAGAATAGTATTCCAGTTGGGAGGAGGGGGCAAGGGAGGGGGGAGCCTTATTCTTATGGCTGGTACATTGCTGCTATTAACAGTTACTGCAGAGTCCATCTCCCTCCCCTTTGTCTGTTGATTTATGTGGGTGTTGCCACACAGAATTTCTTGATAATCTCATTATATCTAATCCTGTTTACTCCTACAAAGGAGACTGGCAGAGCTCCCCTGTTTTCCTATTTCTCTTTTCCTTTAGTTATTTCAGAGATATTCTCTATAAAGCACAGACTTTCGGAGTGAATGCTTATCCTGTTTACTGTCCTTAATTCCAGACTCATCAAGTTCAGCACCCTGCCCTATCCCTTTCAGTAAATATTTTCTTTGAATCAAGCATCATACAAACATTAGCTGCAGCTCTTCTTATATTCAGTTCACGTAATTGCATTATTCTGAAGCAATTAAAGCTTCTCAAATGACATTTTGAGTTTACATTATCTTTTAAGCCTTTAAGAAGTGGTCTCCCTTATAAAATTTCTTTATGGGCAATGCCGTAAAGAAGACTAAAAGCTGTAAATGTCTACACATATTTTTGGTATCTGAATACTAAAGTGCTTACTAAGGTAGATTCACTTAATTCAGGATATTTCTAAAGCATTGAGAATAACAAGTATATTTTTGGTGACTAGAAGCTCTTAACATGTTTACTAAAAACATGTAAATGTCATTGATATGAATACCGGCATTAGGAGAATGCACACAGTAAACTTAAATCTGGATAACAGTTCTAAGGCGAGATGAGAACCGTAACCACATCTACCTGTTTACCTTTTTAAGTGCTAAATGTATTTAACAATAGCTTGCTTGACTTGGTAAAGATTTCCATAGACAGCCTTAATAATTTTTGTTTTACCTATTTAGTGCTTATGAAAAGTCCTAAGGAAAGTGAAGACTTTATCCTTATTTATATAACCTAGACAGTGAATAAACCCATTTCTTGAGTTTATTTTAATCAAATAATCCCATTCTGAAGTAATGACTTTCAAAAGTACTTCAGCACAAACTATTTAGCACTATAATAGGTTTTAGAGGAAAAGAAAGCTCACAATTTCCTAATGATTACTTTTATGCAGTTTCAAAAGCTATATTACAGTTAGTTGTACTGTAATTCTTCATCATTAGCTGTCCTAGAATTTCTACGCTTAAATGGGGTTAGAACTGTAGGGGAAAAAAACATCACATTTTTGGCTCGAAAAAAGCAGATGAGCTTTCTGGGAATGGAACAAGAACAGTTACACTCAAAAATCTTACCTTCAAACTTTTGGACCAAGATGTATGTAAGAAGACTATTTACAGCTTAAGCACTACATATATCTTAGTTATCTATTGTACATGAGAAAACAATTTCAGCATGGTCACACACAGGCTGAGATTCTGTCAACTTTCAGCATCCAGTATCTCAAGACTGCCTGCCCAGAACGGCAACACTAGACATTAAACATTAAGCATTTCTGATCATTGAATTGCATTCAGGAACACATTGAGGCTTTGATAAGGATGGCCACCAGGAAAGTTTTCAGTCTAAGTAGGAATGATTTTCTGATCGTGACAATGCAGAATCTCACTGAGGAGGGGAAAGAAAAAGGTTTCAGCACAGCCTCTAAAGTTACAGAACATAAAGTTATAAGAACAATAAAGTTCCTATATTTTAGGGCCCAGATTTCAGTACCATGTTGCCACTAGCAGCTTCTAGAATCAGTTCCTATGCAACTGTTTATCTGCTTAAAATTACTGTGTTTGACTTCCTGCCGTTAACATTTCTGAAATTTCCACCAACAGGCATTAGGCCTCTCTATCGACCTTCACTCAACAATCAGATAGCAAGAAGAAGCCTCTGTAAATGGAATAATTTGGTTTAGGTCCTTACTCCAAATCATTTAAAGAAGAAAGATTTTAAACTGGGTCCTGCCATCTGCCAGCTGAGGTCTCCAGTCACTGCCCTCTGAATTAGATATTTTAGACTGCTCAAGTTTTTCTGCTTCTCATAAAATGCTGAAGTACCTGGTAGGAAGAGGGATAGGAATCACAGCACTCCAGAATTGTGTCCTCAGCATCAAGACACAGAAGCAGTTCTCTTTTTCTTGCCCAAAGACTATTTCAAAAGCTTGTATGGAGTGAGATAACTTCTACAGGAGAACTGGAAGACAATTGCCCCATTTGACATAGGAAAGATCTGCTCTCAAATTTGAACCAGTGGAGATCCCAGATCACAAGCTGAGTGCTTTTATTAACAGGTTATTAAGTTATTAATGGAGACTTTTTTTGTTTCATGAGAAAGCTTGTCTGGACACAAATTGATCCAGCTGAGATGCTGTTTCACAGAAATTGGAGGTACACACACACAGACTCCCCCACCATGTGATAGGAAACACATCCCACTAAATGGTGTCAGTGTGAGGGGGAGAGAGAGGCTGTGACCATTGCTGTCAATACACATACTCTTATTGTTTCCTCTCAGGCAGCTCTAAGCTCCAGGACTCCTGGGTCTCTGTCAGCTACTGAACCTCCAGTTCTTGATTTGCCACATGCAAACTTTTATCTAGGTGAGGAAGAAGTTACTCATGTGCAATGGTAAATGTTGTAGTAGCATTCACCACCAGTGATGTTCTCAAAGACTTACAGCTGTGGAATTATGTGAAGCTGAGCCCAGACCTAATTTCCATGGCAGTGTCTTGCTCTTTTCCTCTACTCTTCTGTTGCCCTATAGAAATGATTCTTAAAATACAGATGCCAGATTTGCACTCAAGTATATCCTGTGGTTGTATTACTTTATAATAATTTACAATAAGAATGCATTAGATTAAAATGGCATAGGAAGCATCCGAAGTACTTATCCATTTCAGAATTTTCCTCAGTTTCCCTTGTTTCTCACCTTTAAAATTTGAAAGCTTTTATAGCACAGAATGTGAGCAAGAGCATATTCCCTGGGTACTTCAGGATGTTGGCCTCTGAGGTAAAGGCTTTTTGAGACAGCTGCAGTTCCTTCTGCTGCCCCTCTTGCCAATGCCAGCCTGTTTACCTCTTCTCCCTTTGCTTTTACCTGTAGCAGTCTTGCAGAACTCTTCACAGCTGGACAGTTAAGAAGCAGAGCCAAGGAAACACTTGAATGTCTTCTGCAATTGACACCTGGGTGATGAACACATCAAGAAGCTCTCCATGTGCAGCTGAGGGGTGTAATTTGTTTCAGGCTGCAGAGTGCTCTGTAGCAGAAGATTTTGTAAAGTCTTCTCTATTGCACTGAATCATTATTAGTTTTGAGATAATGACTCAACAGAGCATTTCAGAATAGAGCTACGCTTTATTCTAAAATCCATCTGTGTTCAACAAAGAAATTAAATATCCACTTGAGTTAAAAAATGCTTGTATAATTTGCCAAATCAATCCTTTCCGAGCAGCCTGATTTTACCTCACACTGCTTTTCTTGCTACTCTGTTGTAGCTGTGATCCTGGCATCTCAACAGCAGGAAAGAGTGGCTGTGGCCTAGGAATACAAACAATGGAATTTGAGATAAAAACATTCTGAGGAGAAATTCTAAGCCATGGTTTCCTTTTATTAGTTAAATTAGATCTACAGTGGCAATACCACCCTTCAGATACGTACAGTTAGACACAGATATATGGACAGATATCCAGACATTCATGCTCTTTTTACTTAGCAGGCCACATAGTGATTTTTCTCTTTACAGGAATTCCCACAGACTTCAAGACATGACATGATGAGAGCATGCTGCCTCTTCCGTAAACAGTGTCAATTGATTTTATTATGAAAGCAGAATATTGGAATAGCAACTGCTGTAAAAGACAATTTGCCTCTTATTCTGGCATAATAAGTGCTGACAGAAAGAGCATGAAAATGTATTTTCTGTAAGAAGTCTTAACATTTCTTACAGCTGCATTTAGTGTTGTGTCTGCGCTGTCATTTTCAAAAGGGAGCAAGGACAGAGGAACTCAAATTCTGTGAAGTGTGGCCTTCATTCACTACGTGCCTTTGAAGCTTAGACTTACTGTTCCATTCTAAGCTGCAAGAAATATCCTCAGCTCGACAAATCCTAAGCAGGCATGCAAGGAATATTGTTATCCAGGGCAGGAGTACTCTGAACTATAGTGCAGAAAATGCAAAATGACATGCACGTTATAGCCTTGTTAATAAAGTTTGTTATATCCATGCTGGTTTTCTCAGACAAGACAAGCAATAGTTTAATTGAAATAAATTTCCTGGTGAGTGGCGCTATGAAGAGAGAGATATCATTCACAGCTGGTTCTACCAAGCGGAGGGAAAGGTATCCAAGACTACTTCTGCTTCTTAGGGAGGATCATCACTATTTGTTTTAGCAGCAATGGTCAGAAGAAGGAAGAAGGTCAAGGAGGATAAGATTATGTCTCTCTATATCACCACTGATATATTATCAATCCTCTGAAATTATATTCTCCATTTTTATAATCCTTGAAGGAAAAACAAGCAAATTGTCAGTACCTCAAGCTAGTTGGAGCATCCCGAACATTGGGAATATAAAAATGTGCTTCCAGCAAAGAAATCCCTAACAACTTACTAGACTAATTCTGCCTGATTGTGATAATAATCTTCAAGAATATTGCAAAGTGTGGTACCAAATAGTGATGTATGGCTCCAATACGAATGTAGCAAAGGAAGATGTGGAAGACAGGGATATAATGTTTATTAATTGGTTTTGTCACCTTTAAGGATACATCTGAATAGCATGAAACTGTTCTTAATAAAAATGTTTTCAAGCCTATCCATTTATTGATCAAAGTGGTTCCTAGTAATCAGATTGCATATTTCGTCTCAAGAGGCAAAGCAGAATAGTTATCAGAGAGTGATAGCACAAAAATGGTAAGAAAAAATCAGTAGACAAGTTACAGAGATAACACATCATCTGTAAGACAGGCTGGAATAGGTAACAATTAAAAACAGGCTTTGGGAGATATCACGACAGATCAAAGAAGATAATTCAGGAGAATTCTAGGTGTAAGGACCAAGAAGCATTGAAAGAGCTCATGGGAATGTAACTGCAGACAGGCATGTAACAGTGAGTATAGAACTCCCAAGCTGGTCTCATGCTAAGTGTGATATAAGCATGATAAGGCAAAAAAGCACCTAGATGACCATGTTGGGTTTTCAGGATTTGGTGAAACAAATGAAGCAAGAGGAAAATGTATATAATGTGGCAGTGTTCTATGAGAGCTATAACACATGGAGACAAGATCAGCTGTGAGTGTGAGAGCAAGAATGCAATTATGGACAGAGGGAGAGATAGATGTGTTAAAGATAGCTGGGCTGTTTGAGGAAGATAAGTTTATAGCAGATTTAAATGGCAGTTTAAGCTCTCATCAAGAAAAAAGAACAAAGTGTGGAGAATTTTAGAACCGAATAATTGTAACCAGAGAGATGATGGAAAGGACTATGTGGGATGGCAGGATAAGATAGCTTAAAGACTATTCAAACTGACTTTGTTGGACTGCAAATAGTCTTGCTCCAGCATTTTTTAAAAAGCATTGAAATAAACAGTTTTAAGTGTCATAAAACTTCCTACTCATTGTAAGTTCCCATTTGTGACACCGTATATACCTATCCCTTACACAGAAGAGAATAGCTGAATAGAAGCAGCTGAATGTGGTTTCTGGAAAATAGGAGTGGGAGTACAAGGAAAGACTGACTTTGTCGTGTCTTCTTGAGATGTCCCAGGAGTCATGGCACAACTGTAAAATTTTCTGGAGGAATGGAAATTAGGTGATCTTCAGTAGTCCCTCTGATGTTACTAGTAATTTGGGTTCTTGCAGAAGAAAGAAAATAAGATACAAAAGATAATTGGACACCTCAAGGAAGTAGAAAGAAAAATGGGACTTAAGATAAAAGAAGATAAAACCAACTCTGATAAGAGAATTTTAGACAAGCTTCTCTAGCAGCTGATAACTGTAGATACCAGAACACTGGTAGCTAAAGTACCTCAAAGAATTGACAATCAGAATGTCAGTGAGAATACAAATATTAATACCTATCTGAGGAGGTAAATGTATTAGGAACATGTGCTACTTCATTTTTAAATCAGAATACCAGAATTTAGAATATATCAGACAATTTTAATTCATCTTGTTTTACATAAAAGTGACACTTGGTCATTTACTAGAAAGACAAATAAATGAAATAACTTCAGAAATAAAGTACTGCTCAAGGATGTGTGGGTAAGAATTAATTACAAATAATGAGGGGTCAATAAAGAATATGAATAGTCATTTAATCCGCATAGCTTCAGTGGTCAAAGTGTGTGGTTAAGATGACAGAAGGCAGACCAAGAAGCATCTGGGTGAAGTTCTTCTGCTGCTGCTTGAGGCTGGTCAATCAAAAGGAAGCAAAGTGAAAACACTAAGTTAAAACTGATTTCTTAATACATGTGACCAGCTACGCAAAAAATGTGCCCTAGCAGAAGGAGTTTGGGGCAAATTGAGGAGTCATGAGTCATTATGTTCTCTAAATCCATGAAGGGGGGAAGGCAGCAAGAATGTGGGAATGAAATGGACCACCAGCAGAGATTTATGCCTTGCAGGCGTAGCCACATGCCATGGGAGACAGGCGTGTAACAGACGAGTACATTGCGATTATGGTCTGCCGAATGGTGAGCAACCCAGATCCTAAGCCATATCACCATTTACATAATTCCTGAGTTTACTCATCTAGGTCTCAAAATAAACAAAGTAGGAGCCTTATACTTTAAGTGGTTCTACTTCAGCTTAAACAAAAGTTTGAACATATTCCCCAAGTCCAAAAAGATGGGGGGAACATCCAGCTCCCAGTGCCTCTGAGGCAAAAGTGAGCTGTGCTTATCATGCACACTGTACTGCTGGGCTGGCCACACACACAGGATTGAAAGTAGTAAGAAAAATTGAGATGCAGCTCACTGCTCATTTGTTATGTGCTGCAGGAGCTCATCTGCCCAGAATTATCAAGCAGTCTGTGGATATCAAGCCAGATTTAATTGCCATTATGAAGGAAAAGTCTTTCCCACTTATTTTCTGTACACTCTAGCTTTATGCCTAATAATTTGAAAGTGCACCTACTGCTGCCTTGAAATACACAGTAGTGAATAACAAGGTTCCTGGTTCTTGCATTTAAACATTGTCTGGTACCAAATAATACCTCAGTAACAATATCAGGTATGAAGTTACATCACAGTTTTCCTAATGCAACCATGCCACATGCCCAAAATTGGGAAAAATAAGGATTTTTTCAACTTCAAGAGTATGAGTAAGTTTTGGATGCTTATGCTTAAGGATGTTTTCCAATGTGTCTAAAGCAGGAGTGTATAAACTAGCCTTGTCCCCTTGAGTGCAGCTGATCACTATTGATTGCCAAACTCTTTATTCCGTATTATTTCATGGAACCATTGAAGAAAGTGGCACCTTTGGGCTTGGAAATCTAGAGAAGGGTATTTCCCTCCTGTAACTGATTTTAGAAAATAATTATTTTTAATTTAGCTTTCTGCTAAGTTTTATCTACAACTGAAAACAGAAATAAAAGATACACTAGTGCCTTCTGGAAAGAGTCAGAGGCACAGAAAGAATAATAAATTACTTTACAAATATCTTCCAGATTTGAAGACGGAGTGCATCAAATGTTACCATAAAAGCTGAACTGAAGTTGAAGCTAAATCTATATCTTAGAAATAAAAAAACAACTTTGGGTGAGTCACTGAGGACACAGAAGTAACCACAAAGTTTGTGCACAGTCTATACAGCGAGCTTGACATGATTTCCAAAACCTTTAATTTCTGTTGGTTAGGGGAACTAAACACACCCTTTAAACAAAATACTGTATTTTTGCAAAGTTTATGCTTCGCAAAAATGAAAAAGTTACTGAAGATATTAACTCTTCAGTGCTGTACAAATGTGGGAAGGATGCATACTACTGAAAAGCTTGCACAGATCACCTTGAAAATGAGTGTCTGAACTACTGACCTGGGCTGCAAAGTATTCTTTGACAAGAAGGAGAGAAGGAATATTTTCCAGCACATTTTTTTTATAGTTTTGAGTTTCTTTTCTGGTAGTATTTCAAGATATAGGACAACGGAGTAGACATTTTATTTATTTCATAAGAATTAGATGCCTAGATTGCACCAGACAACCCTAAGCCCTAGTATTGCCACAGACTGGTTATTTAGGCGGTTATCATCAACGAATCACTAAAATTCCTCTTCGTGCAACTTTTCTCACCTACTGAGAACATATCATGGCTTCTTTGCAGGTCCTTGTCCAAGTTAATGAATCTACGTTAGTGAAGAAAGTTTTCTGGCCTCAGAGCCCAAGAAGTTTATCCAAAGCCCACTGAATTCAAAGGGAGCTTTTCCATGACAAAAATTTGAACAAAGCCTTTAGTGTTAACATGAAATCCTGGAGGGAATAGTTGCTGTTCTTCAACACATATTTTATCAGTATCAATGTTGTTGTGGTGTCAATGGTGTCAATGCCTTCTGTGGAAGATGACTGGTGAGAAAGCCAGCATTAACACAAAATATTTTCTGAATTACTCTGCATGAAGTGAAGAAAATAAAAAATCTGTCATAATAGTCTTCCAAAAAGAATAAATTGCACTTAATTGAGTTCTGTTTTACATGTGGTATGAGCACAAGTTAGTGAGGATGACATCAGTGAAAATAAATAAACAGTGTAATGAAAAATCTGGTGCCCCTAAACATCAGTAGAAATTCTTCCCACATTCTCTCCTATTTGCCTGAGTAATGAGTATGCTATCCTTTCTCTTTACAAGGGGAATGAAAATCTTTCACAGATATTACAGGAAGGCCTATATACATTTTTCTGCACAAGTCAGCAAGACAGTGTGAACTGGAAATTATATATGTATTATGATTATTCAGAATATATATTATATTTTCAATGCCATGGGTACTTTGAAGTGTAAATGCAGATCTCTTTTGTATAGACTGTAAAGGAACTAGTGACCTAAAGTGTTCTACACACTCGGTAGGAAACTGCATAAACAAGGTATTCCTTAAACGGTGTGTGTCACACAGGCAATCGATGTCTTTTTTTACCCCTTCTGTGAAAACCAAGTCATTCTGTAGAAAGACTTCAGGACTCAACAAGAAGAAAAAACACAGCAGTAATGCAGTAATTGTAGCACTTTCATAGACTAATGGAACCCTGGGTTCTGTTCCTTCTTAAATGATTATTTATGTTAAATAGTGAGTGGATTCAGGGCAGAGCCCTTGGAGCAGGGGTTAGAATTCAGATCGCCCCTTCTTGTGACAAGTATTCAGCCTAACGCATTCTAGTAGGAATCTGGAGAAATCTGCACGGTTCTTGTTTTGTATTGGCTATCTTCAGGCATCTTTTGCAATCAGAACACTGACTGAAGGCACTTGCACTCAGTGCTCGGAGAATTAGTTGTGAAAGCCAAATGCTCAAGGGCGAGGCCATGTGTGACTTTGAAGCGCCTAAGAAAGAAGCAGATATTGGAAGCCAGACTTTCCAATAACTCCTTCAAAGCCTCTTCCAGCCTCAGTTCTGTTTGTCTCTCAGTAGGTACAGGAAAATAGCTCACAGCATCTGGAACAGAGTAATTTCCTGTGAACTAATACTCAAAATTGTACATTCATGTTATGTTACTACAGATATGACCCTCTTACTTATAAATTCCAGTCTGTTAAGGATAAGACTGACAGAAAATTATACAGATACTGTTCAGAGTGCAGGCGGAAATAGGCTGAAATAGGTCATTATTTGGCCATCATCTATGTAATGCAAGGGCCAAAAATGTTGAAAACAGATTGTTTCTCCCTGTGTATATTGAAGAAGAAAAGGTTACCCAAGGTTTTCTATGCATTTGGCTCAAGGATGCTGCAATATGAGAACACGTGATTTGTTAGGGAAATCCTATGTGACTCCTCTACAGCAGCTAACCAAGTAAACAAGAAGTGAGCTGGAACTTTCTGTACAAGGACTTTTACTGGAAACATTCGGAAGCTTTTGGATATACTCAGGCTTCCTCGGGAGGCTCCCTCTGTTGCTGCAGACATCATCTCTCAAACGAATGAACTTTGAACAGGTCACGGTTTTCAGATCAAGGACTTCAGAAAAGGTTTTTCACCCCCTTACAAGTTCAAGGTCATGTTATAATTGTAATTTCTATACAAGTTGATAGACTTTTACAAAATATGCTCTAGACTTCTATTTTTTAAAGGAAATAAATAGCATAAACATCATTTAATAAACCTTTGATCTTAACAATCTTGCTGATAATCTTCATGTATAATTTGAGTATCTTTAAAAGGCATTTTTTTGCGCATCTCCACATATGGCTTTTCAGACGTTCAAGCTGGCACCTGTCTGTGTCACTAAATATAAAATAATTCAAAACTTCTGATCTTATTCTAAGTCTTCATCTATGAAAATCACCAGTGCATTCCTTTACTTGACTCCAATGAAAATCATATGGGACCACTAAATACTGAATGCTCAAGTCTCTCATTATCAAATTATGTCACTCAGGACAAGTCAGTGGTAATGTGTACTTAAAAGATCACAAGCAGAATATATAAAAAGTAGGATTATTGCTGAAAAAATAAAAATAAAAATAATAAAAGCTGTCCAAACCACTTCAGTTCATTCTTACAAATGATTTTTAGCCTTCTTTCTGCACTGAAATTTCCAGAGGTATATCAAGATCTTGACAGTTTCTGTAACAGAATATGGACATTTAACTATTGTTAAAAATTATTTTAAAGTACATTTTCCTGTTCTAATATGAAAATGGTTGTCTTCAGAAGTTGATGACAGGTGCATTTGGGTGTAACCCTCTCTTTTATTCCCTCTCTGTTTCTTCTTGCTCGATTTTCTTATGTAAGCATTTTCACATTATTTCGGTAGGGGGATCTCAACTCTAAACTGTTAGTTTGTGACTGCAGAAACAAATACCAGCAGTGAGAGCCCATCAATTTTAAAATTTATCTCCTTGTCTTTACAGTGATTATGCCTGTTTGGCTAAGCTCAGTGGCAAAAGCACAACAATATTTCATGCCAGAATTCAGTAATCACTGGATCTGTAAATCTGTGGCTATTGTCCTGTGAGTAATCTTCCACATTTGCACCTTAACCATGACAGCCACATGCTTTCCAATTATTGTTTCAGAAATTGCCTGTGAAAATTACTTCTCGTGTCATATACGCTGCCATTTGTAAATCATTTGAGTGAAGCAGAGCAAAACCCCAAAATCTCTTCAAATCAGCTTATGCAAGACTCACTTGTAGATGAAGACTGGACATTCCGTATACAAGTTTTCAGTTCAGTTGCCAGCTCTCTGGGCTGTCATAGTAACCACTCAGGACGAAAGCAAAACATGACACTGAACACCTGTTCAGTGTTCAGGAGTTATACTTTGTATCTAGGATATTCCTAAAATTCGTGTATCCTATCATTCCTAGTAGTTTCGGATGAGCCTTACAGGTAATATTTCCTCTCGGGTCCCCCACTTCATTTGAGCAACTAACAAAATGCAGGCTGTTGTAGATGATTCATATTCAGAGAAGGTAGTGACAGAGTCAGACCTTTTGTGATGTACCCTAGTTTAAGTGCAAAGACCCCAGTAAGCCTGCATTCCTCAGCACATCAGCCTCTAACAGCTGGATTCTCTTCCACTGCACCCAAGACCCTGTTTCTTTCAGATAGCACTCATACGAGCTCTCATCTAACTTTCTATCGCTCATGGCAAGTGCTCCTGCGGTGACGTCTCCTATTTCCAATGCTACTTTTTCTTCATGCTCATTTATTTGTTTCTTGGCTACGCAGACCTTCACAAATACATGTTAGAAAAGTCCTCTTAGCAAAAGTTTGGGGTAAACACTTTTTGCTATTTTTGACGAAATACCAATAGACTCACACATTCTCTGGACAAATTTTGGTTTCAGTTCTGTTATTCTGAAGCAGTGGGAAAAGGAGTAAATATCCTAAGGATACCAGAACACCCCAAGACAGTCCTGTGACTTCACTGGGAAAACACAGTCTTTTGTATGTCTTTTGCAAACCTGAGAGATCAGTGCCAAAAGATGTACTTTGTAGAGATTCCAAGCTCCTGTCATCAAAATCATGTCAAGAGGATCACACTCCAAAGAGCATCAGGGAGGTAGAGACTGCTGATGCCTAAGGCAGCTCTACATGTTTTCTTTTCCCTGGATCTGGATCTGCATAACTTCTCTTGCTTTTCACAAGCCATTGAGACCTTGGATTTTGCTGGATGAAGGAGTCGTATAAAAACAGTGTAATGGAGGTCCTCTTCTGTTCATAGAATGCCACAGATTCTTCATTATCTAAATAATTTTGGATTATTTTAGATGCTGTAGGTTCATTCTTCAGAACTTATTAAGCCTAAATAGGAGATTTTGAAGGTCACAAAAAACATAGACTGGAAAAGTAAAATGTTGTGGAATATTCTCCCTTGGTAGATTATTTGTTGCCTCTCTTTCTGAGTTTTGTAAAACAAAACTCAATACTTTTATAATAATAAATCAAAAGAATAGAGAAAATTTACCAGCCTGGAAAAAAAAGAAAAGTAAATTTTATAACAGAAGTGATATGTGCAATTTGGATATTGATTGCAATTTGGATATAGACTGATCAGCAATTATAACTAATTTATCCAGATTATTCAGAAGCTGCCCAATGTTGTTTCTCTTCTGACTAAGGAAAGACCTCTTCATGCATAAAACCCTTCCTCAAGAAAAATCAAAATGTATCGATTTTGAAACTTGCAAATATTATTCAGTGTTGCATTAATTTCAAAAGCAAAATTGCAAAATCAGAAATTATGTATTAATTACATTTGTTTCCAAAGCAAGCATTAACACCCTTTAAATATCATTAATTGGCTTTTAGGACTAAAATTATGGCAGAGAAAGAGTCATAGTGGTAAAGTAACAATCTTTCTAGTGATAATGTCACTACAGTCATCCTCTCTGCTCTGTTCATCTTTTTCAGGAAAAGTTTTGTGAGGGTATAGGTCTGACAGTATAGAGCTTTTTTTCCTCTAAAACTGACAGCAAAGGTTTGCATAGGCCTGATATGATCCTGAATACATCAAAGACAAGGGATTTGCGCTCACTTTGCCTGGCCAGATTTGATACTGAACATACATGCTAGTAAATATGGAGCTGGTTTATGTCCCTCAATAAAATTTAACAGTTACATAGCTTTATCTTTCCAAACTGCTGTAAGCTGCAAATGACTAGCTAAACACAAAGATAACCCTTCCTCTCCAATCTTTAGAGTGCCATGCTTCCCATTTGTTTCCAGTACAGAGATTTCCTGTGAAAGTTATTTCTCTGTACAGCACTGCAATTAGAGGAGAAAATTTAAGGCATCTCTGGGAGGTTATTTGGTGTATTGGTTCTGCAGCTTGTGGTTTATCTCAAAAGGTAAGAGTGCCATCCCATTTGGTCAGTGACTGCTGCAGGATGCAATGAGGGCCAGCTCCCTGGAAATTTCTGTGACACTTGGCACCACAGTCTATAGCCCTTCATAAGAAAGTGCTAGAGTAGCTTTTAACCAGCTTCAGAATAACTAAATAAAAGAGCAAAGGAGAGAGGAAGGGAGAACAAAAAATAAAAAAGCCACTATCCAATCAAAACAAGGCGCGAAATAGAGGCATTAGTATTTGCAGAGCTGTAGTAGTTAGCAAAACTAATATTTTTTAGTGTTTAAGGTAAGACAGCACCCAGATTTCCTCTTCTAAAACTGCAATGTTTGTTTCTGGGTGAATCTGAGACTGCTGAGTAGCTCCCTTTGGAAGCACAGTTATTGTTGTACTTCTTCTTACCAGCTGTGAGAACCCATCCCACAGGCGAACCAGTACAAATTCCCCCCGAAGCCTTTGGTACACTCCCTCTTTCTGGAGTCAGAGCCAGTTGCACTACCAGAACAGACTTCACATCCATGTGCAATAACAGCAGCCAGCAGCCAGCAGTCTCTCTGGCAACCACTTCTTGCCAAAAAAAGCAATGATTTATGCAACCACTGTCATCTGTGGAGCATATAAGCTTATCTCCTAATACCAGAGCCTCTCTCTGGGGTTGTAGGCACGGAGCTGTGAGATGCTTGCTCTGCTATCACTGCAGGACAGTGCTGCTCTGTACTCCCAGCTGGAAACAGAATAACCAGCCCTTAATTCCCGAGAGTCACCTTTTCTCACTGCTGCGGAGCTTTTGTTGGCACATACCCACGGCTACCGTAACTCCTGCCTCCTCTGCAGGTGGGAAGGCTAGAGAGAAGCTTTTACCACTTGGGAGCCAAGGGAAAACATGTCAATGGCACACCTTATGTTAGTATCGAAGAAGTGGAAATTTCAGCAAGTCTCTCTGTCCAGGCTTTCTCTTCTGCGAGTGGGAGGAGTCAGGCTGTTCTGAAATAGCTCAGCTCAAAGGGTTGTGTTCCTGTGAAGTCCGGGAAAGTGGTAGGATTGCACAAGAGAGTTGTCAAGGTTGCTGCCTGTAATAAGGGACAGGGTGAATCATAGTATGACTGTCATGGGCAAATACAAGTTTCTTCCCAGCTTTCTGAGAAAGCCTTGCTGTCTGTGTGAAAAACTCATGGTTTCTGCACCCGAATACAACGAATAAAAAAGCATGCCCTGCAGCAGGGACCAGAAGCTTGCACATCTCACTCCCTACCCAGACACTACTGTTTGCACAGCCACCTTCACTCCTGCTTTAGCCCTTTCAGCCTCCACAGCTTCCCAGCTGGTTTTAAGGTATGCCCACACCTCAAAAATCAGAGTGGACAGTGCCCTCTAGCCTAAGGCGGCTGCCAGAGCATCCTACGGGCACGGAAAACAACCTCTGGAGCATCCCTGCCCGCTGCATCCCAGCTCTTCCACTTCCCAATCAAGCCTTTAAAGCCTGTATGCACATTTACGATGGCATTTGTTGTTTCTCCCTTGTTACTGCAGAGGAACAAATTTCCCTGGTGTTTAAATCCAAGAGAGGGTTTCAGGTCCACGAATGCCAATTGAGTGAGGTTGGAATAGAACTGTTGAGTAGGTAGGGCAAGATGCAACACAAAAGATTGATGTTAATGCCATCATCTCCAAAGCCAGAAGATACTCCATCTAAATGTGACTTCACACAGTGTGTATATTCTACATCTTACAGGTTGAAACTTTCAGTCTTCCTTGGCATCAGTTTTGCTAATTACAGGCTTGAGAAGGAAGACTGCATGTAAGGCAAGGGGTCTGGAACAAGGCATGGTGGAATTGCTGCCTGTTGGTACACAAAAGCTGAAAGACAACAAAACCTCAGCTTACAGAGCTGTGTAGAGGAAAGCAAAACTGAGAAAACAAATGAAACAACAGGAATTTCCTTTTGGCTGGAACAAGTGCTCTGTGCTCAGCAGGTTGTTTCCTGTGAGCCTTTTCCCCTGCTCACTAGAGGCCTATGTGGATTTTTTATTATATACATTTAGGTTCAGCAGAGAGTGTGTCAGGATCTTGACTTTTAACTTTGCAATTTTCATTAAAGGAAGGACAGCTGGCAAGTATGAGGAACATCAAAATGCCAAGTGCTGCAGCATCCATAACTCATGCATGTTAAGTCCCCAGGCTGCATTTCACAGCAGCCACATGCATTAAACAGGGAAGAGGTACAGGCTGAAGAGGCATTCAGTACTTAGGGGTTGCAAGAGCCAGCATGCCAAAACCAAACTTACTGGAGGCTTCAGTGAACTACCTCTAAAATTGCAGTTAGGAGCCTAATAAAAGCTTCTGGCATGTATGTTCTCCTTCAAGTCTGGTACTCCTCCCAGGCAAGTTAGTTTCCTTGTTCCAGTGGGCACCCAAATGGGTTAGTTATAGAGCTTTGTGGAGGGTGAGCACTGCTGTCATGCTCAGATGTGGGCTCACAAAGAGCAGAGTCCAGATGATCTTTGCAACTAGGGACACAGCTCGCCTCCCTCAACTGTCACTATGATGCTTCAGACAATGGACAACGCAAGTTCCCTTTTTTCCTCAGATTCCTACTGTCAGTTCATCCTGGCTATTGCAAGTGTGCTTGAGTCTCTGGCTGTGCCTGAAATACTACAATCTAATGGCTAAGGCACAAAGTTAAAGTTTGAACTCAGCACCTCCACCAGACTAAGGTCAGCCTAGAGCCCAGGACTGTGGTTTGACACACAGCAGGCGTGCTCGTTCAGCTCCTGCCCTTGGATGTTAATTCCAGCCCTACAGCCCTTTAACCTTTGCCCTTGGCTGTTTATTCCTGTTTATTCTTACCTCCTACCAGCCTTCCAGAGGCTTGATGTTTGTCCTCAGTGTAGCTCACAGCATAGAATCTATTCAGTTAAAAAACAACTTGAGGGGAGGTAAATTTAAAAAAAAAAAAAAGGAAAAAAGAAAACTGAAAAAAGAAAAAAGAAGAAAAGAAAAAAGAAAAAGGAAAAAGTAATTGTTTCTTCAATCTGTGTTACTGTGTGGATGTATGCAAAGCATTATGTTAACACAATGCAGGATCACAGAATAAGAGACTTGATGGATGCTGAAGTTCATACTGGTGGCAGAAGTACCTGCCAAACCCTAATCTAGGCCAATACATGCATTAACTCAGCCTGTGCCTCATGCACTCACAGACCTGTCTGAAGAATGTGCTTTGCAGCCTCCCAGGTGAGCTGTGTTTCAGAGCAGGGAGGACAGAACAGAGACAAGTGTGAATGTGAAGCCATTTTAGCTCAGCGCTGACAAATGTGGTTCTGTGACCCCGGGCTGGTTGTTTTCTGCATCTCATGTGACCCTAATGGGGAATGAAGCTGCCTGGACATCCAGCTTGGCCAAGAACGGGAATAAGACAAAGCATGCTGGGTCACACAATTTTCAGCATGTACCTACATATCTGGTGTCTCCACTGCTATCCACGTGTGCTCTAAAAAGCGTTTTACAGAAAATTGTTCTCTGCTTGAAGAAGCTTAGTTAGCCTTGCAGCACTGATGCTACTACAAATCAGGCCGCATGCAGGCAGCTCCTTTGGCTTTACCAGGTAGCGCAGAGGCAAGTTAAAATTGACATTAGTCTTCAAACTAGTGAAAACAGAAGTACTTGTTGCATCAGAAGGGAGAATGTAAGGATGTACCCAGATTTGTAATTAAGTCGATACAAGGTTAGAACTATATGTCATTATAGAGTTAATTTTGTACAATAAAAAAAACAAAGCTGAGAACAAAAATAGGTCCACCTTGACGGAAACTCCTGGAATAGGTACAGAATTTCCTGCAATAATTAACCGCATGCAAACAATCGCCTGTTTTTATGAAAACTTATTTCAATGTGACTTCCAAACATGCTGGAATTATCTGCTTTACTAAAGTTTGCATTTCTGTTTGTGTTCAAATGCAGACCTTTTATTAGCCTACGAGAGAACTGTGGTTAACAAGGGTAAATGAAACACAAACAAAAACTTAGTATGTCTTAAGTCAAGCCCAGAAAGGACAAAGTTGCTTCTAATAACGGCATTTTGCCATCATATCCTTCAAGGCCACACCTTGAGGCATCTTATTTGCATACTGTTTAATACTATAGCATTCCAAGCTCTGATGCACTATGTCAAGAAGTATTGAAACCCACATCTGAAAAATGACGTGGAAAGACTGACAGCAGGAATGCTATGAACCATGTGAATACAGAACTTCCTCTTCTCCTGAAAAGCATTTGTTACATATCTCTACCTCTTCTCTAGCTGAACTGTCTTTGTCTCACTACTTCTATGCTGATGCATAGAAATTTGGTTCCAAGCAGTGAGTGGGCTAACAGCTCAGTCCAAGGATAATGCTGGAGAAGTCATTTCTTTCCCTGGATGCAGTTCAGTGAGGGGAGAGGGTGTTGCCATCTGGAAGCTTTGTGCAAGGAGAATTTTGAAAATTCTGCTTACTCGGGATTCACTGAAACTGGCAGCTCAGCTTGAGTTGCATGAATTCTGGTTGAATGGCTACTGTTGATGTAGAGATCAGCTCTGTAGTGCATCTAAAGTTCATAACAGCTTAGAGTACTTCAAATTCATCCAACATTCATCAGACATGTTCAGGCCATGGACTGATGCACAGAAAATCTGAAGCAACAACTTACTAAGCCTTGGAGTACAGAGGGCATTTCTCGGTGAGATCTCTTAGAAATAGATAAAGCATGGCAATATATAGCTGTTAAACTGGTGATCAGAAAAGTGTGACTGATGGGAAAGGCACTGCACTGGAAATAGAGCCAGCACAGCAGTGACAAAGAGCTGTGAAATAAGGAGCATAGCTGAAAGTTGCACAGAACACGACAGGATGTTTGAATGTCATATGATGCTGTCAGGGAGCCAGTGAAGGGCCTTGTAAAATTACAAGCATATGAATGTCTGAGATGTCCTTGTTATCTTTTATTTTCAGATTTCCAAGCTTCTTTTGCTATTACAAATCTAAATTGCTTCTGACACTCATAAATCCTCTTTTTTCTTATGTAATTAGGCCCTTCCACTACTGTACAAAGTATGCCTCTTCAATTTCATATCCATAAATCACACTTAGTTCTAGGACTGATTCCACCAACTCTTCCACAATCAGCAAGATTGTTACCATTTGTTGGTGTTTCTGCAAAAACATATATTTAGTTTTATTCCTTTCCAAGAACTATTCTGTGTCCTATTTCACTGTCTCAATGACTGACCTCTCACGCTACTGTGTTAGACTCAGCAATACGATGCATCCAACATGATGATTAAGCATGTGCTGTACTTTACACTGCCAATATAACCACCTGCAGGATGCCACATGTGCTTAGATTGAAAAGCAGGCCTGCAGCTGTTAATTGGTTACAGCACGGAGATTGTTATAGCAGGGGAACTTTAGCACCATGTCCCTTCTCAGGCACCAGTTCACTGTAGCCCCCGTAGCCATGTTCAACTGAGTTATTAAGACTTAGCTGAATGAAATATAAATGGAAATGCCTGCTTGTGGGAGCATCAGAAGCAACAGTAGAGCAAGGGTGGAAAGAATGAGCATTACCGCACACAATGGGCATGAATAACTGTACTCAAATCAAGGAATGGTGAGGAGTGTGCTGGTTACCTCAAGATCACAACACAAGACCAGAAGTTCGGTTCCCTTAGCATAAGCTACTCGTCACCCCCACAAAACTGTGCTCTGCTAACACGGGCTCAGACAACATCTTCTCAACAGGAAGGCAGACAGCAGCCATAAAGGTGTGAAAATGAGGAAATAAGGTGATGGGCAGAAACTTGTCCAAGGGTTCTGTAGAGTAAGGCAAGGAAGGGTCTGAGGCAAGATCACCACACAGCTGCTTGACTCAGGAAGATACAAAAGACCTGTTTGAAAGCATTGTTTAGAGCTGTCAGCGAAGATGGACCCAAAGTACTCAGTGAAGACTCAACAGTTGGTACCCTTGTCCTTTGTCCTACACACAAATGCCCCGGTTAGACACAAAGATCTTGGCATTTGGCAATGTGTGGCAATGTAATCCATCTCCTACCACCTCTGTAATGCATGGGAGAAGCTTTATTTTCACTGCCAACCATAAGGGTCTTATTACTGGCAGTGAATCCAGTATTTCAACACCATGTATTTCCCACGCATTCGAGGTAGATTTTTTTCCCACTGAAAGGAATGTGAGTGCATGAAATTTAATTGGTTTTGGCAAGTAGTGATTTTCTTCCCATTTCTTTTTAAATTCATGGCACTATCAAAGTTAGTGCAGGTCAGTAGATCACAGTCCTTCATTGCTTCTCCCCACAAACACAAAAACCACAATGGGCTACATGGTTTTCCTGCAGACAAGAGAGACCAGGGAATTTTTTGAAGCCCTTTAGCAATATATTGCCAACACGTCCCTGAGTTTACAGGCATAGGTCTTTAACGATGAAGAAAATTCTGTATATTTGAAAATTATTAATTACTAAGAGTTTATTTCTCTGGGGTCAGTGTCCTCATTTCCAAGAAAAGCTCTGTGTCAGCTTGACAACAAGAGATGCTTCCACTGAGACTTCATAGGAAAGGACTGTTGTTTTGTAAGTGCATGCACAAAAATACATGCGCTATCCCCAGTACTTGAGGTTATTCTTGGCATAAGCAGAGGTTATTCCTGCATTTATCACAGCCAATCTGAGTTTTGTTATTGGCCTTCCTGAACACATTCAGTCAGACCCAAATTTGCTTTGTTGGTTGTATTATATAATTTTGTTTTAAAGAAAACAGGAACAGATAGCCCATAAAAACAACCATTGGCAGACCTTTGCTGGCAATACTATATATTTGCAATTTCTGGCTTTTGTAAACATTCGTAGAAGTACTACCTTTCAAACTTCTGGTTAAACTGTATGGTTTGTAAAATGTGCACACAACTTCTCAGCAAAGGAAGTTCGTTGATATTCTTTATTGGCTGGAGGAAAGTGGGTGCCAAATACAACTGTGAAATGGGAAACAATGCACAAAGGAAAAGTTCCAGAACATCAACACATCCGTTCCTTTTCTCTGCCATAAATAACCAACACACCCTTAAACACAAGACTAAATGGCTCCAGGAAACTCTCATTAATGAAAATGTCCTAGCTGGACTTCTCACTTTCATTATATGCCTCAAGAACTTTTTTCTGACCTAGACATCAGATCCGTTGTTCTCTAAGTAATACTAAGCCCTGAGACAGACTAAGATAAACTGAAGCTAGCCTACTTTCCATAGAGACTGAAACCTCTCCCTCTCAATGTCCAAAATATTAGTGTTGAAAGGCACAGCCCTGCTGCTGTTGACATCAGTGACAAGATCCTACACTGACTATATAAAGACACAGTTGTGCGTTCCAGCATCTGTCCTTCAGTTTTCTGGAAAACAGAGATAAGGCAGGAAACAAAATAAATGGCCTTCATGTACGCACTCTTTGCAGATAAATTTCCTCATAACATATACCAGCTATGATATTTTACGGAGAAGATGTCATGATGAGACTGCAT
Source organism: Cnemophilus loriae (assembly GCA_013397755.1). Taxonomy (NCBI): domain Eukaryota; kingdom Metazoa; phylum Chordata; class Aves; order Passeriformes; family Corvidae; genus Cnemophilus; species Cnemophilus loriae. Next base: position 384,413 of record VZTF01005904.1, read on the forward strand.
GCACGCATAGCATATTTACTGCAGATCAGAAGTAGCAGGGTAATTAGGCCACTCATTTTTCTAGGGGATGTTTATATTCAAGTTAACATATTTCACTGTATAAAAAAAGAGATAGCTGATACCAACCACCTATAGTCTTATCATCTTGAAACTTGTGCTATACAGACTTGTTGTAAATTGTACCAGACCTAGAAATTTCTGTCTCTTAACTTCCAACTGAGTCACTGACAATTGACTCATTATTACAATATCAAAACATTAAAATAACTTCAGGAACTACTCCTACCTCTGTTGTCTCCCTGAAGCTTCTTCTAATTTCACAATCACACTTTTCTGCTTAGAAAACCCTCAAACACACACAGCTCTTGTATGAAATATCTGTGAATTACTGGGAAGTTATCTGGCTAATTAAAAAGAGAAAATAGAAAAAATTGGTATTGCTTGGTTTTGTGATCTAGAAAATTTGCCAAATTTTCTGCCACTACTGATGGTACCATGTACATGCTACAGGGCTTTCTGACAAGTGAGATGACTGTGAGCCTTTACAAAAGTTGAAATAGCATGAGCTGCAGAAAAGGAAGGTGGTACAATTTCATTTAATATTTTCAATGCCTTCGAAAGACAGTTCTTGTGCCATTTTTATGGATAGAAACCTGCATTTGTGTGTGTCATCCACGGCACTACATCCTCTTGAAACTTAGATGCAGATTCTAGAGAGGGCACCAGGCTCCAGCTAATGAGGTCCAGAAACAAAGACAGAGGCAGCCCTCCCTTGAACAAGTGTGTACAATGAAATGTCCACCTTCTCAAACTTTGTGTTGCTTTGAGTATTCCCAGTGTCATTGCAATTTGGCTGGTTTTGCATGAAAGAAAGTAGAAAGGCTTCTGGGCTAGAATGGGAACTAAATGGAAAAATGTTCTTAGGCAGCCAACATATCAAACCTCTTTGCACCTGCAGTGAAGTTTCACCACAGAATTAGCCATCCAGCAGCCTTTCCAGCGAGGAGAGATTTGGTACTGTGAAAGGATGACCGATGTGCTGGAAAGGCAACTGCTTAAACCTACTAAATAGAAGATCCCTAATAGGGGTGTTGTCTTAAAGTCTGTCCATCCTTGGAGTCGTGAATGTTTTCACGTGCATCAATGTTCTGCTTGGGATTCACAGCCCACAGCTTCTCTTCAAACCTGGTTTAAAACAATCCAGGAATGGTAGGTGTATAAGGAGACTCGATCCTCCCTCTTGAGATGACACAGGCCAACACATAGACAAGTGTCTCAGGGTTCAAGGCCTGAAGTCAAGTGTGTTCTTAAACTAGAACAAATCTGAAGTCACGTATCTTGATGCATGACTGAACCACAAGGTTGGCGTGCATCTTGCTGGTCTACTGAAGCTCCAGTTCTGTTCGCACAAGTAAAAATGCTGGAAAGGAGTTAAAACAGCAGCAGATTTCTTGTCTACAGAACAGCCTGTAGTCCATGCAGGCAATGTGCAGGATGGCAGGAGAGTCTGGATTTGGGGACCTGAAATCATCTACTCAAACATCACAGGACACAAGTCTGGCCAAGGACTTCCATGCAAGTATTTGAAGTTGTCATCTGGGTTCTGAGACAAACAAACAATCTGCAGCAACTTGGAAAACTGCACTAGGAAAACGTAGGCAGAAAAATGCAAGGAAAATCCAGCATCTACTTTTTCTCCCCATTCTCCTGTGGTTGACTAGGGCACAAGAGAGAAGCCACAGGCTTGCCAACTCTTCTGATTTTATGGGTATCGTAGCTTTTTTTTTTTTAATTGTTCGACTCTTGAGACTGCGGGATTACAAGGATTTCAAGTTTAATTTAAAAGAAAGGCTGACATGCAACAGTTGTGGCTTCAAAGAAATGCTGGAGGTCAAGTCTCAGACCTCAAAAAATTAGTGGCAAATACAAGAACAAAATGAATCAAGAATCGCCTTGGTCTGTAGGACCAGGCCCACTGCGTCCAACCCTGGAGGTCTGCCTGCGCTGGAAGTATTCAAGGTATTTTTCTTTAA
>VZTF01005904.1:387152-523807 GCA_013397755.1 Cnemophilus loriae
TTTTTTTATTTTATTTTATTTTATTTTATTTTATTTTATTTTTAAATAAGTTGCACCCGTTTGAAAAATGGACCTTAAAGAGGGGACTCCAGAGTCCCTTCTGTGTTGGGGGAGCATCCAGACATGCTGGGCGCCTCGCCGCACACTGGCTGTACAGGGACTCTGGCACAGCAGCAGCTGTGTCTGTTTTGAGTGATTGGATTTCTAATGTGTATAGATACCGTGTTTGAAAACGATCTCTCAAAGCGTTTGAGGTAGTTCTGTAAAGAACGTTATTCCCTTGATAAAATTCAACGTGTAAATTTGAATTGAATATGTCGTGCTGGCATGCCGTGTGTTACTTCGGTAGGAATTGTTTATATATATATACATGGTTTGTTTTTCAGTTGTCGTTGGTAGTGAATGTCTGGGAAGTTTGCTATGAATGGGAGTGAAGATCTGGATAGGTGTTATAATTATCTAATACTAGGGAGACTGTGATGGTGAGCTGTTGTGTAGGAATTGTCACTCTGATTCTTTTCGACACTCCCACACTTAAAATTACCATTGCAAAAATAGTCAAATATTTATATTCCATTATCAAGGCCATGTCCTGTCAAATTTCCTTCAGGAAAGCCTCGGAATTGGGTAGATTTCTGCTGTATTGAAACTCAGCTTGTTACCTAAGTCAGGCAGTGTGACTTGCCTTTGACATCTCACCTGGAAGTCCATTCTGCCTTTTCTCCTTACTATAGAAGAATTCTTTAAATTCTTCCTAAACCCTTAGTTCGACCCCACAGCACGAACCCAGACTGCTAATAAGACTAAGCAGGTTTAGTAGCTGTGGGAAAGATTAAACTCTATGTCATGCCATGTTCCCTCTCAAATCAGCATGGAGCAATGCCAGCTGAGACAGTATGTTTTTTTAGTGTAGGTCCATTAGTGCCCACGTGCTTTATATGTAAAGCTTTGCACATCCTGTACGGAAGAATGCATGAATGCCTTGATTTGCAAAAAGTCTGTGCTTGTCCTTAGCTTATCAACCATTTTTTGCTGCACAATTTTGGTGATAAAGATAGGCTTTGATTTCTGTTGATTTCTGTACATAAAGGTGAGGATAGACCTAGAAGTCTCCTGGATTTGGCCACAATTTGAATCAAGATAAAAACAAAAATTATGTTTGATGAGGGGAAGGATTTGAATGTGGTAGCGACAGGAGCAAATGCCATGAGTGTATCCGCAGAATGAGTAGCAAGCACCATATCTGCACTTGGTTGGTATTTTTCAGCATAAGTTGCTGGCCGTTAGCTGGAGACCAGTCTGCAGGTTATTTCTGAGAGGTCTTTTCTTAGACCGCCCAGTCTAGTGTCAGTAGGCTGCAGGGCTGTGATCTACCCTGGAAAATGTTGCAGAAGTTCACAAAAGGAAAGCTTAAACACTAAGTTGGAGCTGGTGTGGAATATGACTTTTAGGGAGTCAGTAGATCACCTGATTTTGTTTGCTTTCTGTTTACTAAGTCTTTGTGTCCTTTCATCTTATCGCTATTTCACCTATTCAAACTTTTGTCAGCATTATTAAGTGATAACAGTTTCCATTGTGCACTCTCCAAATACACCACTTTAGTCACCTAGCGCAACCAGTGGCAAGCATTATCTGTGAGTTAGGTTGTGCAAAATCCCTTTACAGGTGCGCTGAGGAAAGGCAGAGACTTAACCTTTAGGTGAGGGCATTCTCACAGACTTGCCGAAGGCGAATTAGGAATACTTGGGAACAGCCGCATGGGTGGAGATGCTCATCGGAAAGAGAGGAAAACTTTTTCAGGGGTGGCAAAGCTGCTGCTGCTACTCTAGCAGGTATTCATAGGGCTTTAATTTCAAGTGCTCGTTGAGTTACAATCTTATGTCTTTAAGGTCACATCTATTTCAGCATCATGCAGCTCCAGGCTTCAGAAAACATTTAAAAAATATCTGAATTTATTAACATCCGTAGGTAATGCTAGGACAGAATCTCTAAATGTATTAGAAACAGCTCTCTTGGAGTATAAATGTTGGATTGCTTAATCCAATCGGTGCCTGACAGCAAACTTTGTGCTTTATGAAAATATGTATTTAAAGATGTATTTAAACTCCGCGTGTTAGCAAGAATATCATCTGAAAGATGAAACCTCCAGAAAAAAGTGTCTGGCAGTCTTAAAAAGCCTAGATGTTTGTAAATACTGCCTCTGTCTTGCATAGTGCAGTATATCGCAAGGCTGATGCAGATGAATTAAGTTTTTCTTTTCCCCTGAGATTTAGTTACGATTACTTTTTGACTAGTAGGCATCACATTTTTGTCTAAAAATAAGAAAAATAAATTGCTTCTAGATAAGACTTGAGAAGTGCTCTATGCTCCAAAGCTGGTTGATACATTTTGTTCCATTAACAGTTTAATGTAAAACATGAAAATAATCCTTGAGACCAAGACCTGGAGACCATGGTCTTGCACTTCCAGTGAGTGCCCTCTCACAAGGACATGAGTGTTGCACTGAGTCAGTGGTTACTTAAGGTTTAGAGAGAAATACCATCGACAGAAGGGCTGGAGGAGTCTTCATCCTGACTCATCTGTTCACTTTGAGTAGCCTCTGGAAGTGGTCAGAGGTGTTTCTGATACTCCAGCAAGTGCTGTAGTGACTGAGTTGCCTCAGAAAAGGGAACATTTCTGCTGCTTTCTTCTCCTATGTCTTTAAACAAAAGCAACAGCTTTCTTCTTTGGAACCTGATTCTTTGGTTCTGTGCTCATTTTATCAGCAGATACAAGCAGGGAGTAATTGCTTTGTGAATCTTGAGTACTTAAGCATCAGGCAAGTGATATGGCCCTATCAAAGATGAGACTGCATCTGTGCATGCTGATGCCTACAAAATTTATCATCACCTCTCCCCTTATTTTTTTTCCTCTCTAATATTTACCTGCAGCTAAGTGGGATTTTGAAACAAGTCTCTTTTCGATTGAAGCATCAAAAGTTTGGGTTTTATACGTGCTTAAATATCTTCAGGGATCATCTTCCAGAATCATATGGATTTCTTCCAGAGTCATTACCATAGCAATGATGAGGGCCATATAAATTCCTAGATGAACAGACCTATTTTCTTACCTGCATTTTGAGGGATTGAGGGGCAGCTAGGATATCTATCGCTAGAAAACACAGAAGTTTCCTGTGTTCTTTGCCTTCCGTCCTTACTGACTTACAAATTAACAGATTTTAATTAGAATAAATGATTTTTGGAAGTTCTTGTCTGTCCCTGAGAAATATATCTGGGGACTGTTTTTCATACACATAATCATTTTTTTGCTGCTCACTGCTATCCTCCTTCCTCTGGAAAATTTGCAGTCCCCGCATTTACAGACTGTGGGAGCCCTCCTGCTGAATGTCCGTAAGGTCCTTGAACTCCTGCAAGCACCAGAAGCTCAACAGGGGCTTTTGCCACTTCGCTGCTGTCTGCCTTTCCCGGCTGCTGTCTCTTGGAATCACTCCTAGTAGCAGGTTTCACTGTAAGCAGAACGTGCTTAGGCTAAAAATAACTCCTAAGCCATTGGTATGAATGTTGGTCAGGGTGTAAGGTTTTGAAGGGCATATGCCCCCCCCTCCTTTCCATGCACTGTCTGGAGCTGGCACTGGAGTGAGGTCAACTGTTGCTGCAACAGAACCAGCTTTCCCTTATCCCACAGGCAAGAGAACTGCTGAGTTGTCAGCTGTTGAGTCCAAATTGTGCCTTTTACCTCAGGGAGCACAAGTTATAAAAGCATGTGCTATGGAAACAAGAACAGCACTGTGGCAATTCCCTGCTCCTTCTGCCTCACTTCCCACCCTGCCAAAAATCAGACCCTCAGCAGAACCCACAGCAGAGGATGGACTGCTGTGTTGACAAGTTGGTTTTAGGACCACCTCCCCCCTCTATTGGGCCATGTGTTGTAAGGGAGCAATCTCCTTTCTCCTCTGTATACCCAGCAATTCAGGGGCAGTTTCCTGCAAAACCAAAAGCACAGCCTTTCAGCCAGCCTCAGACTCCTGAAATTTCCTTAAGTAGATAAAGTAGTGTTTTCTTGAGTGCTTTTATGTTGCAGCATAAAGTCAGCCAGTTTCAGTGATACAGTAAGACTGGTTAGGAAATGACAGTGGGGTGTTTTCTTAGCTTTTGATGGAGGGTTTTTTTTTGTTTGTTTTTTGGGGTGGTTTGGTTTGGTTTGGTTTGGAGGGGGATTGTTCTATATTGATGACTAACGTTATGCCAGTGTTCTCTGCCAGTATAGCTTACTGCATTTTGATCGTCAGTCAAAAGTACTTTCTTTTGGAATATACATATATTCCAAAAATAGAGATTTGCATTTGTGTTTGCTTTGTACCTACAGCTGCACTGATAACTGCTTTATAATATTGACTGAACCGTGATAGTTTCATATCGAGGTTGCCTGGTAGTTTGTAGTGCATAATCATGACATTTAAATAAAGCAGTGTATTTGAGTGTTTTCTTTAGGTGATAAACACTGTCTGAAAAGTATGCTGGAATACTTCTTATGCTTGCATAGTTTTGCCATTATTGCACAACTTGCTTAAAGGTATAATAAAAGTACAAGTAACGGGTGGTTGAGGGTGGTTTACACCGTCAGTCTGGCTCAGAAATGGTTTTACTTCTGGGCCTCAGCCATCCACTTAAGCTAGCTTTGCTCCCTGAATAAATCAGTTACTTCCCTCCAAGAGGAAATGCAGGCTCAGTTGACTGTATGTAACTCAGGCACAGTTAAGCATTTTTTCTGGATGATGGGGGTATGGCTTATGGCAAACTTGGCTAGGGTGGTGAGCAGAGCAAGCCAGCTCTCTACCAGCTGGCCTGATGCCCTTGAATGTCCCCAACATTGTGCCCTTGGGCATGACACACGTTTCAGCCTAAAGCTTTAAAAATTGCTCTTTCTTCATTTCAATCACTGAACACAGAAGCACAGAAAAAGCTGTTTTGGAGCCAGATGGTGTCACAAGCCGCTTGCTGCAAAGTTGTCTAGTCCTGACTCAGGGTGGTCTCAAACAGTGTGAAGGTGAGGCCATCTGCGGCATTTAAGCTGTGGGTGAAGATACCTCCATGCTGCAGTGCATCAGGGTGGCCCGAGATTATCAGATATCTGTATTTTCTGTACCTTTATTAGCTGCATTTCAAATTACTTGCATGTTTGAGAGTTGCACATCCCACATGCCTTGGAGAACCCAGAGAAGAGGAAAATTTGGACAAGTGGAAGAAGAGTCTTGGCTGTGCTCAGCATGAGGCAGGTCTGGGTAGGCAGTTGCCTTTTGGGGTTATTTGGTGGGATCTGCCTTAGACTGGCAGCCCTTCTCCTTTCCAGACAGGACTTAGCACAGTCACCCAGAAGCTCTTGTGCCAAGACAGCAGTGCTGCTCATCATGTGAGGTAACTCTGTTTGTATGGCAGATCAGGGTTTTGCCCTTCTTGAATTGGGTGATCTAATGGCCTCTCTTAAGTATGAAATCAGTGAGGACAGAGCTTCAAAATATCTTTCTCAAATAATTGGTTTTAATATTACCGCAGGGCAAAAATGCTTCCTAAATCAAATGAACTTCGGAAGAAAATTATAATGGTCAGTATTATAGGTGGAGCTTCTGCAGATTCTGAAGCCCAGAGGTGAATGTAAGTTATAAGTATTCCAATTATAACTAATTTTCGCAATAATTCATGTTTTGGATCAAGTTCAGCACTTGCGGCAAGAGATATGTGACCTCTGAGGTTTTTGCAGCTACTCTGGAGCTAAAACCAAGGAGATAAGCTTCTAATGTTTAATCATAGGCAGAAAAAAGAGAGGAGGTGAGAGGAAAAAAAAAAAAGAAAAAGTGATTTATTTATGTTGTAGACTTTGATGTTGTCTTGAGTTATGTGCAACAAGAACTGAAGTACTGTGTGTGTGAGGTGAACATAAATGTCAAACTCTTTTAGGGCTTCTCCTGGTTATGAGGATAATAACATCTGTTCCCTAGAGTCTACCTGTTCCTCTTCCTTTTCCCCTCCTTCCCCCTGCTCCACACATTTCCGAAGGTCATGGCTGTGGGAAGTCTTTAGTGCACAGGTCTCAAGGCATGTAACTCATAATTCATCTGCTAGAGCAGCACTGTCACAGTTCCCAATATAAAACAGCCTTCTCTGAATTAAATGTGATTGGTCTTTTTCTTCCTTCAAGATGATGGGAAATTTTTGACCAAATGTTGCCACATATTTCAAATGATATGGTCAGTCTGGATGTAAATCTAGCAAGATGTTATGTGACTCTTATTTTAAATCTTACCTCAAAGTCTGTATTTTGTCCCTTGCATATTGTCTTCCTTCACAACTAAAATCTTTAATAAAGTGAGATCTGTGCCTGATTTGTGCTAATCTGGTCTGACGTTGGAGTAATGTGAACTAAAGGCGGAAGACATTCATTGAACCCATATTTAGAATTTCTTAGTACTACATCCAATCTTATTTTCATTTCAATCAGTTCACTCCTCCCTTGAAAATCTTGGCCAATACTTAATTAGTTTTACTTTTCACAATGTTCAGTTTTCAGTGAAGGTCTACTACATGGCATTTCCTCTCATGTCTTATGTGGTGGGTTAAGTTTAAATCCTTTCTCTGTGTAGGTAATTGAGAACTGTAACCACGTAACCTCTCTGAACTAAATAGTTGCATTGTTTTAGCCTTTTCAACAACTGAACCAAACTGCTCAAATAATTTGATCCTGAGTATAAATCGACTTTGTACTGGATGAAACCATTTCCCCTGCTAATGAATGGCCAGTTTTTCTCTTGTGCTGTTGGATCAAGGGCTTTTGTAAGGTAGCCTGATCCATACAGAAAAAGTTGTTAGGACTTTTATTTTCGGTATCTTTTATGTATTTATTTGCTTGAGCTGTGATAACTGATACTTTGCATGTTTTCCGGTTCCTTCCTCGTATTTCAACTAATGAGTGGTGCAGCTGGTGCTAATATGTAAAGAATGTATCCTTGAAAACGTTAGATGCTTGCCTGTTATCCTTTTGCCCTGGTGTATGCCTGCTTGCTAATCAGTAGGTAACTCTGGGTTGGAATTTGGGCAGTGATTACTGCAGACAGAAATGGGAGCAAGCACTCAGCATTACAATAGCTGCCGTAGAATTAGGTCACTAACAGGCTTTCAGCAAAATAGTGTTAATTTTCCTCTCCACACACTCAAACATTGAACATATATTTATAATTCCACATCTTTCTGGGTGAACCTTTAAGTGTAGCATTCCTAGCAATGGTTTATATATGAGTCTTTCAGCTTCAGGTGCCTCATGTGACTGCCCAGCTCAGCATTCAGCTCTCCTGTACTGAAGACTAAAGAAAGAGCTCCTGCAGTTGGGGTCCTGCCAACAGTGCAAATGTAAGTTTTTGCATACAGTCATTCATAAGTTAGAATTAGCCGTATACTTCTGTGTTTGCAAATTTCGGAGCAATATGTGCATATATGTGGTTACTGAGGCTTATTATCTTGCATAAATCTGCAGAGAGTTAGTCACGAGCAGCACTCTTCAGCTGAGAAATACCCTCTCATCAGAGGACACAGGTGATCTCTGATAGAATTTAGCATCTTGGTTCATTAGACCTGAGAGCTAAGATGAATAAGATGCTGCAATCTAAACCCAGCTTTTTGATGAGCTGATCACTTTAAAAATTTAACAAGTATTGGTGAAAATTGCCTCCACTCAGTCTCTACTTTTGAAGTAATGACCATTAATTTTTGCCATCTTTAATGACAGTCAATTGTTTTGGTTTGGTTTTAGCTTTTTAAATTTTCTTATTTGGACAAAATAAGGTATTTTTCACTTGCATTCCTAATACCTACATATACATCTGATCTTTTTAAGCTCTTCTACTGTGGCTTACAAATATTTTCTGTATGTACTATTCTAAAGTCAAATATATATATCCCTGAGGCATATGCATTGGCATCTAAATATGTCTTGAATTTATAGTCCTTGTGCAGATTCTGTGAATAGCTCTTTAGTATGGGAAGTTGCAGAAATGGGAAAAGCAGAGTACTCTCCAAAGATGTTTGAGGTGGTGTTATTTGTATAATGCTTTGTGAGTTTTAATGACTTGCTTTGTGGTGAGATTGGCATGAGCTTTTGTAGAAGAGTATTTCACACAAGGAAGAAAAAGTGATGGGTTGGTGTTTCATACCGTAAAATTAAAGGTTCTGCCAGTCTCTGGATTTAGACAGGTGAACTTGTAAGGATGGGCTTGGCCTTGTGCATTATGTGCTGTGTGTCTGGATAGACCTCACTGGATGCATGAAGAGCAGAATTTTTCCTAAGGAATAGAATACTGAAATAGAAGCTAAAATTAAACTGAAACAGAATGTGTTTCACCCAGATTTTACTTCTCCAGCTCTTCAGGTTCCCCTTGCCCCTGCCTTCTCTCCCCCTTGTCTGGGCACCTCAGTCTGCAGCCACCAGAGAGCCCATTGAGAATTGTCGCACGTCTCTCACTCCCACAGTCAGACTTGCTCAGCACTTTAGGAACAATAGCTGCTTCATTGCTGACTTGTGTAACAAAAAAGTTAAACATATCAGCAACAATGCATGAAAAATGTGATGAACAACCTTCCACAGGAAGAGGTTTTTCCATTCCACTGTGTAGGTATACAGAATTTATTGGTGTCAGAAGCTAATAAGTAAGAAATCCTTCTTTTGTGCTTTATCTGCCAGCTCAATACTGAGAGAAGTAAACTGTGAGTTTTACTAATAATAGCAGGAAGGAAGAACCCTGTTAAGCATAGATAGAAAAGTTGGAATGACTTGTGTGTGTAAAATCCAAGGTTGTTTTTTCCTCTCCTCAGCCCTTTTTTGTAGTTACCCTTCAGAAGAGAGAGAAAAAAAAGAGAACTTCGAGGTGAATTCACTTTCAAGGGAGGATTGAGGGAGAAGAGGCAGATGCAAGTTACAGATGCTGTAATGATGGTCATGTGAAAGTGATGTGAAGATGTGAGATGTGGCCTTGAAAATTTCTGTTTAGTTTTCTTATTCTAAGCATGGATCGTGTCAGAAGAGACTTGTGGAACTGACTCACTCTATGGCCTATTAGTAGCAGTCTCAATCTTGTATGAGTTGCTTTCTGTTTTAGATGAGGTGCAGCATCATTACCTTTGCAGATGCTGCTGTCTCAGCACTTGCTGGTGGGTTATTTACAGGGACTCTATTCTCTGCTTTTCTTAACTTCTAAAAGTAATTGCGGAAAAGCATTGTCTTATTTTACAGCAGTAAAAATCATGTATCCTAGCCATCATGTGTATTTTAAAATGTTCATATCTTCATTGCTTTGTTTCTTTTTCTGAGCATTATTTTAATGGTGCAGAGTTTGTTTAACTATTTTATCACTGTTGAAACCAGGACAACATCCCTGCAAAGTACATTTATAGCAGTGTTTTCTATTCTAAGACCCTCCATGAAACACCTAAAGAGCTGCTAGGTTTTTTACATCAAGGAAAATAAAGAAACCTTCTAAGATAGAAAAACCCAGCCAACAGACAAAATATAAACTTCGCATTTAGATTATTCTGAAAAAACTTAGGCGTTTTTAGCATCTTTTTTTGTGGTCTGGGAGATATCAGTCTATGTTTCAATTCTATTTGCAGTCATTTAGCAGAAATTGAAAACAAAATTTGAACTTTCCTTTATGTTTTCTTTTTAGACAGTGTGCTGTCTACACTGAATGGTCAGTCTAAAATATTTGAAATGGAAAGCTGTGTGTTAATTTAATTGTAAGACAAGTACATCTTGTGTCTTTGGCATTGCAATAAATGGTTTGTTTCAGTTACGGCAATAATACACTTAAGGAAGTGCTGCATGTTTGTAGAGGGGATAACATGAAGGAGCACACTAAAACTGAGGTGAGGCTGTATATTTCTTGGCAGCATCAAAGTCTATTAGATGGGTAGAAAGGATAACATGAGTCAGTTGATACTGAGGCACTGGGTTGCTGTGCTGCTACAAGATCTACAGGTGGACCATAAGCCCTTTGCGAAGACCTCTGTGAGAGGAGCAGAGCAGAAAAGGAGGAGTAGTGTTGCCCTCAGATAGCTGGATTAGTGTGCCTGCATGTCCTTTGGGTCTCTGGCTCCAGTGGAGGCTGTGAGCAGCAAGGGAGTACTGGTATCATAAGCAGGCATGGGAGTGAGTCCACGTACGTGCATGAAGTGCACGTGTCTATGAGAGTTAATTAGGAAAGAAACCAGCTCTGATATATATCAACTGTAGAAGTCCATATTTCTATTTCTGAGTACTTAATTCCCACACTTTGCCACCTTAAAAGGAGGGATATGCATGTATATATGCATAAGTGAAAAAGTTCAGGGGGAAAAAAGTACAACTAAAACAGCATGTGAAGGAAATGAAGGAAATACAACTGCTATGTAATTACACGTGGATGGACTTGTTCTGATGATGTCCTACTATGTTGTAGACCTTCCTCCTTTGTCAAGATTGGAAGGGGAATGGCAGCATTGAGGGCCCACTTGGGTGCGGAGCAGAGAGGAAAGTGTTTGCCCACCCCAGTGGAAGGGTGGTCATACATAATAACGTGCTGCAGTATGTCTTCGTGTGATCTGTCAGACAATAAGAGAGGAACTACAACAGGGCATGAGAGCTTTTAGTCTCAATAAAGATTAGTACAACAGGAATTTGTCGGGCAATATAGATCTATAGTTTCAGGAATTGCCCATTTCCTTGATTAGTAAAAAAAATCAATTTATTTCTCGTAAGTGACTCTCATTCCTTACATTGACTCTAAAAGGCTATCACATAACTGTTGCTCTTTATTCTCAATATATTATTTAATGTGAAAGCCGCATTTCAGCATTTGATCTATATATATGCTCCTTGTACATGTGAAGGGAGACTTTCTTTGGATTTGGTTCACTGTACCTTAAAAATAATTTGAATACCACAGGTTTCATTGTAAACAATGAAGGATTCCAACCCTTGGGTCACTGCCGGCTTTAAAAAAAAACACACTTGGAATTGCTTCAATAATTATCAGTGTTCTCTTATAAAACTAATTAGACTTTTCCTGTGATGGAAAGAAGATTAACGGTCATATAGTTCAAGATAAGTTTTTGGACATTTCCAAATTAAGGAAAATAAACTCTTTCATTAATAAGGTCAACGTCATTAGTGTTTGTCAGTTCACAAGGCCGTATGAGCTGAAGAGAACCAGCAGGGACAGAATTATGTAGATAACATGACTCTTCTAAGGAACAGCAATTTTATTCTGCAGTCTTTGTAAAGTCTGAGTGATGTGGTCTGGCCCTTGAACCTGACATTGTCAACTGCACTTTACTCAATGTGGGCAAACGACATTTTCCTCTGAAGACATGCTGTCTTGAGAACTACACAGTGGCTAAGAGTATCCTCCAAAAGTGAAATGTGCTTTGGAATAATGGGATTATGTTTTCTTTCAGTTATGTGTCAGTAAAATTCAATAAGCACTGGAGAAGTGGGAAAGCGCTGTATGTTTTCATTGGATTCTTGGTTTATGTACTGCAAAAAAACCACTGGGCACATTTTTTTCTATGCTTTGCACCTGTCTTAAGTATTGAAAAGGCATAGTGGGTAGCCATTGGAGTCATGATAAGAGGTATTTTTTAGTAATCAGACTTGTATGCATTTTCTCACTGTGCTTGTTCCACGCTGCATTGCAAAGCACAAGAATTCAAGGAAGTGTGTCAATCGTGAGGTCACCAAATTCAAGCATATCAGGAAGTGTGTGTAGCTGAATCAGATTTATACAAGTGCATCCTTCATCTCCATACAATATTAATTTGCCAGTTGTAGTAAGTGTCAAGAAAATTTTTGAATGAGTTAAAACACAAGTGTGCAAGTGACTCTGAGCTGTTTCCTTCTCCTGCACCGCACAATAACCTAGAAAATCAAAAATTCTCTTTTGGCCAGTAGCGTCCCTTAACCTTCACCCCTTTGCTTTGTTCTTTGTTCAGATGATTAGGTGTTTTCCATCTGTACCTCTATGGCAGAAGAATCTGTGCTTGTTAATTTGAGTTGACTTCCTAAGGAAGCTGGGCTTATCTGATAATGTGTTGTCTGTCCCCTCACCCTTGCAGTAACCTTTGAACACACTGCTCAGGTTCACTTCAGTCAGGACAAAGAGGTGGGATCTCAGCATACTATGTCCTTACAAACTTGGTGAAACTCTGCAGCTGGATGGAGAAACCCTGCTGAGGAAATGGCTGCAGAGTGAAGTCAACCTTTACTGTACTGCAGTCCAGACTTCTCTGGCATGCCTTTTCTGATGTCTAATAAGGCCTAGGGGTAATCTATAATAATATTGTCCTAATATGTAACAACAATAAATCATGAACAGGCTTGCAAATATCCCAAAACATATTTAGTCTATTTTTGGTAGTATTCGGGTTCACTGTGTTTCTCAGAAGAGTTTGTTTTTTGTTGTTACCATCTGGAGAGCAGTGCTGTGCTCCTAGTAGTCATTGGTGTGCTTGTATTTAAACATGTACTTGATGACTAATTGATATGGCAAGGACTTCCAAAATCAGGAGTGAGACGCCCAATTTTCCTTTGAAAGTGTCTTTGTTCTTCTGAAAATCTCACGCTAGGAACATTAAATGTAATGTCTGGCTTGGGAACTACTCTTGTGTACGGTACACTGAACAATGCATGAAAAAATTACTCTAGTAGGACTAAGGGTTTTTAAATTAGCATACAGTTTAATTGAAAACAGGCATAAATCAGTGAGAGCAAAAGGCAAAGTATGCAAAATGCATATTTTGCTTGAAAAATAGGAAAAGTCACCTAATAAGTTACCTTTTGATTGTGGTAGAAAAAAATCATCAGTTCCTACAGTGTTTCTTTGCTTTATTCTGGCCATTCAGTCCACTGTTCTGCCTGACTGCTCCACCTCTTCAGTATCACTGTGCTTGTTTCTCTCCAGCTCATCGCTCCCAGCAGGGGTATTCTTCCCAGTGGTCTCTGTCTTGTTCTTTTTTAGTGGGTTTTTTTTGGTTTACATGAGTAACGTGAAGGAGTCTTCCATTGTACTTTCCAAATCCATCTCGAAATTGTATACATTGCTATGATCAAAGAATTTGATATCTGCTTCTGCTACATAGTTTCCTTCCGTTCAAAAGGCAAGTCCTGAGGGTCTCAGTTTCTGTTTGTGTGTGTGTGTGTGTGTTGTGCTGTCCAACAGGTACTAAACGCTTTCGTAAAATCACCCTTGAGTTGTGGCACTTGTTCATGAATTTGTCATCTCGTGTCCTTGCCAGGTAAAGGTGCTTCTCATGCAAATCGCTACCTGGAAATACCCTGCAGGTCTCCTAGTCTGCAGCTTGCTTATTTGTATTTCCATAGTGTCTAACAGTGCTGAGATCAGAAAAAAAACGAAAAACTGAAAATACTGGAATGCAGGTGCAGTTGCAATTCGGCCTTAGAACCTGAGACAGGTGACATACTTACTCCATCTGGGGTGCACTTTTACCCTTGTTGGTAAAGTTTCTTGCTAAAATGCTTGCCTCTGTAGGTGGTGCTTGAGACCAGGAGCTTTGAAAATGAAATGTTGAAGTGTTGATCCTTGCGTTGAGCTTGTGTGTCATATCCTGACTTCTCATTTCACCTTGCAGAGGCAGGCTGGGGCGCCTGCAAGATTAACTGCAGTGGCTTTCCAATATCTCAGACATGATGCTGCTGTTTGGCAGCTGGAGGAAGCAGTGAGAAGGGAAATTTTCTCCTTATGCTTGACAGGAAAAAAACCCCAACCAAACAAATGTTTCATAGGGCTGAAAGTTTGGCCTCCTGCACATTTACTGAATAATATATTAACACCCTGTCTTTGTTTTCTTTTCTTCCGCTGCAAATTAGGAGAAGACATTTGGTGCAGATAGGAAACTCGAATTATTTTATCAGCTTTCAGAAAGAGAAATAGCAGATTCTTAAATTAATTCCTCAGAACTGGGGAAAGCCAGATTCCCAAATGGGACTCAGTCTTCGTTTATAAATGAGTTTCAGTGATTCATGTCCTGTAATCTTTTATAAAGTGGAATGGTGCCATGTTATAAAACAGAGAGGGAAAGCCTGCATTTAGATTACTAGAGATTTTTGTCTCAACTTTGGAAATTTTTTCAAGGAGGTGGAAGAATGTACTCTGTTGGAAAACAGCCAAGCTCCCTCTCCCTCAAATAAATCTTATTAATTCTTTTTTTCTTTTATTACTCAGCTAGCTTTAAAGTCAAAGACTGAAGGCTGTGGGATCAGCTGTTCTAAAGAAAGCCAGTTCATCTTCTGTTTCTGTGTTCATTGCCTTTACTGTCAGCTGTATTGTCCATTTGCTTGGTTTCCCAGAAATGTGTACTTCTGGCATGGTTTTTCAGATAGGGGAATTTTTTTGGAAGCTTTCAGTTGGCAACAGTAGAATGTGTAACTTGATATATGCCTTTTTACCTGGATGTAAGTGTGTTTTCTTTCACTTAGAAGGTTGAATTAGTATCTTTCAGCAGAGACAAGTAAAATGATCTTTCTCTGCCTGCTGAGCAGAGTAATTTTTCTTCTAGCAAGGTTTGATCTAGGCACATACTCAGCACCTGCATTTATGCCTGGCAGTATTTGGGATGATGGCTGTCTAGTATTGCCAAAAGTGCAGCCTCTTATCATTCTCTACAATATTTTTGTGGTGTGCTATGTACTAATTTTCCTTGAGAGCTTTTAATATCCCATTTGGTGGTAAATTATTATGATACCTTTAGCTGTGGATGCAAGATACAAATTGTAACTTGAGAAAATTCATTGACAAAGAGACTTCTTCTTTTACATTTACTACATATATTTTTGCTGGTTTCATGGTTTCATCCAGATTTCTTCACTTAGTTTCCTAAACCTTTTGTATAAGCTGACTTTTTAACCATTTCTTTTCAGGTATCTGCTTCTGGAGCACAATTATATATATAAAAACTCTGGCAACTAATCCTCAATTCACAGACATTTTTAAAAAACGTATCTGGAGTCTTGTGACTGTCAGATCAGGCTGCAAGCAGAAAGCAGGCTGGAAAGATGATTGATTTTTTTTTTTTCTTTAGCTGTTTTCTTTGTTTGTTTTCAAAGTGGTTTCCAAGCACTTGACAATGAAATACATTTGGAGACCAGAAAACTCAAAAGTGCAACAAAGCTTTGCAGAACTTTTGTGCTTAGAGAATTGATCTGTTACAACTGACTAAGAAAACACTTTTTTTTTTTTTTAAGAGAATTGAGCATTTGGTAAGCTATGCTTAAAAAAAATGGTACACAGAACCAGTTAAGCCAAGAAATACATAATAACAAACACAGTCAGAAAGAGACATACCAGTTATTTTCCCCTTTAAGAGGTTGAGTCTGAAGAGGCTGGTAATATTTTAGCTGCCTCATTTTCTCATTTTGTCACAAAACCTTTAACCTTCTTTACAGCTGACAAACTTTTGAAGCAAAGCTGTCCTCACATATTTTTCCATTATTGTCATGGAGTGCTTTTCCCTTTCTGATCTATCTGATCATCACTAGATGCACTGAATGCATCAAAACATCTTTAAAAGTCCTTTAGAAGTCCATGATGGCTGTTGAGCTCTTTTAAATATCAGCCACCAGCTGCTGGCTTCAGTGGTTGAGAATCTGGATCTAACTGTTCTTTTGCTACCTTATCTGCGTAAGAAGAAATTCAGAATTTCTTTTTTCTGACCACAGGTGCGAGGGTAGTTCCTCTGCATGATATAAAGCCCTGGGCAGAAGTCAGGACATTCCCATGTGCTGTACCTTCCAACAGTTGTTATGGAATCCTGCTTGTAGTAGCTGCTCTTAAAAAAGGGCAATTTACACCGAAGCCTGTCATGTTTTTGCTGTTGTTATGGTATGAATTTGCATGTGAATACCTTTTATATACACCACAGTTTTTTTACTTAGCACAGATTTATGGGAGGCTCTTTCCATATTTTAAAATTTCAAAAGTGAAAGACCTTTTCAGGCAAAGACTTTAAGGTGAATTTGCTGTACAAACACACTCACACTCAGTCAGGAGTCCATTTGAGGATGAGATTGGAGTCTGAAGTACTAAATAAACAGCTACGTGGCAGCTTTGTGCGTTACCCGAGGCTGGATCACACACTGAAATTAAGTCAACAAGGTCTGAATGTAGGAGAAAGCAAATATGGCATGGGCTGTGTAAACACATAGGTTTGCCTTAGGAAAGTTCCTTCATTGTTCTTGATAATGCTCAGCCTTCAGGGCAGAGATATTTCAAAACTGTGGATACAGCAGCTTTGGTTCACAGAGAAATGTTTATTCCAGGAATGATCAGAAATCTAAAAACTGAGACTGGGAAATGGTGAAAAAAATTGGAGTTTTTAAGAGAGGAGCTATTAGAGGTCTGATATCAGTCATCTTCTATGTAAGAGGTTGCTGCAAGGCAAAGGATAAACTGTTCTTTGTCTGCTGGAGATAGGACAAAGTAATGTGCTTAAAATGGAGCGAGAGATAGTTGTGGAGCACATTTGGAACACTGATGATAGTGCCAGTGAAGTGACACGAATATATTGCCCAAGGAAATGAGATTGTTATGGGATGTGCTATTGCTGATATTTTTTAAGATGGACAACTGTTAAAAGTGGTTTAATTCCAGTAGCTTTTTCTGGTGGAGACAATGGGCTTAACACCCTTCATACTGTTTTTAAAAACAAAGACCTGCAGTGTAAAGACATTTACTTTTAGTGACAACTGCTCTTGTGCACTCCAGCCAACCATGGTCAAGGTTTTACTTTCTTCTGACAATATTGAGCTCTCTTGTCCTAAATAAATATCCCTGGCTCCTAAGAGTACCTCTGTCTAGAGGATAACATGCTTTTCATATCCTTCAGGGTAAGGAAAAACATCCATGCCTTGTTTGAGTTAGTCTTGCACTGATGGAAGGCAGCTTTCATCCAAAGAAAGTAAACTTCCTATTTTTAAAGTACTTAAATTATTTTGTAACTTTATAATTAAAACAAGCCTATAAATGGGAATCTTTTCTCTCGACTAATGGCATTTAATTATGTGACATGAGGCTTCTAATTGCCAACTTTTCAGCAAGTTATAAAATGTGTCTGAGAACACAAGAGCTAGGGAGTCTACTCTATTTACGAAAAGTTGTGGTTTACAAGACTCTCATCATACCCTGCATGAGACTACATAGGTTTGCTTCTGTGCCTGACTGAAACCGAAATTAAAACTCTGCTTGAGTTAGGAGAACTTGTGACTCAGATTTCTTGTAATTCACTGCTACGATGTTACTCTTAAAACTTCTGCAGTAGGAGAACAACTCAGTAAGCTATGTGTTGGAAGAGGTGCAGAAAACCAGATTTTCTAAAATACACACACACACACGCACACGTAGTTGCTGAATCTACCTCGTAAACCTGGCATGACCAAACAGGTTTTGCACAAAGCTACACAGGTAATGTGTTTAGAGGGTTGGGATTAGTATGAGAGGCTGGGGATTTAATTAACATCACAGCTCAGTTCTCTCTCCTTCAAGTGGCATCAGTGCCTTTTACTCTTTCCTTGCCTTTGCCAGTTGATAGGGGACTGTCAGTTGATTGTGCTATAGAACTTGAAATTTTGGGTTTGGACTTTTCTGCAAACTGGAAATAGCCTTTGAAGAAGTCCTCAGAAACAGATAAAATTTGTATATACTTCACAAATAGGAATCAGTCATTTTATTCATGTAACTCCCAGGCCTTGTCTGAGTGGTCTTCAGTGGTTTTTTACGAAGTTAGAGGTTTGTGAGCAAAGTTTAAACCTGGAGATAACATCCCACATTTTTGTTAATAACATGGAAAAATGCAATAGGAAGACCCTGAAATACACCAGAATGCAGAGAGGGAATTTGGCACAGAGATTAATATATTTTATGTGCTGGTTGGTTCTTGATTCATCTTTACCTGGATTTGACAACCTCTGCTCCTGATTTGGCTTTTAACAAGTTACACAGCATGGATATTACAAATTAAGAATATAGGAAAGATACTGTCTGGGGGCAGTATAGCTGAAATTAGTGTGCGTTTAGTGAGGTTTTCAAGTGGTTTGAGAACATGCTGAAATTAAAATTATTATAAGTGTCCCTCCATCTGTAACAGTGGTCTTTACCATAGCATTTCTCTCATCTCTTGTTCTGCCTGGACCTTTCCTTCAGCCTGGTTATTGCAGACCAAGAGAAGGAAGAGAAATGGGCTCTTGTTAGCAGCTCTGGATTATTTGGCATAGTGCTGCTGTGTTTCTCCTCGCACAGGGCAGATTAGTAATGGGCAGAAGAGCACTTCACGCTTTTCCAGCTGTCCCCTAAGGGAGGATTCCTTAAAAAAACCCCAAAAAACAAAATAAAACAACTAATAAAAATACATGGTTGTATTGCAGGGATGAGGGAGCACAGTCCTGGTGGCACAGGCAACTTTAGTGAAAAGCAGTTTCTTTTAAAATTGCAGGGGCCTTTAGACAAAATTTGTTGTTCTGACAATGATGTTCATCTGGCTTTGGAAGATATTTCTGAGTCAAAGTCAGGAGCCTTTCAAAATAAGAGCCTGGACAAAATAGGAACAAAGCTGCTCTGTAGGACAGGTAGGCTTGGTCATATTCAAACATGAAAATGGCCCAGCTCCTGCTGTTGGTTGCTGAGGGAAGGCCTCTTGCTACATGGGAGTTATGGTCTCTGGAAGGGTGCTCAAGTCTTCACAGATTTCAGGTAGCAGGGAAACCATGCACCAGATATTGACTGAGCTTTTGCATTGGTTTTCCTTCAGTTTTTTCTTTTTGAGAACAAAATCTGAAGGTGGTCGATGTGTCTGTGGGACTGAGTGTGTTCCCTGGGTCCTGCTGAACAGCTGAACTTCTCTTTTTAAAACAAGAAACATGTTAATCTTCAATGAACACACTAAACATAATATTCCAGATAAATTTTTACTCTAAGGTCAGTAGTTGCAGCAGCAAGTATCTTTTGATGGAGAAATGGCTCACTTTTTTTTCCCCATTATTTTTCCTCCAGGAGTTATTAGTTAACACTGGATTGAACCAGTGATCCTGGGTGATCAGATCTGGTTCTGATCTGCAGTGTCTTGGGCATCCCATAGCTTTGAATAGCAGCAATATAAAAATGGAGCAGAGGAAAGAGGAAAACAGATGATATGTTTGGTCTTAAGTGCGTAAATGAAGCAGAGGACATTTCCATTCACGATATACAATATGCCTTGTAGATATGACATTTCATCTAAGATGATGAGGCTTATTCTAGAGGAATATTCTGCCATGTCTGTTCTGTTCTGGTATTAGATAGTCCTGAAGAATACCTATGAACTGTAGAGTTTTTTATAAGTCTTCTTGAGGAAATATCTTACTGAAAGTGCATGAATCAAGGAGTTGTTGGGACAGAGAAGAGGTTTGTTTGCCAGATGAGGGAAAAGGAGTTGCTATGCCTGGGAACATTACTGAAGAAGAAAAGTACATGGAACAAAAAGTGGCATTTGTGGCATACCAGGCCTAGAATTTAAAACTTTGGTCTTTTTTTTTATTTCTGTATTTAATTTTAGAACTGACCAGCTTGTTGGAAGATGACGTTTGCTCCTGCTTAAAGCTGCTATTCTTAAAACAAACAGTAGAAGAATGTGGAAGAACTCAAGCCTCCGCTGCCTTTTAGCACTAGCTATTTTATGCTTAAGAAGCTTAATATATAGCCAAGAGATAGGTAAGTTTATTGCAATGTAATTCACTAACTACTTTTTCTCTGTAGCTTCTGTACCTTGTAATTGCATTGCTTTCCTGTTGTATGTATGTTCAAAACCCGTCACCTCTGTGGCCGCACACCATCCTAGGGATGGAGGCAGTGCCAGGCCTGGTCTCTGCTTTCCAGCACCCAGCAGCATCTTGCAAACCAGTGCAAAACTGGGTGTTACATTTTCCATAGTGCCACTGATAGTCTGCATATGCATTGGTGTAAATGTCTGCGTTGAAACCTTTTTGCTGTATATGTTGGTTCTCTTCGACCATTTCACACTTTATCATTGACTGCCCTTCTGTCATTAATTGCCGTCCATGTATGACATGGAGGAGAGCAGAAAACTCATTAGGTTAAAATCAAAGCTTGTGGTTTTGCCATTGGCCCAAAGCCTGCTTATTAGGCTAGGCAAGGAACGGGTATTGTGGAAAGAGGCAGCTGCCTCTGTTATACACATGAGTATAAACCCAGTAGGTACCTCTGGAAATCTGCGAGTCTGTGGCTATCTAAGCAGGCACACGAATCATTCAACAGTTTTAAAATACTGGCCAGACATGCATGCATTAGAAATGTAAGAAGAATGGCTATAGATGTGAAAAACAGCAGTTGTTTTACAGTTGTTCATTTTTGACCTGCAATTTTTGACTGTATTCTTACATGATTTCAGGCTCTCTAGGGGACCCCCAGAATCTGAAATGTGTAACGCACAATTTACAGAAAATGCTCTGTACTTGGGATATCTCTTCTAGAGGAAGACATGGACAAACTAACTTTTGCTACACTACCAAGTAAGTCCCCCCACATACCTGGTTGAAAAATACCAAATCATGATGAAAGTACATTTTTTCCTCAGTCACTGCCCATGGAAATTGTGATGCTGTTGTTTCCCAGCATCTCGCCATCAGTTTTCCTTGGGTGGTGCTCCCCCTAGGCCCTGTTAATTCAGGCAATGGCAGGATTTCTGGCAAAATTGTTCCATGCTCACAATTTGCCTGCCAAAATCTGCTTTCTCTCTTCAAAGGACTGGAAGATGCTCTCATTTACTCAGAGTTCTCTGTGTGTCTGCCTATCCCTTGCTCAGAGTTTTCTTGAGGGATATCTTCAAAACAGGTTCAGTCCAAAAGGAAATGAGAGTTGGAAGCAGTGAATCCTGATGTTGTGGGCCAAAGCAGTAGAATATATGACACAAGTGTTGAGATTCACGTGGATTTCATGTGGAAAAACATGAACAATCTCTCAGTGACTGCCTTACAACCTTTATAAATTTTAAGCTGTCTGAAGAACACAGTATTAGAGGAAACGTAAAAATTATTTCACGATTGAAACAGCTTTTCTGAAGTGAATGCAAGTTAAGAATTTTGAGAAAAGTTAAAAAAAACTTAAATCTTCTGTGTGTTTTTCACTAATGAGAACTACATGTTCAATTCCCCATGCTGTGGGTCTGCCAAATCCTTATCATGTGCTAGAGATGAGTTCAAATGCATTCTGCATCTTGATCCTGCCCCCAATCCAGATATTTGTACTGCCTTTTTTTTTCCTGTAAATTCTGCAGGCAGCCCAGACTTTTCCTTGGGGTCCCAAGGCTTGGCTGCACTTAATCCACCTACATACTTGATTTTCTGTGTCTCATTGTTCCTGCTGCATTGCCAGCTATCATTTCTATTTAAAAAATACCGTATATATGACTCTGTGGCCAGAGTTCAGAAGTGCAGAGTTCATAAGGTACTGCCCTCTGAACAAGAACAATCATGTAGCTGCTGCTGTTTCTCCTTAGCAAAGCAGGACAGGCTGGGGTCCCTGAATCAGAGGGTCTGAGATGAGCTCGGTTCAGACATCCCTGAGGGGAAGAGGTTTTGTTTTTCAGTTGCCCGAACAATCCCTAATATCTCAGTACCGAAGAGGAACAGCCTTTCTGAGCACTCAAGTCTCAACTGGCCTTTGCTAGGCCAGAGTCTTGTGTGAATCTTAAGAGTTCAACCCAAGCTCTTGACTCCAGCTGATGGGAGCTCCAGGGTTCTGTTCCAGTTCATAAGTGAGTAACAGTCCCTCAGCAGGAAGTCTGGCATTGTTCTCTCTGCTTTTCTTCCTGCTGTCATTCCCCCAAGAGGAAGGTCTGGATTTTTCCAAACTTTCTGCCTTTCTAGTTGCATATCAGTGATAATGAGCAAAGGGACTTGACCCATCCATTATTGTTTCCTGTGTATATCTACATCTTCAAGACAAAAGCCAGATCCTATTGTGCTGAGCACTGCACAAACATTAAGCACAGGCTACATTTTCACCTGGTACCTTAGGAATCCTCTGCCCTGCTCTCAGCTCTTTTCCTGTGAGCTGAGAAGCAGAAGGGAGCTAAAAGGTTTGTTCTAAGATGTGGACACATGTTGTAATCCTGCTCTTTTAACCCGTATGCCCTCGCTTTGAAAAGAAATGGAGAGTGAGTGAGTCAGGAAACACAAAGGGAGGGAGCGATTGTATTAGATTTGATTTGGAGTTTTTTATTGTTCTTATTTTGAAATGTTGATTTGTGTGACTAGGTTTCAGAAACATGTCTTTTGTTGGCCTCAAGTTTAATTAGATATTAAGAAAAATTTTTTCACAGAAAGAGTTGTAAAGCATTGGAACAGAGTGCCCAGGGAACTGGTGGAGTCACTATTCCTGGAAGTGTTCAGAAAACATGTGGATATGGCACTTAAGAACATGGTTGAATGGTGAACATAGTGCTTGTGCTAGGTTAATAGTTAGATTTGATGACCTTAAAGGTTTTTTCCAACTTTAACGATTCTATGGTTTTGGTTAAAAAGCAATGTTTTCACTTTGAAGTGTTCTCTCAACAACTAGATGGTTGCATTACACAGCCAGTGCACAACCTATCACTATGATAAAAGTGATTTGAAAGATGAGGGAATGACATTAATCTGAGATTAACCAAAGCCCAAGCAAGTCTCACTCCTTCACAAACTCGATATGGAACTTTCTGTTTATTACAGAGAATTTGTGTTTTATTAGTGTGCAAGAATAGGATTTAACTTGCCTTAGCTTCCTATCAGCTGAAATAACTGCTTAATCCTCTCTGTCTTTTTAGTGACCTTACCCCTCAAGTGTGTTTTAAAACTAAGGAGAGAAGGGTTGAGGTTCCAGTGCCAGAGAGCTCCATCACAGTGACAATCAAAAGCTCTGGAATTGCTTTTGCTACTAAAGAATTTGTAATTCACCAGAAAGACATCTGTAAGTATCAGGTCATATGTGTGTACTTAAGGCCTTTATACTATGTTTAACAACTCTTCAGATGTGTATGTGCTTGCAGGTTTCTTTGGCAACATTCCTGTATGTAAAATGTTGATATGCTGACTCCATATGAAGCTACCATATATCATAGTTTGTTTTCTCTAACCCTTCAAGAGAAAGAATACTCCTCTTACCCATAAAAAATCAAGGGCAGAATGTGAGGAGGAGAGCAAAATACAACAATGTTACATCCCTCACTCTTTCCCCTTTTTTGTCCTAGTTATAAATTAGGAAGTATTCGTAAGCAAATTCCTAATCTACATACAAAAGTAAATTAGACTTTTTCCCACTTCCTTCCAGGCAAAGAAGGAAATTGTAAACAGAAGATGGCAGTGACACAATCTGCCATGTTTGCTCTAGTTTTTGCCTTTGGTCTGCCTGCTTACTCCTTCAGTGCAGTCAAATTCTAATGTCAGTAACTCTTCTTATCCGTGGTTATGTTTACGTCAAGAGCAGCTCAAGAACTTAAACAAAATGCAACTCAAAAATATTTGGTCAACACAATGAGTCTCTCAGGTTCATCACAGGTTATCATGGGCAGTGTATTGATTGTGCTGAACAATTTGCAGGCTCTCAGATCATTGGTCAGGACTGAAGTTGGATGCATCACACATATTTTTAAAATGTTTTAGCTTGCACCAGGCCCAGTGAACTGCCGTAACCCTTGTATTACCAAGATTCTTCCATATTTCTCAACCTCTTGCTTCACCACCACACATTTATAGAAGAGAAGAGTTTAATCTCTCTGTCCTGTCCCCATCAGGATCTCATGCCCTTAATACTTCTTGTAGCTTAAAATCACTTTCCCCGTGACCTTTTTCAGAACCTCATGTGAGCTTCTCCCATCCTGTGCTTCTGCTCTCCTTCCTTGCCACTCTCCCTTTTATTGCAAGTCCCCACTTCCCTACTGATCTCCAAAACATACTTCTTTTGGGGATGCTTTTCCACCATCCTTCCTAGAAGTGTTCTCATGCACACTTCAAAGACTGCCACTGTGTTTCCTTTATCACTGTGGCATTGAAGGAAGTTTGGGAAAGATGGGATATCTTCTCTACCATGCATTGTGAAGAGTCATATTCATGATCAGTTACTTGCCCATCTGCGTGCTGAGGTATTAAAAGAAAATGCTACCTGATGATTTGTCAGCACCTGTGCTTTCCTGAGAACTCGCATGCTCAAGTAGCCACAGAGCCTTGTTCTAATTACAGAGCTTGAGTTACATGTTTGTATGGCTACTAGCCAGTTCAGAGCAGAGAGATGTGGCTGTTAAACACCTGTAGGGCTGGTGCTGCTGACTAATAACCTGAATATGTTTTCTTTTTTTCAACCCCCACCTCTTTTTCAAGCCTTTGTTCCTGTCACTCCACACATTGTTAGTTTAACACCTGACTTTCCAACTTCCACATTAAATCTGAAGTGGAGTGATAATGGATCAGTCTTCCCATATGGACTGGATGCCTTTTGGCAGATTCAGATACTCCGAAAAGAAGCAATGGAAGAAGTCACACAAGTAAGTCCCTTTCTTCCTTTATGAAAAATATATGTATAGTTTTTGCCGTTGGTAATGTTCTGAGAGGTCACTTGAAAAAAACGGGGAATTTTGAAGATAGTAGAGCTTTGCAGGACCTGAGTGTAGTCATATTTCTGGTAGGTAACTTCTTGTTAAATTTCAAAGTTATGGGAACACTGGGTATTGTAGTGTTCGTACTTAGTCACAGCAATTTTTTTTTTCTGGTACAACAACTTTGTAATTAGAACTTACTTATGAGTTTGGCAGATACTTTACACCACTGTCTCTATATCTCCAACAGTGTCTCCAGTCCTGGTTGTCTTTGAATGTTCAGCTTGTTTTTTTCTTTTTTTGTAACCAGAGTTGTTCCAGGCCAGTTTGTAGCTCTGTGCTATAAATTTTAATGATGGAGAAAAGACAAAATGTGCAGCCTGGGACTAATATTAGAAGAGTTTTATTTTGGAGAAGTTGGAACATTTCACTGCCTATGAGAAGCCCAGGATGCAGCGTATACCTCTTTAAATGCTTGAGAATCCTCTTGCTCTCCCTCAAATGTCTGCCCTCTGGTATTTCTGGCTGATAGTCTACCTAGCTGGTGGGCTGTTTAGCAGCTTAGGCTTTTGTCCAGGTAAATTCACAGCACAACTAAAAATTAGGTAGAACACTCCAATAATCTATGAGGATTTTATTATTTACTTCACCTAATTTGCCATCTGTTGACACTTGGGAGATGATATGTCATTACTAACAGGTGTTCATAAGCTCTGTCTTGGTTAATTTCTTGGTGCAAAAACTTTACAGGTTAATTACTACTCAAAACTGACTCATGAAAACGTCATTCTTTCTTGGAACTGGACATCAGATATGCCTTTGGAGTGCACATCACACTATGTAAAGATTCGTTGTTACATTAATGCAACACAGTTTGTTGGCCCCAAGGATTGGAGCGACTGGAGCCCAGCAGAAGTGATCCCTGGTATGTTTGTTCCCTTGCAACCATGTGGACTTTTATTTCTTTATAAGAATTAAGCCAATGTCAGAGGAAGAGCATTAGGTGATGATGGGCTGCTGCCTTTGAGACTGTTTTGATTAGAGAAATAACACAATCACTGGTTAATGAAACCTAGCAAACATGTATTTGTATGTATCGGAGTGCTCCTGAGTCACATTTTAGCTGATCAGCACCGTGTTTATAGCAAATTGTTCATGTGAGGTTTCTTGTTTGTTTTTTTTGTTTGTTTTCTTCCTTCTCTGCTAGGAAAAGATACCGAGCCCGGTGGGAGTGGAGTGTTTCCTCTGGACCCTGTGGTGGCAGTAGGTTCAGATCTGACGTTTTGTTGTGTCCATGAAGAAGATCAGCGCATAACAAATATGTCTTATGGATCAAAATCCTACACAATGATGCAACTGAGCAGTCGAAGCCATGCCATCAGAGTGCTAAATGCCAGTGCTTCAAATAGCAGCGGGACAAATGTAGTGTGCAGTCTCGAAAATGGGTTGGAAGGAAGTGTTGTGTTTGTAGGATGTACGTATCATGTTTACTAACCTTAGGAAAATCAGAATCGTTTTGAGACTCTTAGGGTTCTTCTAGGAAAAAAACACTATTGTGTCTTTGTTTCCTCCTGGCCCTTGGTTTTGAAGGTGAACTGGGGATTGTATTTGTTTGATTTCACTGTGGAAAGGCCAGCTCATGGAGGAGACACCAAGTCTCCTCCCACGAAGGTACCCATGTAAGCCTTCTTTGGAACATGGCCCAGTGCTTCTCTCATTGGTCTCTTGTTCTAAGGTACTTTTTCATGATCTGGAATGCCAAGTAGTTTATTGCCGTATGAATATTCAACTCCTGTCTCTACCAGTCTCTATCAGTTTAGGTTCTAGTTTAGTCCATGACTAGGTGAGACTAAGAGCAAGAACTGTAAACACAAACATTCATTTACCAATCAGTCAAGTGAAGACAACGGTTAAACTTGCAGCAACAACAGATGCTCATCCAAGGCAGAAGCTCCTTGAGAGCTAATTACAGCAAAGGAAACTAGGCAGTAATTCCTCTTTCCTGGACATTCTTCTAAAACATCCTTTTAGGATTTTCTTTAAAGATACTGACTCACTGTGTATCTTCTCTGTGTAACCATGCGAGGCTCAGACGTATGTTCCAGAAAGAGATACCTATTAAAACAAATGACGGAATGTACCTCATTCTTCTTCCCCATAACTGGTCACTTTGTGTGTTTTTTCCCCACAGAGAATTTGAGAATTATCATCTTCCAATAGCTGCTCATTAGAATCCTATTCCACATTACAAATGCCTGCCTTTGAACTTAAGGTCCTTGGGGTTGAGGAAAAGGACAGGAGAAGCTGGAATAATTTTGAAAGTGTGTTCTAATCTCCAGCCTGTGCATCCTGTCATTGACTTGGTCTGTTAAGTGTGCAATAGGAAATGCAAAACAGAATCCAGCCTTTCATGACTTCTCAGTGATACACCATTTTTACGTTACTTGTGCAGAATTTGCTTTTGTGGGAAAATCTGCTGGGTAAATAAGTCAGTGGTTCAAGAATGAAAACTGTGACAATCACATAGGTTTTTCCTTCATGTTTTTTTTAGACAGATGGGATGCCAAGTCTGTTTCTTATCCGTGTTTCTTCTTGTAGTACCTACTTAGTCGGGAGACGACTTGTTATGGTCCTCTTGCTGGTGAGGGGACGAAAAGGTGGAGGAAGTAAATATATATACACAAGACTTTGGTTAAGCCTCGGTCTAGCAAAACAGGTGTTTTTTCTGTCTCACTGCTCATAATATGAGCTAAGCCTGCCACTGTTGTCTCTTGTGTTAGTTCCCCTTCTCTAGGGCAGAGAGAAGGGGATATATGTCTATATGGATATTATTGTGCTACGTTTGGCATACACCTTTCCAGTCTCATACACCTCAAGTGTACAAGACCTGAAATAAGTGCTCTGCCTAGTCTCACATTGGCGTGGTTACCCCCTCTGTTGGGACCGCTGCCCATGTTTTCCAGCAGGGCACTCAATGCTACTCTAGAATGGGAGCAAAGAACAAGACTTAAAAGGAAAAGATGGGCACTTCGAAAGCTGTGGTGAAGAGTATGAGCCATTCAAGGCTTGCTTTAATTTTCAAATACAGTGTGGAATTCATGCTAAAGGGACCATTTCCTTGACACGACTTGTTTGGAGAATTCAAAGCAGTGGTGGGGCTGGCGTGTTAGAAAATGTGACGCACAGCCGACAGCATTCCTGCATTCTCAGCAGCTGAACTGATGCTCAGAATTTCAGAAAACTCTTGGCAGAGTTTCAGTGAAACACTTCCAGGTCAGAGCCTGGAGCTTGTGAACATGTTTGCATGTGAATTGACAGATTACCCACCCACTTAGAATTCTAGAGTCAAGTGTTAGTCAGATGAGGCTGATAATAATTATCCATCTACTTTATTGTCATTTTTTTAAAAGCGTATTATTTCTGTGGTTAGGGTGTAGCTATTGCCATGTATTTCTGAAGCACGCAATCTAGACCTAGCAAAACAAAAGAGCAGTGCTTTCAGGACCCAGCAAAACAAAAGAGCAATGCTTTCAGGAAGCCAGTGACC
Source organism: Cnemophilus loriae (assembly GCA_013397755.1). NCBI lineage: Eukaryota > Metazoa > Chordata > Aves > Passeriformes > Corvidae > Cnemophilus > Cnemophilus loriae. The sequence goes on from VZTF01005904.1 coordinate 415,350, forward strand.
CAAATGTCACACTAGGATGGCAAAACATCAGCTTACTGTTTTGGTTTCCTTTCGTGCTACAGATGCTCCTGATATTCCCCAAAACCTCAGCTGTGAAACATCCAACTTTCTGATAATAAAATGCACTTGGAAACCCGGCAGGCCCAGTGGACTATATGGAGAACGAAGAACAAAGTACAGTTTATTTGAAAGGTAAAATTAATCAGCACAACAAGGAGTAAAAGGACACAGCTGGAGTACCTCCATTGCTGCCTGGGACTTACTGCATCATACCTATTTAAATGTGATTGCTTAGAGCCTAAAATACTTTCCAAGAGTTTCTAGAAGCTGTACCTAAACTAAACTTGAAAAACCCTTGTCTAGCCCTGCAGAATTCCAGTGGGAATTAAGGATGACTTTTCCCAAACGTTTATACCGTTACGAACTCACAATTAGATAAGGACTTAGTGTATCAGGCTGTTGCCAGCATGTAGACAAGGCCAGTATGAAAATACAGGGAGATAGTAGGAGTCAATCACTAAGTTTTAATTTTTTTCTATGTGAAACCTGGGTCAGATCATTTCAGACGTTTACTGAGTTTCTGCTAAGCAGGATGACAGAAGTTCACTGAGAACCGATTGTAAGACAGGTTGTGGGGCATTTCCCAAATGCCACTAGGGAAAATAGCAGTTAGCCTCCATCTGTTCTCCTCTCAATGTTAAGAATTAGAGCAAGCAGAGTAAATGTTACCCCTAAAACATTGAAAGGGACAAATAACACTGGTTTCACCCACAGAAAGCAGTCAACTAGCGTCCTACTACATTGTCTTACACCATGTAAAGCCTTGAAAAAGAAGAAACATTGTTTGGAATAGCACTTGCAAAGTGCAACGACTTCTTTGGTGGTTGTGGTTAGAAGTTAGTGAGGAGTTAATAAAACTCCCATGGTGAAGAAGCTCTTGTGTCATTCCAAAGGAGCAGTCAGGGAAGGAAGCCAGGAGAGGCCTGAGTCACACGAAATGATGAGAAATGGAGTCTCTTGGTGGCTTAGAAGCACGCTGGAGGCGATGAGTTACAGTCACAGATGTCGTCTAGAGTGCCAGTGCTAAAAAAGTCGCTGGGTAGGGTGCAAAGAGGCGGACAAAATAGAGCAGGTATTCACAGGAAAGGAGCTTCAGTCAGTGACTGCCCGTATTCATCTTATAAGCAAGAATGTTGTCCAGTCTTGTTTTGCTCAGCCCAAATCTGTGAGATGAATGTGATGCATTTCAGGATAAATACTCTCATCTTCTCATCTCTCAGCCCACACTGAACTACTGAAATAGAGCACGGTGTGGAGGGAGGTGAGAGCTCAGCTAGAACACAGTAAAAATGCCCAAAGGAAGAAGTTAGTTAAACTCATGCTACTGAATGAGAGGCTTACACAGATTGTAATTAAAGCAAATATATGTACGTACATACAGATACACGATTTAGATTTCATCCCTAAAGATGCACCACTGTTCTTGTCTGTTATCAGACTGCCTCTTCTGCTTTTGGTTAAAAGACAACTGGGACTGGTGGATATATTCCAGGTAACAAACCTTAGTTCAGATTTGACAGGGCTTATAGAAAGACAATGTGTGTAGCATCTCACTAGTTCAGAAAGCAGTTAAGAAAATTCTTTAAATGCAAATGTATGCTGATCTGAACAAAGATACTTTAAATCAGAATCTTAGTTGTGACTTGCGAGGTGGTTTTACAGGACCTACCTGTTTTCTAGGCTTTTGAGAAGTGAGAGAATGGAAATGTTATGCTAGTGGAAGAGGAGAGTTTCACGTGAGAACAGGGCAAGTCATGACTGATGCCACTTTAACCTGCGTTGTGGTGTTAGATATGCCTCTGCAATCAAATCATTCTGTAAGCCATATGAACTGAACCCATCATTCTGTACCATGTTTTCAGTCTAGACTTCTGACTATGGCTAGGAATTAACTTACTCAAAGATTAAACTTTTCCCTCCCCTCTTTACTTTGTAGAACATCGGGTAAAAATGTTTCATGTGAAGTCAATGAAATGAACAGAGACCGTGTCTGTGGCTTTCCAGTACTGCCTGATCAAAAAACCTATGATTTCATATTAGGTGTCTCCAATCCTATCGGGCAAGCACAGTCATCTCTTTTGGTTGATATAACTCAAAGAGGTAAGTCTTATGACTTACAAAGGGAAAGAGACGTGTTTCCTATATGCTGTTTGTTAGTTTTTTGTTTTTGGGTCTTGAAGAGTTTTGGGTTTTGATGGTATACTTTTCATTATTTTCCATAATTTTCACCAGATTATTGCCGTATTCAGTAATTTGAACTTGAAAACAGCTCAGGGCATGTCTTGAGGCAATGATGAGCTGTACAGGGAGATGCCAGTTCTCAGCAGCGGTGTTGCTGTATTGGACAGACCGCTGGGTGATAAATACTAATATGTGATCTAATAATTAGCCAGCTGCTGTTTATCATGGAATCCCAGAGTGGCTGGGGTTGGAAGGGACCTTAAGGATCATTTGCCTGCAACACAGCACACACAGTCCCCATGCCCCACCTCCTGCTGTGAGGCAGGAGGATGGATCTCACTGGATCAGGTTGCTCAGGGCCCCATCCTGCCTGGCCTTGAGCACTTCCAGGGATGAGGCATCCACAACTTCCCTGGGCAAGTTTATGGTTTGCTTCATATTCTATTACACATCAACAATTTAAATTTAAGTGAACTGTAAATGACTCTGTATTTCAGTGTCTGCTTATAAGGCAAAATATTACACAGTTTTACAGCAGCAGGATTTGGAGCATAAAAAAAATAGCACAAAAAGACAGAAGGTAATATCAGGAATATTGCGTGCTGTTGGTAATAGCCATGATCATCTGCTGTCCTGGTTTGGAGAAAGAAGTAACTTCTTTCATTAGACCTTCAGTTTAAAAAAAGAAAAGGAGATGACCACCTCTCTAGCACTGCCATCCTTTTCTCCTCCACAACCACAGCTGAGGTTTTGAGGATTTCTACTGGTTACAGTATTCTGCTGTTCTCCAAAAAACTGAATTTTAACATGAGGATAGTGCATTTTTTTTTGTCCAGGTCCCACTTCAACTAGCCTGAGGTTAGAACTGTCAGAGTAAATTGGCAGAGTTGAGAAAAGAATAATTTGTTTCTGTTAATTATAAACTGGACTGTTTCACACCCTGGGGATATGCTGCTATTTCCTATTTGTTTCCTTTTCTTTCTTTCCTGCACTGTCCACTTAATTCCCAAAGCAGAGTACATATTTCCTTAGGAGTAAGTGAACCAATTCCAACAGCAGATATTTTTTTTCTCTAATAGCTGTGAATATCAGTGCTGAATATTATTGAAAAATTCTGTGAAGAGAGTTTTGGGGTGGGGTCATTTAGGAATCCTCTTCTGTCCTGGTCTGCAGATTTCAAGTCCTAACTGAAAAAGTTCACAGAAGTTGAACAAAGTTGAGTAAATTTCATCCATCACTGTGGTCATCTGAAATAGCTGGTGTTTCACTTTTTTGATAAAATCAGTAAGAGGGAAAATGTTTTTCTGTGTCTCAACTCCTTATCATATGTGCAGTACATTCAGTAAGTAAGTCTGTTTCCATGTTTGATAGCTGACAAGAGAGTCAGGAATGAGACTGCTTGCAGGGGCTTTCCCAGCACCAGTTTTCCCACTTGCTGGTTGAAGCATTTATCCTTCTGAATCTCTCTGATCATCTGAAACAAGATTTTTCTGAACTAAAATAAGTGGGATTTTTTCTTATAACTGAAGTTTTTTTCTTTCTTTTTTAAGTTCGTCCAAAAACCCCAGAAAAGTTAACTGTTACTGGGAACAACTCTACAAGCATCCAACTGTGTTGGTTTATAAATGGCAGCTTTGCTTGGATCAGGCTTCTGTGTCAAATTGAAATTAGCGGTGGTCACTCTGAGAGAAAACTGGTAAGCATTACTTTTAAAAGACAATTTTTTTGGCGCAAATGCTGATCTTTTTCACTGAACTAATCACATTTCAAATTCTTTTCTCCCTATAAGCTTCATTCTGATGATCTTATTAATCATTAATGTAGTAACGAGTAGAAGTTTGTTTACTAAAATCAGAAAACTTCCTGCTCATCTCTGTTGTTGACTGGTTTGGTTGTTTGGTTGGTTGGGGTTTTTTTTGTTTTGAACACTAGAGAAAAGTCAAATTACGCACCATATTATTTGGTACTTGAAAGGGGTGCATAGTGCTTTATGCTGATCTTTTAGGTAACAGTCCTTGTGCTTTGTCCTTTCTGGTGCAAGCTATATTAACACACTCTTGTTCCAGGATACATTGCTGCCCTGCAGACTTTCACAGTGGCTGTTTCAGATCTTGCAGTCTGCAGCTGAATTTCTCCTTTTATTTTTTCACCTCAGAGAGCAGTTCATTTGTTTGCTGTCAGTAATTGACATGCATGCCATAATAGGCAGCTGCTAAACCTGCTCATAGGTCAGTGACGTAGAGACCGGATAGGGAAGGATTCTCCCATGGGGTGTATCAGTAGGTAAACCCCCATGAGGACCTCGGCAGCAGGATAGAAGGTGGTATTTCTGTGTGGAGTTCAGATTTTCAGACAGTCAGGCTTCCAGCTGCCACCTGGTGCTTTGCATCATGGACCTGAGCTGCACATTTACTCTGCTGACTGTCAGAGGAGCTTAGGATACTAATTTAGACACCGGCATCAGATATTGAGTGTAGGTGGTGTGAATATATCCTCTTCTGTATTGCCTGACTTAGCATGGGGTGACCTGTCTCGCTGGGGAAGCCTAACGAGAAGTGCATTTTCAGTTGGCCTGAGATTTACCCCCAGTTTCTTTGTGCATACGTATCTTCGACCATTTCAAGTAGGCATATAGTGAATTCTCAGGTCTTGGTGCACAGAGCCTGAATTTGTAATTTGAGCACATTAACCTCAGAGGCTTCTCTTTGCAATGCTTGTTTGATTTTTAGCAGTATTCTGTTACCCTCTGCATTTAGTTGCCAGCTGGGCACAGCCGTTGAGCGCAGCCTTGAATAACATAAATCAAGCCACAGAAATGATGCAGCTAAGACTGAAGATAATCATTATGTACATGCCTCCAAAATAATAGGGTGTGTGCTCTGTAAGAGTATTTTTAAAATACTTTCAAATGACTTATTGAGTGCGGAAGCCTTAAGCTTTTAAATTTTCTCTGTAATGACATGTGTTAAGTAATACCAGAGATTAGGTACTGCAAAAGGAACTCAGATATTTTTGGAATATGCAGCTCAAAACCTGGGGCATGCACTCATTTGTGAACCCTGCTACTGGATCAGTCATCTGGGATAGTGGGAGAGGGTCAGGACTTACACTTCCACAGCAGTTTGATTCCCGGCACCTGTATCAGAGCCCATGGCCACAGATATTTTGTATGCAGCAAATAGCTCGGCAGAAGCTTTTATAGCTTTGTTGTATAGTTGCAGGTTGCTTAATAAAAAGGACTCCAGGAGTTCTCTATCACGAAAGTAGCTGTGAAATTGTTATGGAGTTTTACATGGCATTTTGAAAATGTTTTCAGAAGCGTTTCCATCCGTATGAGAGATTGTTGGCTTTTCTAGTATTTTTCAAGTTGTCATTTGACTGTTCTAGTATTTTTCAAGTTGTCGTTAGGCTTTGGAAATGGACAATTAGTTGCATCTTAAAGTCACTTGGAGTCCAGTTTTTGGCAGCTGTGATGCACATGTGTTATAATTAGATTCAGTAAAAAAAAATATTCCCAGGCTTACTGTTTCTTTAAGTAACTGTGAAACTAAAATGCTTTCTAGACTCACACCACTTTAAGAATAATAGGAGAGACTAGTCCTGTCATAAGAGCTGTGAACTGAGATCACCTGGGTAAGACCTGGATACTATCTTTTGAAGGAAAAATGAAGGAAGCAGACTGCATGGTAAACGTCTTGCTCAAGCAGACTGTCTTTAGTGTACTTCTGTGCATGTCTCATAGGAAAAAGGCCTTTGTCCCCACAGTCTGATGTGCATGTGCTTAGTGGAAGAGCAGGTTCTGAACACCAGAGGTGAAATCCTGGCCTGCCCCATGTGAGCAGTTTTGCTGCATGTGGGAGAGAGGGGGACGGAATGGGATGGATGGGAAACAACCGCCTACTACTGTGTGCAGAGCTCACCCTGTTGAAGAATTATCAGTGTTACCTCTCCTTTTCACACTTTACATCTCAAAGGTGCTGCCTACTGTGCGCTTCAATTTCTGCGTATACAAAACTTTATTTTGGTGGATCTCGGAAGTTTTTTTCATTGTTTAGGGTGACTGCATAGGAAATTTTTTTTCCCACTATTTTCTTCATAGGGCTTGACTGCAGCTTTGACACTGTCAGTATTTTTAGGGGACAAAAACCCCCACCTTTTTAGGTGTTGACTAGCAGTATAATCTAGGAGAAAAAAATACATGTTTCATGTCAATTTCTGTAAATTTTTAACAGCACAATGTCTCCATGCCTGGTCAGAAATCCTCAGCTTACACAGCTCAGCTGAATGCGTTGCACCCAGACACCAAATACCAGTTCAGGGTCCGCTGCTCTGCTGCTGACCACTTCTGGAGGTGGAGTGACTGGAGCAGGGGAGTGGAGCAGACAACAGCAGAAGCCCGTAAGTTCATCTAACTCTTGATGATGAAATGTTGAACTTGTGAAGATACATATTTTAAAATTAGTCATCTAAAAAACCCTAACTTTTCAATAGATGGTAAATTGTCTACTGTAGAACTGAGGAAAAAAACTACCTCTCTTATTTTTTTATTCAGCTCCTGCAAGAGGACCAGATATCTGGAGAGAGAGAAGTCCTTCTGGAGAAAGCCTCATAGTCTTCTGGAAGGTAGATAGGACGCTTAAAATGATATGTAATGTAACTGTACAAAAAGCTATTTACTTATACATTTATAAATTAGTGAAGTTTATAGTCAATAAACCAGACTGCTTTTCTTAGCTCTTTATAGAACTATCCATTGAGACAAATATTTTTCCCCAAATAAAAATGTTATTAAAGTTTTATAATTTAAACATTGCATTGAGGAGCATATCACATGAAGAATTACATTTTTTATACATCTCAGTTGAAAATTAAAAAGTTAGAAACTTACATGTTAATTCTCAAAGTCACACTTGAGTTAATTTTTTGCCTTGTAGTTTTATACAGTCATCAGACTAGACCAGGAACAGTAAATTCCTATTATCCTATGTCTTCTTCTGTGTATTGCATTTTGGTTTTAATGTGCTCTTTGTCTGTTCATAGCCCTTATCCCTCTCTGAAATGAATGGAAAAATAGTGTCTCATGAAGTGTCCTGCTACCTGCTAGAGACACTACTGGAGCATAAAGTAGTCACTGAACCTTCAAACAGTACTGAGATAAAACTTGGAAAAAATGATTGTGTAATTAGCGTTGTAGCCAGAAACCATGCGGGCTCATCTCCCCCTTCAAGGATAACAAGTGTGGAACTTCCAAGTGGTGAGTGCTCCCAGCTGAGAATTAAACACCTTCAAAGCTCGGGGAATACCTGGGAGAGTTCGTTTTTGAAAAACAATGCTTTGTTTGTTTGTTTTTTGTTAATTTCCCCTCACAAATCTGCTGGGCGGGGGAAAAAAATGCTGCTTTGGTTTTAGAGTAATGTCTCACCAAGTAATTGTTCTCTTTACATAAAATAAAGATGATAGTGTGCAGTCTTCACAGCTATTTGCACTTTTCTGGAGACCTCCCAGGAACAAAAAAAATGAGACTTCAAAAGCATTGGTGTGGATCCCTGATATTTAGGGAGCTCCGTTTATTTCTATGTGTTCTTGCTGGGACACTGAGAAGTGTTACATGCTAAAGAGATTCAGAAGTTTTGGGGGTGTTGTGTGGCTTTTTAATGCAAGAATTGTCAGTTCAATGCCTGTGAGCTCTGCAGGAGAATATTAATTGGACTGGTCAGTAAAGTGTTGGCATCCTTGTGCAAGGGAGCCAGTGTTTGAAAAGGAGGGTAGGGCTTCAGCTCCCCAATTAAAACACTGCCACTCTTGCTGAGGGTTTTGTAAAGGGAAATAGCTGAGCCAGATAATGATTTTCTTCTCCTAACACTGAGCTTGGAGAGTAGATAATACTGCAAAGCCATTATTGAGAGTCTACACTTCCCACACCAGAAAACAATCTCCCAAAGCCCAAACCTTTAGCTCCAGATCTGGCTGATGCTCTGTAGGGAGGACAGATTTACACAGCACGGCCCCTCTCTGCTTGTTTGCCAGGAGCATTCATGGGTCTGCTTCTCCTTGCCCACCTGGAGAACAGGTGTCAGTTGCTTGTCTGGCAACTCAGGTTCTGATAAGACACAGCAATCTCTCATAGGAAGAAATGTGTTTTGGTGGAGATTCACAGTGAGATGAAAAAACAAGTTTGTTTCTATGTGACGGAAAACAGCATGAAATAGAATGTTTCTTGTGCTTCTCCAAAACAAAGAATCACAGAATAGGTCAGGTTGGAAGGGCCCACAGTAGGTTATCTGGTCCAACCTCCCCACCCAAACAGGGCTCTCCCAGAGCACATGGCACAGGATTGCATCCAGGTGGTGTTTGAGTATCTCCAGGGTGGTGTTTGGGTATCTCCAGTGACGGAGACTCTACAGCCTCTCTGGGCAGTCTGTCCCAGTGCTTGGGCACTGCACAGTAAAGAAGTTCTTCCTCATGTTCAGATGGAACTTCCTGTGCATCAGTTTCTGCCCGTTGTCTCTTGTCCTGTTGCTTGGCACCACCGAGCAGCGCCTGGTCCATGCTCTGACCCCTCCCTGCTGGCACTGACAGACATTGATGAGGTCCCCTCTCAGTCACCTTTTCTCAAGGCTGAACAGGCCCAGCTCCCTCAGCCTTTCCTCATAAGAGAGATGCCCCAGTCCTTTAAGCATCTTTGTTTCCCTCTGCTGGGTCCATACCAGGAGTTCCATTGTCTCTCTTGTCCTGAGGAGCCCAGAACTGAGCACAGCACCAATGCTAATACCTTGTAGTATATTCTTGGTCTGCCCACTGGAGGGAAAAGTAATTGTATGGGACAGTTGATTTGAAATGCTTTTATAGCTCTCCTTCAGCAGAGAAAGAGGCTCTGGGAGTCAAAGAGGTCTCTGTAATAGGTTTGTAGTGTGGGATAGCTGATGGCAGCTAGAGCTTTGCATTCATTTATAGCTTTCTCTCAGATGTCTGAGGTTCCCTGTGGTGTTACCCAACTTGTACTCATTAAAGATTTGCTCCCAAGTTGGTATAGGAATTGAGTCACTGACTGGAGTCATAAAAGATGACTCATTCAAAGAACTGGATGACATTTTTGCCCAGACATCTTTTCTGGCTGCTTCCTGCGTGCAGTCTGTAAGTGCTTTTAATGTCCATAAGAGAGCAGAGGGTCTGAAGCTGGAGATCTGCTGAGGTTTTCTGAAAACTGAAAACACAAACAAAGGATACACTGCCGTAATTAATTTGTTACTATCTCTGAAAAGTGCTCTGTAGAGAGTTGGGGCATATAATCTGACTGATCCAGGCTCCCTTACCACAGTAGTGCTCTAGTGCTAGTAGTTATTTGTTCTTCTAGTCTAGGTTGCAGCTATAAATACACTGAAATGAGTAGTACTGCCCGTGGTGAATTTCTAGTCATCTAGCTCAGAAAATAACGTGAAGTGTAGTGTATTTAAGTATTTTTTAGAGAGTATGTGCTTACTTTCAGTAAAAACTCTTCTCTGTAAATAGAAAAATTAAAGTCTGCTGATTAGAAAAATATGATCTTTTCCAGCATCATAGAAACGTAGTTTCACTGAATGCATAGTAGTTTTTCTGGGGAAAGCATCAAAACCCTTTGGAGTTGGTTTGCTTTTTTTATTCATGTGTATTTTTCTTACCATGAGCAAGCTACAAAAGGATTGTACACTTAACTGTATGTTAAGATTATTTAGAAATAGACAGTCCTTTGACATTCACGGCACATCTGGGAGAGTAAAGTTTTCATAGCACTAATTCTTAAAAACTGTCCTTGCCCTTCAGCCCGCCATAGTTTATGACTTTAATAAAATGAAATAATAGACTCAATGGGAAGCATAAATGAGAACACTGAAAAAGGAAAACTGAAACCCTGAGATTGTTTTTGCAGATCTGTCATGGGGCCACCGCTTTTGTGGTGGCCTTTGGAAACCATCCGTTAGCTCTGCGGGGTCCCATCTGATGGACAGCCATGGTGGGCAGCTGCAGGAATCAGAAGCTGTTCCCAGATCTAATCACTTCAAGGGCAGCTAAACCTTTGATAATCAGAAACAAGAAAAACAGACTAAAGGCAAAGCCTTTTTTTTTTCTTTCTTGTATAATTTACCCTTGGTAGACTGAAGCCTCCATAAAGTTCACCAAAGACATGATTATTGCTGTTGATTCCTCATGAAAAATGGTTGTATGTGGTTGGGCGAGTGACAGCAAGACACTTTGAAAGAAACACAAAACAAACCATTTGATGAAATGACAGCAGGAATTTATAGCTGGAGGCTCCTGCCAAATTGGTGTCAATTCATATTTGAACCTGACATCTGCTGTAAATCCTTACCTTGAAAAAGTGCTTTTAAGCCAGTCCTGAGCTGCTGCATTTCTCGTCATCATATTTAAGGTTGGCTGAGGGATTTGCTGCAGGCTATGTCTGATTCTGAGTACTCCAGAAAGCCTGGCTGAGTGCACTGCTTCGAATTTCACAGTTCACGCGTGCCTTTCGTTCTTAGAAATGACTGCCGTTTATAAAGCCATTGTGCTATGGCTGGAAGGTTTTCTTTCATCTTGAACTATAGATAAGTGTCTGCTCTTTGATGGATTTTTGTGTCATCTTTGTTGCAGACAATGTCACAACAGATCAGGCCGTGGCAATGGGGAATGGAATTAATATTTCTTGGGATTCTTACCCCAACATGACATGTGGCTACATAGTAAAATGGTGTCATTCATCTGGGTCTGAACCCTGTAGTGTGGACTGGCAGAAATTTCCTTCAAATATAACAAATGCCGTGATAAAATCTGGTAAGTCAAAGATCATTTCTTGTGAGTCTTTCTGGTTGAGATCCTGAGCAGCAAGTGGAATAAGAGCAGCATGAAGCTATAGGTTGCAGATCGTTTGATTCCTGTTTACTTGTGTAAATAAATGAAATTCTTCTTGGTACTATGTTTATTTTAATTTCTTACACAGTCTTGCCAAATCCAAATATCAGTCTTGGCTTAACTTTTATCATCCCGTGTTTATTAACTGTTTTGAAATTACCTCTTCTAGCTGTACCCCACAATTTCCTAACTCAGCCTAATGCATAATGGTTAATCTAGAGTTTGGGGTTTTATTTGGATTCTAAGCATAAACAGTGCTGCTCAGGATGGGAGAAGACTAATCCGTTGTTTTTACATGAGGCAGATTTTTTTAAGTGTGACCTCCATGTGTTGGCCTGCTGTCAACTATTGAAATTTCCTGGAACAGGGCACATTCCAGGTCTCTAGATGCTGGTGGGCAGATCAGGGAAATGAAACTCAGCTGTGGTGGGACTAGTAGCAGAAGAAGAGGAAAGAGCGAATCCATTAAAGATGTCGGATTTTTTTCTCTGCTGTCTATAAGGGTATATATTTTCTTTTGAGAAGAATTTAGTATTAAAGTCTCTGTTCAAGAAAACAACTTGGATCTGTTTACATAGGAAAGTTGAGGGGGAGTGAGACCTGGGAGGGTGTGGGCAATATGTTTTTCTGTCTGTAATTACAACACTGTGTCCGTGTTGCTTCTGTTTGTGCTAGCTAGAGATTGCTTTTTTTTAAAGTGGACAATACTGTGTCTGTCCAATGATGCACTGCTTTACTCTTGAGCTCTTCCCTGGGATAGTTCTTACAGCGTGTTGTGTGAGTTACCCAGCTTCTAGGGCTGGGCTCAAGCTGGCAAATCCACCTCTGCTCTTAGTCCTGCTAGGAGAATCTCTCAGGCTGGACCTGAACTCTTGCAAAACTCATTTGACTTCTGTATAGTTTCACAGTGGCATCTTGTTTAGAAAAAATCTTGAAAGTTGTGTACAGCCCTGACTTGAGAAAATCCTAGAAAGTGGTAAATTAATTACATATTATAGCATCAAACATCTGTGTTTCCACCAAAGACATGGGAAGCGTAAATTTGATGACTTTTTAAAGTCAGTTCAGGACTGGAGTTCATTGCAATCTTGCTTCACTATCACTTTTGAGAGTTTTCTGCATTTTTTGTGCTGTCGCTCCAGTCAGCCTGGTTATTTCAAAATGCATTTGTATTTCTGAGGAGGCAGGATCTACATGGCTGCTGTGGGAGGAAAGGAAGGGGATTATTCCTGATAACTTCAATTTGTGTTTCCCCATGGAAAGGGCAATTTATGCAATTTGAGTAGCTTGTTTTGAATCCTCTTTGTTTAGTACTAAACTTTCTCTGGGAGATAGATTTGGTTACTGCTTCTGAACCACATCTGACGGCATAGCTTTTGTAGAAGTTACAAGTAGGGATGGTATATATACCATTATACTTCATAATTTTTTAATATATATTTATATGTCTGCATCATGTGAAATCTAAAAGCATCATTCTTCAGAAGTGAAATATTCTTACAGCAATTTTCTCTTGCAGCTCTGTTCAAACCTGGCGTGAGATACAACTTTTCGTTGTATGGCTGCAAATCCACTGGATATCAGTTGTTGAAAAACATAACTGGGTATATGAAAGAGCTGCGTAAGTGCACTTTCATTATTCAGGATCTCTTCAAAGTGAACTTAGTCTGTGTCTATTTTTAGCTCAGTGTTGGCAGAAGAAGGCTGAGACCAGAATCCCCATGCAGTACTGCTGGCTTCTGTTTGTTCCGTGTATGTAACTGTGATCCATTTCTCCAGCCACTTCGAGTTCCAAGCATATGCAATAACCCTGTATTCTCCAGCTTGTGTGGTGGCACAGTGTGTCACAGCAATTCACAGCCATAATTTGAACCACATGGCTGTGGTCCCTTCTACACAAGAGGAGGCAACTTTCTTGATTCATCAAGTCCAAGTAAACTTCCAAGCATATTTGGTACAGCTCAGCAAATGTAAAAAGTATCCATAACATTTCTGTTTGACAGCACTTCTTATATCCAAACTAGATCCTAGAGTACAAACCGCTGTGAGAATTGCACTTGTATTCTGTCCCACACCAACCCTGTCTGGGTAACTGGGGTTTGACCCAGTGCTGAGATTTGCTGGCTTGAAGATGCATTAGTGTGTGAACGCTTTCTGTTCCCAGGTGTCTGAACATGACTTTACTCTTTAACACCGCAGCTGTATTGTATTGTATTGTAACTACAGCACCCATTTCACTTTGAAGTTTAATGTGTTTTCTGCTAAGATAGTTTGCTTGGAAAACTGAGCTGCTGACATAATCTGAGTCCTTGGAAACACTGTTGTTTATTTCATTGCTAAGGTTGAAGGTGAGGTTAAGGCAATTTTACCAGAAACTCAATTTTCAGCCATTTGTATCTGCAAAAATTCTGAAAGGTTTCCCAGAAGAGTTTTCCATATGTGTTGTGAATAGATCAGCCAGAAGCTTTCAAGAAATAAAGACTTTGAGGGACTACAAATGCACTGAATGTGCAGAAGAAACTTACTAGGAACTCAGAAATGTACAAGAGCAGAGATTCATTCTAAAACTTCAGACTTGCCTTTGGACGGATAACTGTCAAGAGAAAAATGGATGCATTCTTAAACATGAGTTCAGCCCTGCTGGATCAAAGCCAAATGTCAGACTAAGTCCTGGTGCCCATGACCTTATGCATTATCTGCTGTAACACTTTCAGTAGGCTTCAGGTATTGGAATAAGGACTTGTAAAAACTGCTAAGAGTAGTTCTTTTAAGCTGAGATAGAATTCTGTGGTAGGAATGTGGAGTTTGTTTAGTTTTAAGACAAGCTATGAAGTCACAGAGTTAAAGCTTTTAAAAGCTAGTATGTATCCTCTGAATGTTTATACAGTCTTTTGGGGTTTGTTGCAGGAAGAAGGGTATTTACATGTATGGGTCTGTAAAAAGGCTGACGAAAGAGACATTTTTCTTCTAGCACTTCTTAGTAGCTAATACTGCAGTAATTAATGACAATTAGTCCAACATAGCTGTATTTTTGTAGCACCTCCAGCTAAGTCTTTCCACGTGTACTTTACAGTGAGGAGTCTTGAGGAAAAGGTTGGAAAATGCTAGCCCCAAAATAAAACTGATGAAATACTTACATGGTTTCAGCATTTAGTGATAATGTAATTTCTTACTAGTTTCTTCCTTCATAATTCTCCCTATAGCTCCAAAAACTGCACCAAATTTTATTGTTGAAGAAACTTCTTCAGATTCTATATTGGTAAAATGGGAAGATATTCCTATTGAAGAATGCCAAGGGTTTTTAAAAGGATATCTTCTTTCCTTTGCAAAAGGTGAAAAAGATGCTGTAAAGCCTAGACTTTCAGAATCAGGTAAATGAATTGTATGGATTGCAACTTCCTTGCTTACTTCTTTCTTTTTTATTTTTTAATAAATTAATTTCACTTTAAGAAAAAGATGCTTTAATAATAATTCAGTTGCATTACTCACTGTTATAATTGGCCCCTGATATGTGACAAAGGCATTTAAAATAACCAGCTCCTTGTGTGGTTAGCACAGTTGTTTTTTTAATATAAAGCAAAAGTTGGAGAAAGCCCTGTCTTGCTGGGGCCATAAAGTAATGCAGTGACTAAGTGGCAATGTGTCATGCTGTCCTGTGCTCAGATACCCTGGGCAGATGAGGCAGGGAGGTTGCATGGCTATATTTAATAGGGTATGTTCTTCCAGTGCCTGTCATGTCAGGACTGAAGCCTGACTCACACTCATAAGAGGACAAGCAGCGGGGTAAGGAAATGAAGTCAGTCTGCAGCACCAGCACCACACTCCTGTGCTGTTTGGTGCTATGCAAGCAAGCAGCATTGCTAGGGTTCTTTATTCAGTATTCCTTTACGTGGACTGTTTTCAGGTTTCATCTGCTCACTTCAAGAAAGTTTTGCTAAAGCTGAGGTTGTCTTTTTGAATTCTTTCTTACAAAGTTATGCTTTTCTTACTGCTTCCAAACAAACAGGGAATCCAGAACTTAAAGTTAACAATATCACTGACTTAACAAAGAAGTCTATGAAAATACTTGATCTTCAAGGCAAAACGAGTTACCAGCTGGAACTACAAGCCTACACTGCTGGTGGGTTGAGCCCTCCAAACAGACTCTATGTGGTGACAAAGGAGGACTGTAAGTTGGTTATCCCTGTTCAGACATATTCCTGTCTTTAGCACAAGGGCTGTACCATGTATATAAAGCTGAGCTTATTTTGTCGGTTTGTGGGGTTTTTTTCTGGTCTTGTAGGTAGTTTGGGCCTACAGTCTAATTTTTTCCTTTATTTAGTTGGTTATTTATAAATACAAAAATTAGTACGGATCAGAGTGAGGGAAAGATCCTTTCCTATTACAGCAACTTTGTAGTTGCATGGTAATGTATGCATGAAAAATAACTTCTAACCTACTACTAAATATAGTGGAGTCTGAGCATAGTTTTCTCAACAGACAGTTGTTTTTGTCAGGTTTCCCATGATGAATATCTGCTAATACATGGTGGGAAGAAAAACACTGTGGAAATATTTATCAGTTTCAGAATTGTAAACAGATGCCTCTCTGCTTTGAATTCAGCTCTATTGATCCCCTGACAGAAGCAAACAGAAAGACAATTACAAATAAAAAGATATTGACTTTGGGGAATAAGAGAAATAAAGTATTTACTATGAAGGACTAAACACTGGGGTGCAACTAAAATACATGAAAAATCAAACTTGAGGCATTTAATATCAGTGGAAGAAGGCAGTGGGGATGTACCGCACCTAAAGCCCAGGGATTGGAAGCATTGTAAAACATATTTGTTTTGCACAATGTTTGTGCAATGAGTTGTTGGCCTAGAAGAGCCATTACCTGAAACTTGGCCAGCTCAGGTAGCATGGAAGTGCAATTCCAGTGCTTAGTGAGAACAGAATCACAGTAGCAATGAGTCTTGTGCTGCACATGAAGCCTTCTGCAATTAAGCAATCTGAGAGAAATATCTGCTGATTCCTGTAGTTATCACTGATTCCATTTAAGGACGGACTTCTTCACTTCCAGCAAAGGGGAAGGGTAATGGTGTAGGTCACTGTTTGCAGACCACTGCACTAGATGAGTTTAATGAAATGGCCTTTAATTGGTGGGAATGTTAGAAAAGGCATAAAACTTGCTGGTAACATTGGATATTTACTGTCTTTTCTTTTTGTTATCCTCCAGCTGTAGGATTAATCATTGCAATTCTCATCCCCGTGGCTATAGTGGTGCTGCTTGGAGTGTTGGCCAGCATCTTCTGCTACCGAAAGAGGGAATGGTAAATGCCTGCCTCGCGTGCTCATCTTTTCCTGGAAGCGTTTGCTTCAATGTTAGGGTTTTCCATGTTTTTAGTTACTCCGTGTTTTCTCTAAATACCCAAAGATGTTAGTGGGCTTTGTTTAAAGGTAGGTGGCAAAAACACATTGCAGAAGGTGAGGGAGAAACTGAGTTGGAGAGAGGTCAGAGGGAGGAATGCAAAAAGTTTTTGCAGGAGCCTGTCCTTCAGTGAGCACCATTTATAAATAGTTCCCAAATGGAAATAAGCTGGCGACATACTGTAATTTTTGTGCCCTCTACAAACAAAGGTAGACATACCATCTTCAACTTTTAGTAAATGTGGCATATTAAATTCCCCACTTTAAAAAAAAAAAGAAGAAGTTGCTGTTTTTTCCATTATACTCAGTGAAAGTTCAACACACTAAATCTTTGCACCAGATGTCTTCAGTATTTTGAATTAAAGGGAAATGTCCTGACTCCTTTTGTGTATTCACAGTCTGTTTCAGGCCTTGCTATCCTTATGATAGTTTATTCTTTCCTCTTTAAAGGATTAAAGAAACATTTTATCCAGAAATCCCGAATCCTGAGAACAGTAAGGCGCTGCAGTTTCAGAGGAACATCTGTGAGGTAACCCTTACTTTAAATCTAGTATTTTAAGCTTCTGGAGATAAAACATGTTGAAGAATTCTTTTGCAAACTTTGACTCATCTGTTCCAATTGTAGAAAAAACTCTGTGGCGGGGGAAACAAGCCAATTTACTGAGTAACTTCTGTCAGGTGCTGTCTAGAGCTTTGTTGTTGTTAATGTAGTTACTTGCAATGTTTGAACTAGGAAGGGACTGCTGCATTTCTCTTCTTCCAGCTAATGAGAAGTGTCAGTACCTGATAACAACACAGGAGTAACACACCCATCTTTGTTAAAGTGTTAGGAAGAAGCAGAAAGTATGGAGATGTGTATATTGCCATATCCCAGCCTCCGGCTAGATACTGTAGTTGAAGCTGGGCATAACATTTAAACAGCCTTTGGGAATGGGTTATACAAAGATGAGATTTGGGGAGAGTTCTCAAACACTTACTGCAAGGTCTCAAGTCTCTTTAATTTGCATAAAATACTTCTAACGTGAACAGGAATATGAGCTGGAAAATGATAAACACTTTTTTTTTTTTTTAATGTATTATACTAGTGGCCGTGGAATGAGTACAATCCACAAGCCAGCAAACTGCTGTAATTTGGGCAAGTTGTTGCTTTCAGGTTTTCCAGATCTTTTAGCTTAGTATCTCCCTCTTCTCCTTTTTCTTGTTTCAGGGGAATAAGACACTTAAAACACTGGAAATGAACCCATGCACCCCCAACAGTGTTGAAGTGGTGGAAACACAGTCTACAGCTCCCAAGATTGAAGACACAGAGATGATGTCCCCAGCAGCAGAGACCACTGTGCCTGAAGATGGCTCTGACTCAGAAATGGAGAACCACGTTGTTGTGTCCTACTGCCCTCCTATCATTGAAGAGGAGATCTCAAATCCCCCTATGGATGAACCTGGGGGGTCATCTCAGGTGGTTTACATTGACATCCAGTCAATGTATCAGCCTCAAATTAAACCAGAGGAGGAGCCAGAAATAGACTTAGTGACTACAGCAGGCTATAAGCCACAAATGCAGCTGTCTATCAGTGCTCTGAAAATAGAGGGCCATTCACCTGTGGAGGAGGAATTGGATAAAACTGCAGGGTACAGACCTCAAGCAAACACAAATACCTGGAACATGGGCACTCCAGACTCTCCTGGATCAGTTGAAAGCAACAATGAAAATGCATCTTTTGGGAGCCCGTGTTCAATTAATTCCCGACAGTTTCTGCTTCCCCCAAGAGATGATGAAGACTCTCCTAAACCCATTAACACAGGGTGGTCCTTCACACACTTTTTTCAGAACAAACCAAATGATTAACAGTGAGTCCTCATTGCACATGAACCTGCCTTCTGAATAAGCTTTTATTCCTGATGTTGTAAAGAAAAGAAGAAGAAAAGTGCAAAGGGCATGAATTATTCTTGGAGACAGTCAGCAGAAGTTCTAATGAGCTGAATGTTACCATGTTTAAGTTAGTCAAAGTGTTAATATTCCATTGTAATAGAGGCCAAGAGGCCAAAATTATAGCAATTTAGTTATTACTCTAGTAAAATATATTGGATGTAAGGGGTCTTGAATTTACAGCCCCTGACAATTATAGTCAAAGAACTCTGCCTACCTTCACATAGTGCTCCAAGATTAACATGGTCTCATGCAATTTATAACTTGGAGAGATTGCTTTGCTTTGTTGTAGTTGTTCTCAACCGTGCAGACTCAAATGATGCAGCGACAACAGATTTCCTTACTGAAGTTTAATTTATCGCAAATCTCAGCCTAAGACACAGAAACAATGTGGTTGGAAACTGTTGAGATTTTTACCTAGTTATAAACTGAGAACAAGTGAGAGTGCTATTTTTTTTTCTTCTCCTGTATGGAAGGTTATTGTCACTGTTTAACACTTACAAAGCAATGGCCATTCACATCTGTTGCTTTTTAACTAGACACTAATTTCTGTACCTACTGTACAATGTTTATTAAATGTTTGACTCAGGGGTACAAACTTGGGGAAAAAAGGTGTAACACTGATTGAAACCTCAACAAGAACTGCATAAAGTTTAAAGCTTCCTTTTTTTAAAAAAAAACTTAGAATGCTCTATATTTTTTCTATTTTTTGGTTAAGGATTTAATCTTTCCTAATGTATTGCACTAATACATTTTGTATTTCATGGCTTCTGCTCCAGATCTCCTGCTTCGAAGTGGTACAGTAGTCCATTCACCCTCAGTGTTCAGCAGTCTTTGCACTATGAAGTAATGTAAGTCATGGGGAAATCTCTATCTACTCACCTTAGCTGCCGAAGCAGTTTAGCACATGAAATTAGAGGTAGTAGGACTAGGTCCTTGAGAAGAAATTGCTCTTTGGATGGTCTTTATTGTATTATCTTTGTATTACCTGCTGCCTGGCTGATCTTAGGTGTTTACCCAACAGGACCTTCTATACAAATCCTACCTGGGAGTACAAGGTAGGATTTCTCTAGTGGCAGGGAGAAACCCAGGGAGGTTTTAGTGCCGCTAATGCTACCTCTCCTTTACCAGATACGTGATGCAAAGAAAGCTTAAATGATGTACATTTGTGTGCTTAAAGGAGTGTTTAGAACAATCATCTTTTAAAATGCTTGTTTTCACATGTGCATCTCTAGACAACTGTAACTAACATTTCACTGTGTAAATTTCAGGCTGTGGCATACATGAATTTCACTAGCTCACAGGAGAAACTTTCAAGAAACTTACCTGTTTCTTGCTGTAAAACAGTGGGGAGGCATCAGATGTTGAAAGAACTTGATCAAAAACGGTCTCCATAAAATCCTAACCAATTTTTTTTTTTCTTATATCTCCATTTCCTTAGCTACTTTGTGTTTTGTTTTGGGTTTGGTTTCGTTTTTTTTTTAATAAATAAGACATGGGAATGGTTTTCTAAACAAAACAGATAAGGAGACTGAATTGGCTAGGCTGCTAGTTGTAAAGGTGTGAGAGTAGACCAGGAGGATGACTTATCTTGACACACATTTGGTCTCAAAACCACATGATCTGACCATCAAAATAAAACCAAGCATTAGGCTAAACCTAATCACAGCAGTGGATGGTGCAGTTTCAGAGGCTGGCATGTCTCTGCCATATCCATAGAATGTAAGTGTAGCAGTGTTTCAAAACTGACAGAAAGGCAAAGCACTAAATAGTTACCATAATTGGTAACAACTGCCTGTGTGTGCCTCCTGGAAGAGTGAACTGTTAAGAAGTGAAAAACAGATTAGTCTGCAGGCCTAGAAGAGTGGAAGGTGTCTCTGAAAGAACAGAAAGTGCACATAGGATTCAGCTGTTGAGTCTTGGAATTAGCAGGGCTGCGCGTGAAAAGACACGCAGTGCAAAGAGCTGACGTCCATTTGTGACCAGGCATCAGCGCAAGGGAAGTGTCATAGCCTATTACTCAGAACATTAAACTAACACATGAAAGGAAGCAGTTAAGCCCTTTGTGACTGATAGCCGGGAGGAGGATAAATCCTAATAGTAACAACTGTTTTTCATAATAATTCTTTTTTAGGGTATTTCTTTTCACTAGTGTAGATTTGCCTTAATGTGTCTATCTCCTAAGATGAATTTTAGCTTGTGCTGCTATATTTTAATTGAAAGCAGATGATGTCATGGGCAGCGTGTATGGGTAGTGGTTTGGGGTTTTTTTATAGAGCAGTTTCTCAGTGCAGAGGAGCAATCAGTATTGTATGGTGATCCAAATGAAAAAAAAAAAAAACCTCTGTAGTAGAACAGCTGACCATGGAGAATAACCATGCTTTTCATATGGCTGTGTATTGCAAGAAACAAAATCAAACTGCAGTTTGAGAGTACTAGCAATTTTTAATTTGGAGACTGGAATTCAGGGCAGCTGCAGAGAACACACAGAGCTCACAGGAAGCAGTTTAGGACCATTCTCAGTGTTCACATGGTGAATCACTTACACATAAGCATCACATACTCAGGTTTCCCAGTGTGCTGCTCTTCCTATTCAGTAAAGACAACAGCATTTTAAATTGCTTCATTTCTTAGTGATTTCTTTTCCTTCTAGTGAAGGAAAAGCTCCACAAATGCACGGTCTGCCTCGATGTTGATGTTGTAAACTCACTCTTATCTAATTATTCATCTCTTTTTTTTTTCCTTTTCTTTTCGTTTTTTTAAACTCTTGACTATACATTTTTTTTTTGCCTGGTATTCTGACTTCCAGGATGCAGGTCAGAAACGTCCTGTTAACAGCAATGGCTTCAGTAACAGAAGAATGGGACAGATGTGGGAGAGACACAGGCTTGTGCAGTATCTGTAGCATCACTGTTGCTTAATGCTGATGAGCCAGAAAGCAGTTGTCATTCCAGCACTTGAAAGTTCAGCTGCTTCACCTCTGTGGTTTCCTTTGAGCCTATTCAGTGCTGCCTTTCAGATGCCTATCTCAGATCTTCAGCAGTGAATTCAGATGTGTAGGGAGAGATGGTGTGCTAATGTTGTGATCAGGTGAAGCCACCCTAGGTGCATGGAGCAGTAGGGATGAATGACAAGGACGGTTAGGGAACAGACTTGCTTTCAGAGCCCAACGGCCATCCAGTGAAGCATCTTTAGGAATGTCTTTGAACCAAATACTCTTTCAAAGCATGGTGCTCTTTCATAGCTTCTAAATGCTTTGATAACAATTGTAAGCTTCAGAGGGGATCAGACTCCTTATGCTAGTGCCTTCTAGCTTCCTGATGAGCCTCTTCAGACAAATTTTTTCTGAAAAATATCGTAGGAATCCTGAAGTTTAAACTGCATTTCCTTACCATCATTTTGTGAAAGATCTTATCCTTTCTTGAACATTTATTTTTAGTTCTTTTGGCTTTTTACTTCATTTTTAGAAGAGTAGAAAGTGCAGCTTTAAAAAAAATTTAAAAAGAACAAAACAAAAACCAGCAACTTCCAGAAGGGATATGACCAGAAGAGATTGTGTCCAAAACACTGTTATGCCTAACTCAGTGTTTCAGTCCTCCAGGATCAGTGTTCGGAGATGTAGGGTATTAATGCCAAGCAATTGCTTTCTGAAGAAAGTCATCGGTTCTGCTGCTTTTTATTTTTGAGCCATGCCTGTCATATGTGACGATTTAAGTTTTGTGATGGGTTTTTACACTGTTCACTGTATGCGTGAAACATCAGTCACATTTGATGTATCATTGTGCACTCTCCTATTTGTCACATTCATTATTTTTGTTTTTCTGACATGCACGGAGATCTGGGATCTCAGGTTTGTGTGTTAGATTTTGGGATGGTAGATCTGCATGTGATATACCTCACGAAACTACTAGTTAATATATCAACAAAATAGTAAGCTAATATTACAGGCAGGCAGTGAATTACCTCCCCTGCTATGCAGTGGCTGTATAGGCAGACCTAGAACCCGATAACTGACATTTGCTGTGGTAGCTGTCTTTATTATCTCTAGTTGCTGCTTTTATGGGTAAACCATTTCCAAAGGGAACCAGTCGCTGTGTTGTCTGTCATGCCACAATTGGCAGATGCACCATGTTTCTTCATCTTTGGTTTGTGTGGGGGACCAGAACTTTCCTTTGCTAGGAACAGGAATGTGGCAGCAGCACACTCCTGCTGACCTTGACCTTTAGGCTGAAAGGGTAAATACCTCTGCTCTGAAGAGGTATTTTCAAGCCACCTTTTTTGTTGTTGTTGATAGGTTCAGCTGGGTAAAGCTTAGTGCTGTGGTGTTTCCTGTGATCATGTCCTACAGGACACTCAGTTGAACATGAATAGGAGCAAAAATGAAAGCAATTGGGTGCATTGGAGAGAGAAGGTGTTTAGACATCACTCTGAAAAGGCAATGATACATTGTATGCTCTATTTTTAAATAAATACTGCTTTGTAAATAGAATACTTGTATCTCTACAAGTAGATAGAAATATACAAAAGAATTTGAAATATATAAGAAAAATGTAACATTTGGAGAATGAGTTTGCTAACAAGGCTCTGTGTACCATAAATCTATGAAGAGCTTCCCATGTAAATAGCATCTTCTGTTCTGCCACAGACTTTGATGAAGACTTCAGTGCAAATGACATTTAATGTTTATAGCACCAAGTCCTAACCCTTTATGCACACATGTGTTTGCATCATCATGTGCCTAGGTGCATATGGCAGAGGAAGTCAGCTTGCAATTGCCAAAGTGATTTTTATGGAGTCCTGTACATGAATATATACCTTCTGAGACAGTTTTGTCTAGGGGAAGCAGCTGCCATCTGTGCTCCTCCCAGCACACTTTGCAACACTTGTAGTGCTGTGTATTAAGTGGTGCCCTGCATGGCCGATGCTCAGAGATGCTGTTGGCAGTTCACAATATTTGTTGGGTTTTTTCTTTGCCTTTTCCTTAGCCAGCCTGAAACACAGTCCCACACCTCAAATGCTAGACAAGGATTCAGAAATGTTGGAGTGTTTAATTTCCTTATGTTTAAGACTGTCTTAAATATCTTGTTAGGAGCTGGAAAACAGTTTCTTCCACCACAGTTTTCTTTCCCCTCCCCCATTTATATAACTCTGGATTTTCCCCAGTGTTTCTAAACTAGCCAGTGTTTGTTTCCTTTTTGCATGTTATACAAACAAACCTCGGATTATATTGGCAGGCTTTCTGTAACTTTACAAGTTGTCCCAGGGTGCGTGACAATACTTCTCCCCCACAAAAACATCTATTAATACCTTCTGCTTCTACAACTGAAAAAAATAACTCCAGAGGACTTTTGCGTTTTGGGGGGCAGGGGCTCAGCATCCCCATACAGGTGAGCTGGTGTAATGGTAGGGTGTTTCATGAGAGGATGGGGTTAATCCCTCTCCAGTCTCACCCTCTTCTTGCAACAGCACTGCCCAGGTGGCTTTGTGGTGCAGCAGAGCAGATGAAATCCTTGTTTTTTAATGTGATACCTAACAAAATCTCTAGGACAGTCCCAAATCTTCATTTTGACTAAAAGCAGGCTTCAGTGGAGGTGTATGCACAACTTCCGCTAGAAGGCTCAATACCTTTGCGACTCACTTGGTCTCATGTTGTGCAAAAAGTAGTGAGCAAAACTAGCCCAGAGACGAAGCAAAAAATGAAATTTTCTCATTTGCATTACTTGGATTAAGAAAAATTAAAAAATAAATAGCTCGAGCAGGGCAAAGTAAAATAGAAAGGTCACACTCTTTAGTAGTAATACAGTAAAAAAAGAATCCTTGACCATCACTCTGTCAATGTTTTCTTAATGTGGTTCAAGAATGGCTTTGGATGAATGACATTTTACGTTTCATAGCATGTTAAAAGTTTGTAAAGCTGGGGATAAAAAAAAAAAGAAGATAACTGAATCAACTTATGTCTGAAATCCTGCTTGAAGGTAACAGTAATTTGAACTTTGAGCCTGTTTTGGTGCACAAAACATCTGAACTGGTGGAATCATACAGGTCACCTGAAAAAAACACACAACATTGTACTATAATGCTGTAACTTTAAAACATATACTGTGAACAGGTTCAATTTTTTTTAGCTCTTTTTATACCATATTTTTTACAGCATAAATAATTTGCTTAGAGATGTTTTTTATGTTCTGTTTTTATGAAGATTTTAATGGACTTTTGTTTAATACTAGTGAAAATATTGTTTGCCAATTTGACAGTCATCTATAGAAGTTAATTCTGAGAATAAATCAATAGATTGAGCTGAAAAAATAGTCTTCATAACACACTAAATCTAATAAGTCATTCAACATATTTTTGTTGCTGAATGATACTGAAATTTTCCAGCTTCCAAATCTGCTATTGAAAAATTACTTCTTTCACAATTTTAGCAAAATCATCACAAGGCACTTTAATGAAGCTGTCGCATGCCAAGTAAAATACTGATTCAACAAAGTGTATCAATATGAAAATTTATCAGCTAAGCAATTAAACAAATGCATGCTTATAAAAGGAAGCATGGGATCATGTTGGGGATATAATATTTCAGTGTGGCAGTTGACATTTAAGACTAACCTGACACTAAGATACAACTTTGCATACATTTTAAACCTAGTTTGCTTGCTTGTTGTAACTCCTGTTGTATTGCTTGGGTGTCTAAAAGTAAGCATGTGTTTAACAATTTTGCCATAGTATTGCCATGAAATTTAATAAATATATTTTCTTACACTCTTATATGTCTTCATATTCTTTGCTTTCCTATTTATTTTTAAAGTAAGAGTTAAATTCTGCTCATGCTCCAGTACAAACAGTTATTTGAATTTTTTGCCAGAGTAAATAACCACAGGATCTAGCAAGCACAGCCTTGGCTTCCTGATAGGCAGAGTGGGTAGTAACAGATACTCCCTGAGCGACTTCTCCTCAGCACAGCAGACCCTGGCATGTCTAAGGCCCCCTGAAGCCCTCCTGTTCTTGCCGTATGATGCAGTGATAGGAGAAAGTCCAGGTCACTTACCTGTGTCCTCGGCTTGTGGCTCCGACACAGCTGGGGTTTGATATGTGATCCCCCTGCCTGCCTGGGCTGAGGGTGTGCAGCCACTGCAGACTCTGTGTGGGGGACACCCCTGTGCCAGGGGGAAAGGTGTAGCAGCAGGATGAAGGGGGCCAGGCTGTGCACTGTGGGGTTGGTTTGGGTGCCATAGGACACTTCCTCAGCATGTTTTAGTGGAACAGAGATGACGAGCTAATACGGTAGTTATAACATGGGCCTTATGTTTGAGGCCATTTATGTCTTGTCATTTGGTGTCCTAGTGACAGCCAAGGAATTTTGTGGCTCACCTAACCCACAGCACTTTTACTTGGAAATGACACCTGAAGTTAGCAATGTGTGTAATGACAGGTGCCGCATCACAGCACGTCACATGAAACCATCATGGCATGGTGGCACTGTGCTCTCTCCATCTCTTTAGAGGCATTCGTGAAAGTCCTTGTCTTGCAATAGCAGATTGGTGCAGCTTGGTGTGACAGCAGCTAGGCAGGATGTGGGAGCTCCTCTGAGCACTGGGGAGGTGTGGGATTAAGGTCTTTTAGCAGGACTGAAAAGTACTGCTCTGAAAAGACTGAAACACTTAGAGCTGTGGAAATGAGGAAAGGCTTCAATTGTTCCAAAAGTGAAACCCACAGCTGCCCTCTCCAGCCCTGCTACTGCTCTGGTCAGAGCAGGGACACCAGGGAAGAGTTCCAGGCAGGTCTCGCTCCATCATCTGTGTCTCAGGTCTAAGAGAAATAATGGAGGATGATGGCTTTGCAATATCTTCTGAAGATATTGCAAGTGTTTAGATATAGCTTGTTCAATCCTTGGCCAAACCAGGCTAGTCCAGTTGGGCTGGATATTTAACACAGCTCCTGGGCAGCTGGAGTGTGTAAAGATATGATCATCATGGAGATACTCACACAACAGCAGCACCAGAGGACCATGAAAGCCAGAGGTTTCTTTGCAGGGACCGTGAACTGGCCCATGTGTCACCATCACAATGAGGGTGGAGAGAGGGAGTGAAACCATCCATGTTTTCTGGCCCTGTTCCACCCTGTTCCAGCACACATCCTTATCTTCTGCTTGACTCTCCCTGTGCTGCCGGTGCTGGTTGCTCCCAATGTAGCATTAATGTACAGCACTCCCCTGGATTTGCAACCACAGAAAGTTTCTATATCAAAACATAAATAAAGCTTAAAGTCCCTCTGTATGAAACGTGTTAGCTATTAAAAGAAGCCTGTGTTTTGGTCAGAACAATCAGTTCAAATGAAAACTGCCTAAACATGATGATAAATTGGTGATTCCATTTTTGAATTCTGCTTTGCTGACACCAGCACTGAAAGCCGTAGAGAGGGAAAAGAAACGGAAGCGAGTGAAATGGTAAAGAAAATACTAGATATTGCTCCTCCCATGTTTTCAAAAGAAAAGAAAAATTAGGAAAATTCTGCCATGTCCGCAAAAAGTGATGACCTAGGCTGCCACTACTGCCAATAGAAACTATTTAAGAATCTGAAAAACAAAAAATTAGGTTGGAAAGCTGCTGTGAGACGGAACAGGGGATGTCTGTGCTCTGCAGCTCCATTTCTTCCACACTGACCCATACATCTCAGTAACAAAAAGTGCTGGAAAACATGGCCTGTAGGGATGGTGTTGAAAGAACTGGCATAGTTGTTTTCCTAGAAAGACTGAGGGAAGATTTAAAAGAAAGAGCAGGGGAAGAGGAACAATGACATCTTTGTCTTTGTGCACAATGAACAAAGAAAAATGCTGTGGCAGTGAATGGATAGTCAGAAGAAATCGGGGCAGTCGGTCACAGCACTGCCAGGCAGTCTCCATCACAAAGGGTTTGACAAGAGGGCACTCAGAGATGAGCGAGTCCTGTCCATAGGGACAGAAAGCCAGGACCTTGCAGAGCTGCAGTGACCACAGGTGCTGGCAAGAGGCTGTTATTCATGAGTGAAATGCCCAAGTGCAGAATCGAGGACACAACATCACCTGACCCACAGTGCTCGCAATGACTAAAACCAGTGAAAAAATAGAGTGAGAGAGAGTTGGGGAAGGGAAAACCCCCCTGCACGCACACTACCCAAGAAATAAAAGGATGATAAAAGATACATCTGTCTGATGGGATGTGGCTGTTGCCCTCCATGAGTAAACCATGACTGTATCTTATCTAGTCCTTTGAAGTGAAGAGATTTGCCCCTTGAGGGGTGATGCTGTCATGGAGGGAGCTGAACATGCAGACCTGAAACAATACATTTCCCACCCAATTTATTTTGCTGTGCAAACAGAATGAAAACTTCTTCTCAAAAGGAAAGCCTGGCTGACAAAACAGTAACTTTTAACAAGCACTTATTGCAGGGTAATACTCCATCAGGGAATGGGCAACTTCCCAATCCTGGCAGCCCCCTCCTCCTCCTCTTCACTCTTTTGTTCCCTGGGGCAAGGCTGGGAGGACTGGGATGGAAATGAGCTCCTAGCTGACTCAGGACAAACCAGTGCAGCAAGGATTTGCCTACCATAGGGAGCATTGCTAAGTCTCACCCGGCTTTAGAACCACTTGACTTGCTTTCTTTTTCTTTTTTCCTTATTTTCCTTTAGGGTGAAGCAGATTAAACCTAACTGCTGATTCCCAGCAGCTGGTTCCCATAGAGATGGAGGAGTAGGGGAGAGAAGCAAGACAGTTTGCCCTGGAGAGAGTGAGGGACAACTAGGAAGCAGCTCGGCCAGCAGCCAGTGCTCAGCACAAAGCCTGACTCAACCCGCCAATGTTGGCATCAAGGCAGGTGTTTAGGCCTACTGAGTGGAATGTGACATATTTTGGGAATAATGTGGAAAACTAGTAAGAAAATAAAGAACTGCAGTTTAAGGAAGGAGAAGAAATTGCAAGGAGAGATACAAGCTCTTGTGGCTGCTGCCATCACTGCTGATTTGCACAGGTAGCTGCAGCAAAAGGGTCGCAGCTCTGCCAACTGGCAGGAACTCACCCGGTTCAGCACTGGGGTCGTGCCTTGCATCTGAGTCAGCCCGAGCAATGAGTAATGTGACTAATAAACATTCCTCAAGACGGCGAGCAGCACATGCAGGCCTGTTCCTGGGAAAATGACTAATCACTCTGCCATGCACTGTCCACCTTTCCTTTCTCCTTCCCTGACCCAGCATCAGTGGAGAGGGTGGTAGATGGTGGGGGGCAGAGCCTCCACATGTGGTCAGATGTTCCTGATTTTCTGGTACCTGTCTCCTGCTCAGCTCCACTCGCCTGGAGTGGAAACCACAGACTCTGTCCCATCCCCAAGCTTCACCAAGGAGAGTGGAGATGTAGATGAGGGATGTTTCTCAGATTGTCTTTAAAAGGATGCAGAAATGATCTCTTTTTCTGGTTTTCCTTAAATAATTTAAACTGCTCAGCATCTTTGCGATTCACGCCTCCACCACCCGCCCGGCTGGCCCCGCGCAGCTGTGCTGCTCGTGCTCAGCCCACACTGCTGCAGGGTGATGTTGCCAGCCCCGAATTCCCATGCAGTGATAAGCAGAGTTGGAAACAGGCATTTGGGGAGCTGCCGTTTGCTGCTCTTCTTTTTCCACAACAACAACAGAGGTATTTCCTACCCACTCCCCTCCCTACCCTGCATTTCAAAGATCAGCTTTTGCTTTGGGGAAGTACCGCCTTGTGCCAAAGCGCCCGGTATTCTGCAGTAAATTATCTTAAAATAGAGACCTCTCCCGCCAGATGTTTGTCTTGGAACTGGGCTTCAAACCCTGTGACAGAAATGAAAGGATGGAAAAGGTGAGGCACGTAAGACAGAGCAGAGGTTGATGCTGTTTGTGGGCCATGGTAATGCCCCATCAGCACCAGCACAACAGGCCCCCAGGATTAGGGGTACAGCCAGTCGAATCCCCCTACTCTGTGCCAGGTTAGGACAGGTCATTAGCACCTGGAAAGACCCTCAAGCTGATAAGATGTGAGTTTTCCCTCTCAGGCAGTCAGCGGCTCAGACGCAACCCAAGCACAGGCTGTGTCTGGCCACTGCCACCGGGCTGCTCTGAGCAGACAGAAAAACCTTCAGCCTCCAGACATTTTAGTTTTCACCCTTTTTCAGACTCTACACATTTTTCTTTTACATCCCAAGCCATCAAATTCCATTTACTTTCATTTTAAAGGCACATCTTGTTCTTGTATACTTTATCCTGCTTTTTCCCAGCCACAGAGGCTTCTCCTTCCCCATGGGGCTCCCCAAGCCAAACAAAACTTCACTTCTCCTGGGAGGAGAACCATGAATGTCTCCAGCTCCTCTGCAAACTGCCCATGTCTTCTACAGACTTTTTTTTCTGAAGTATCATTTGAACAGGGAGCAGAGCACAGGTGCACTTCACATGATGGCACCACCATGTATTTTTCTTTTACTTTCTGTTTCTAATAAGTGCCTACATTTGTTTTTGACCACTGCTACCTTATCTACAATAAGCACAAGATCTTTGACCTAAGAGATCAGGGTGGCCCTTTAGCACACAGGACAGGAACCGAGGTGTCCCTGGCAGGTATTTGCCCATGCCATTATCTAGCTTTGCTGCAGGTGGGATGAATCTAGGGAACGTGTTTGAGCTCTCAGGGAGCCAGGAGCACTCTGAAACCTCCTCACCTCCATTGCTTTCACCACATCAGGACTTTTTAGCTCACAGGCATTCAGATGAGTCTGTGCCTCTGAGGAAGTTTGTGCTTCCCCAACCACAGGCACGTGGCGGGTTGTGGGGTGCCCTGCTGCATGGTTGGTCACTCTTCCTCCCCACCCTCACCCCCTCAAAGGCTCACTCATCCCATTTGAACAAAGAATTAGGTAAGAAAAATCTCCAAATTATGAAATTCTGGACTACTCTTTCAGTGTCTCAACAGCACTCTGTTTGCCTGCTTAAATTATACTTTGGCAGTCAAGGTTGCATAAATGCTGGTCCAGTGCCTAGAATACATAACATTTTAAGAGGACTGTGACCTACCAAGGTCTCTTGCAATCTCTTTTCTCATTTTTCTGAAGAAAAAAAAAAGTGATTTATAATACCACAGTAGCAAGTATTTGCTCTTTTTTTCCTAATCTTTTAATCCATTTAAGACAGGAAAGCTTCATAATGTACAATTTTAAACTGTCAAAATTTACAGAACAAAAAGAGTCAGATGTAAAACTGGTCATAACTCACAAATATCCCCATTAAAACTGTATAATACAGACATTAAGCCACAGGTCACTTTTCTATTTTTAGGAAAGTGTGCAAAAAGCTAATTGTATAGTACATGTAGATGTTAAAAGTGATGCCATGTAAGCAGGTCTGCTGCTGCTATAAAAAATAGACAAGTATAAAATTACTTCTACAAAATTGGTTCATTGTTTTTGTTGCTTGTAATAAAAAAGTAGACTTGTAAGAACTTTCCTCCTCAACAAACAACAATATTTTGAAACCAGTCATTGTAACTGTTATCCTGTTACACAGGATGAAACATAATTTAGCTAAATCAGAGAGTGGTAAGGAGAACTGCTCGTTCGAGGACCTACACGTGAATGCAGAAATATGCTGCCCAATGGTGTATTTGTTGAACAGCACAGTCACTGTATCACTGCAGGGCGGGGTGATCGCAGGTGTTTCAAGACTGCTTTCTCTGATACTACAAAAGATAACCTAAGGACCACAACAAAGTCATTGAGCTACTCGTAACATCACACTTTCCCATTTGCACTGATGCACAACCTTTAGCATTCACTAAACACTTAAGGGGTAGAGGGCATGGTTCATACACAAAATACATGGTTTCATTTGGTCAAGAAAGGAGAGGAAAGGAGAGGGACTGAGAGGGAAAAATGTTTGGTTTTTTTTTTTTTNATGGCAAACACGGTCCGGCTGTGGAGGACTGCGTCAGCCAGCTCTCGATCAGCCACATACACAAGCACACGACAGGTCCTCAGCACCGGGATTCCTCTCTTGTCACTTGGTCCCACATGTGTTGATGTTCTTCCCGTTGGCAGCATCCTCCACCAGCGAGATGTGGTAGTCAGTTGAGAGCGTGAGGTGGGAGATGCAGCCCACCAGCCCCCGCAGGTACTGCCGGTTCGTGTGGAGGGCAATTTCCTTCATGCCACCTGCAGGAAAGGCAGCTGTGAGAAACTCTTCACCAACGTGGGTGTCTGCTCCTGCTTGGCAGGCTGCACACCCAGCTGTGCCATTCCTAGCGCACCTCAGAAGGGAATTTTAATTTATAGGTTGCTCTGTTTTGTTTTAAATAAAGATTTTAAGCACTTGAAAGTACAGAGGGGATAAGCATGAGGTAATGAACTAGGACGCTAATTATTTATTGCGGAAATTGTAGCATCAATAAGAGCTGAATAAGCTTGTGCCCAGATCCACTAAGGTGTGTGATTTCCAGCTCCCACTTGCTGTTTCTCTATGTACCTGCCAGGAGCACCACAGGGCATCCCATAGTGCTCGCCCCTTCTTATATCAACTCCCTCAACCCATTCAGAGAGGCCTCCTCACAAAAAACAGGCTGTGGAGGACTAGAGGCTACTGTGTGACACCTGCACCAGGAGCTGGACAGAGCTGGAAAGCCCTGCCTTGCAGCTGACCTTGCACCTGTGTCCTGAATGTGAATAATTAGCACTCACCTACATAGAGATCACCATTGATGTTTAACTGCCTCATCTTCCCAGGGGATTTACCGGTCCTGGCACCATAATCATCCACAGTTACTTTGCCAGACTGTCCATCCCTGAAATGAAAAGCAAACAACTCTCGTACATCCAGCCTACAATCAGATAAGAGGAGGAGAAGCAGCAGCATCTTGCATTTGCCAGGAGACCAGGGCAACTCAGAGCTTGGGAGAGTTCATGGTGAAGGCTTGGAACTGGGAAGCCCCAGAGACACAGTGTACTATGGCAATCCAGACTTTTCAGGTTTTAGGATTTTTTTAATAGGTGTCAAAGACCTACAAAGTGTGCAGGACACATTTACAGAGCAGAAAGTTCTGGAAAAGAATCAAACTGGACAGCTAGGGGAGAGGGGGGGATGGACACATTCTGATATGTTGTTAAAAATCAAATGTAATATTAAAAGTAAACAGCAGAAGCTTCATCACAAAGGGAAAAAATGGGCAAGCTAAGGTAAAACATCCTTCTATGCAGTTTTCTTTCTCACTAGAGCCATTTAACATATGGTCAATAACAGTACTGCCAGAAAAGCCACTTGATTTTGGTAAAAAATAGCTATTTGAATTTGGTAACAAGTTGTGCTAATGTCAGATTGTGATTTCCAGGGAATCATCCTCTCATGAAGAGAGGGATGTATGCTTTCCGTGCTGGACACAGTTGCCTCCCATGAGGTAATGAGTTATAAATATGAGTTATATATACACTGCAAGATGTCTGCACCTCCTCCAAATAGAAAAAGTAGGTTTACACTGTCTGTGCTCCAGTGCTTGTGCCAGCCCGCAAAATGCTCACCAGGGAATTTTAAAATGCAGACATTAAGGAAAAATACTCTTAACCCAAATGGTACAGGTTTAATAGAATGTCTGTCACAGCCCCAGAATAGCCCTGCATGACTTTGGCAGCCTGCCTTGAGCTGTGCCGAGTTGGCACTGTCACCTCAAATACAGCAATCTTTGTGTACATCATGCTGAAACAGCCAAGTTGCTAGCAGTTCCACTCCTAAGCGAGGTGCGAGTGTGGAGCCACAGTGATTCACACCCCATCAGCACCCAGACATGCCAATCGGCTTCTTTAATGGCAGGGTGGCTCCCAAGTGCCTCCCAGATGAAGCCTGTCCACTTACCGAACAGCCTTGACTCTGTGCCACCGGCCGTCGCTGAAAGAGCCGTTCACCGTGATGGAAGCAATCCCACTGCCCAAATTGTAGCTACAATTAAAAAAAATTGAAATGTTACTGCCTTCCTTGAAAGGACTGGTTGCCTGCCAAGTTGCTCAGACATCCTTACTCTCTTTTGGCTCGGATTTTGCGCCAGTGGAGTCCTTTGGAGTCCCAGCAGCAGTGCTCTTATTTTGCAAAGTCAGTCTCATGGACAAGCAGGCAAAACTGCCTTAGTCAGAGTGGGTACCACCACCACCCTCCCATGGGAGCAGGAAGAGAGCCTCTGCATGGCCACTGTTCCCCAAAGCAGGGGATTATGAAGGTCAGTAATCTACAGACCTTTGTCCTAATGGGAGACAGCAGTGGGAAGTTGCAAACATGGTCAATAAATAAATTTTTACAAGAGCAAAAAAGCATGTGACCTATAACAGATCTACAAATCATCTGAATTATAGGGAAGGTTGAGACCTGTGATGTTAGAAAAGATGAAGTCTAATAAATCCAGAGATAATCATGAAGTCCCCTGCTTCAGCTTTTTACCACTCTGGTTATTTCTTTGTGTTTGCAACTCCTAAAATTACTCAGCAGATATAATGTCCCCATCACGTTTACACTTCAGGCATCTTAATTTCTGTGTCTCTGAAGCTTGGGCTAACCTTAAAAAAGGAGAAGTAGATGCTTCAGCACAGTGAGCTGTTGGGTACTCAGGATGAACTAACTGCTGCTGGCCTTCAGCCTGTACGAAGCAGGAGGGATTAAAGCCAACATCACTATCTCTTCAAAAAAATACTGAACATGGAATGAACTCATGGCCAGGGTAAGGTTCTCAAGAACAGCACATTAAACTGTGAGCTGCCCAGAGCAAATTGGTTACCCTAGATTTGTTTCCTCCGCGGGGGTTTAACTGAGTCTCAGGCAAGCATCCCCTTTTACCCAGGATGCAGATACCAGTCTAGGTCAAAAACAACAAGAGGATTTGGGTGTTCAGGATTGCAACAAAGTGTTAGACCTTTGATAACAGAAATGAGATTCATATCCCTAATGAATCCCTCTACAACAGATACCCCCCTACTACAGTGAAATAATCTTCGGCAGAAGCAGGGAGCAACAGAAAGAATTTATATCAGGAAGTATGATGTACAGAGAATAAGACCATAGAAAATGGGAAAGAAAAGGTATGTTTTGGATTTAAAATTGGATCAGAACACAGGCATCTAAACTTGGGCTGCAGGAAAATTCTTCTGACCAATTCACAGCCCTGATAGTCCCTTGACCTCACCTCTCAAAAGGTGAAAAACTAGCATGAGGATCAACCTTTCCGAAAGATATTTTTTCCACATTTGTCCTTCCACCATCTTCTTTGTTGCTCCCCTTCAGTAAGCAGTGACTGCTTATGAGGGTTTTATTTTGGTAACTTAATTTTTCACCTTCCTAAATGCATGTGTAAGGTACAAATATTTCAGTAAAATTCAGCTGCTTTGGTCTAAAGTCTTTGAGTATCTTCGTCTCTGGTGAAGAGCAACAGCCCAATAAAAATTGCACTGTGCCTCAGAAACAGACAGAATAGAGTGGCCATTTACTACCATGCACCTTAGAAAGACAGTCTCTCCCAAAGACATTTTAAAAATGCACCACTTCTGCAGAGTCAGTTCCTTGTTTATAAAACAATGAGGAAACTAAGAGTTCTTGCCAAGTTAGCCACTGATAAATCACATTTTAAAAAAAGCTTAAAAGAAATTAATTTAAATAGAAATGTGCAACTTATCTATATATCCATGGCAGCAAAGAACAGCCAGTTAAGTAAAGAAAAAAAATATTAGCTTAAATAATAAACTCTCTGCCCCATAGTCGATAGTGTCTCACAACAATCCACAACAGTGATGGCATCTGTAGTTTGCTGTTCCAGTATTTGCCTTACACATCCTAAAGGAGCACCATGAGGAAAGACAAGGCTCTCAAAACACAGGAGTCCCAAAAAAGCACCACACAATAACTTGCACAGGGTCTGCCTGAGTGTCTGCAAGGGAGAAAGAGATTCTGGAGCAAGAACCCAACATTTCCCAATACTCCCCAATTTCACCATTTTGACACCAGTATTACTGCTTAATTAAGTGATTCTGTGGATGATGGCAGAAACAAGGTGTGGTGACAGCTGTGGGTGTGTGTCAAAAGGGTGGATATTTGTGGGTTTGAGGTGGTGGAAGTCCTGGTCCTATATACACTTTCTGGCAAAGAGTGAGCCCATGGTGAGCACTGGCACCACCAGAGTTTGTCCCCGACCCCTGCTCCCTCTGCCAGCCCTACCCTGCTCTGCCTAACTGAGATGGATTTAAGAGGCATGTGGAGGGCTTACCAACAGTATTCATCCCCTCATAAGAAACCTTTCAGAAAATCAGAATAAAGCCCAGATGTTTGAAAAACTGGGAAGGAGGAATGATGCAAATCTTCCAGCACAATACCTCTTCAACTTACATCCTTTCCCAGACAGCAAATGGGATGCATCATTGAACAAAACTTTGAGGATGAGAGTATCTCACACTGTGCCAAGGGACAAGTGCACTGTACGTGTTGTAGAAACTCCTTTGAGCCCTGTGTGCTACACAAACAAGGGAGAGAAAGTTTACCTGAATATTAATGCTCCCTCCTGAAGGCCTAGAGAGATGAAATCACTGTTAGGTCGCATGGGACTGTTTCCCCTCCACATCAAAAGACCTTCCTTCATTGTGGTTTTAAACCTCATGAACACATTCGTTCTTGTTCCTGATACCCTGTTTAATGTAGAAGGAAATAATAGTAAAATACTAAATTGTGACAGTCTTCTTTCAAAAAATCATCAAAGATGATGCAGTATTTTTTCTCTGCTGGTCTGGTGGGTTACTGTCCTTCAACTCATTTACATGCTGATGTGTGAAGGATTCTGGTTCACACCCCATTTCCATCACTTTAGAGTAGGGGAATTTAACTCATATTTCCAGAATCCCAAACACAATAGCTGCTAGGTTATTCCACACAAATAAGAGAAAATCCTTTTTCTCCTCAAGCCTAGTGCAAAATCCAGCCCAAAAAGCTGGGTTTTGAGAATGTCCAGTAGATGTGGTGCCCTCAGAAGCCAGTGGAAGAAGCATAAGAAGGGCAAATCAGAAAGTCCCAGTAGGTGAGAGGTACTGAATGGAAGGTGAGGGCACTGGTGCACCCTTCTCTCAGTGGCTGGAATAAAGGTAGATGGAGGAATTTGTTGAAACAAGACGCAATTTGCTGGAATGTGGGGATGTCCTAGGGTACGGAGCAGTCAAAGAAGTAACTCTGAGGATCTAAATGTTAGGCTAAAGCAGGAGTTAAAAAGGAGTTAAAGTCCTTAGTCTCTTTAGTGACACAGGCTCTGCATGTCTGTTTTTTGCCCTCAGGGAAGAACCAGTCCCTCTCCATGCCAGACATACGTGTGCTATTTCTTGACAGGCTGCAAGATGCTCAAATATAACAAACAAAGCCACTCTACTCAGCCCAACATCATGACCCCTCTCCATCATTTTCTCTTCTGTCTTTATATTTTTATATAAATGCAAACAATCTCTGAATACAAAAATTAAGTATTACGTTCAACAAAAATGTCAAAGAGCCATTTTATCTACTCCAAGCATACGTACAGATTTTAGCTACCTGCTGTGGTTGGTCTAAGAAATGTTCTGACATCTCTAAAGTATGATTATATGTCAGATCAAGCTTAATAAGTTTTTAATTTTTTTCCCTTGAAGTTCTACCCACTACCTTCTTTCTTGGTTAATGACAGCTGTACCAACAGCAATTCATCTGTAATGGAGGCATTTAAATTTTAATTTAAATTCAAATTCCAGATACTTGATCTCAGTGCAATATCCAAGATTCAGATTCCTTCTGTCCAGTATGAAGACTTTTTTGTGCAGCACTTAAAACATATTTTTCTCTGAAATTAAATATGGCAGAAATGCAGCTAGAAATACTATAAATACAGCTTAAAACATGTAAATATACTGTACCCTCCCACATAAGGCTCCTAGCATTATAACATTTAAGAAACAGAATACTTAGCTTCACAGGAGATACATTACCTTTTCAGGATATCTGGATTATCATATGTGAGGTAACTGCGACCAATAAATTGTGGGATTTCAATTGCTTCTGTAATGGCTGAGAAGTAAATACAAAAAATGAAGATGAGTGTCAGATAGGTGACATGGAAATGGGAAGAAAAAAAGAGACAAGACTATTTTATTGATTTACTCCTGCAGTGGCAGGTACCTGCCAGTGGCACAGAACTGAGCTGAACTCACACTGCTCTGCAAAAAGGCACTGCCAGTTTTTACCCAAATGTAGGGGCAGAAGTTAAGGGAGTTTAAATGGCTGACAGTCCCTCTACTTTCAGCCTCCATGCCATGAGCCTAATGTATTGCTCCACCACAAATGTTGGTGCAGAAAAATATGAAGTATTGGGAAAACATTGCAAATTTTCTCTTTACCCCCATTTCCACATTCCTTGATTCTCCATGTGTTTCAACACTCCCTCCTGCCAAAGCTTATGCATTAACCACCTTCGTTTATAGAGTAAGAAATTCCTCCCCAGCTCCTAACAGAGCACCACATGCAGAGCACATGAGGGACCTTTCCCCTGCGAAGGAAGGCTGAGAGGCAGCACAGACAAGCTGTGAGCTCCCTGTTTTCTCTTTCAGTGTGTGTGACTTTGCACAGAGCGGCTGCTGTCTGCTCAGAGCTCACCCCTGGCGTGCAGTGTGGGGGGCAGGCTCCCTCCAGGGAGGACTTACAGAGTGTCCCAGATCACTTTAGGTCTATTGAAAACAACCGAGACTATGCTGAAGGCTGCGTGGCAGAGGCTGTGGAGCCCCTTGGTGTATTCAGCAAGGGGTCTTGGGGGGTGTTTTCTGTGTCCCCCATACAGCATTTCTCCAGGGACAGCCCCAGTACCCTGATGGTGTATGGCTGGGACAGTGGCAAACACTGCAGCCAGAACTGGAGCTGGTGCACTGCTGCCCACGGAGAAGACTTCGGCAAAATAACTCGGCTGTGTGACATAAATCACTGAACCTCCCCGATACAGAGCCCTTCGCCTGGCTATGAGCAGTGGCCTGAACAGATTTCTTTGTTGAATGAACATCCTACAGTTTGTTGCTGATCTCCCATAATTTACTGCTGCATTAATACAAGCCAGTTGTATAAATTACTTAAAATAGATGCCTTCATCCTATTTTCTTCCTGAGGAATAATCCCTTCAAACCACAGCTAATCCCATCTATATAAATTTCAAGCTTTCCAGGGCAAGGATGCTTGCTTTCTTTATGCAACACAGGGTCTGGCTGGGTTTTTAGAACTCACTGTGACACAGATATGCAACAATTGGTGTAGTCTGGCAGCCAGAAACAGCAATATGAAATTTAGCTCTAGGTGCCAAGACTGAGAATCTTAGACGGTGACAAATGACTGTTTTCATCCATAGTGAAATCAGGAAAGCTACTTAATGTGCCTAAAGAAACCACCACAGCCAGTGTCCAGCCTGACGCCAGCCAACATCGTTAGAAGATTGCAAAAGTTGTGTTACACTGGCCAAACATTCCTCACCAGGTCTGACACTTTCTGCACTGGACCGCCTCTGATGGCAGCAGAGCATGAAAGGAGCCCTTGTTCCCCCATGACATCCTGAGCTAGAGCCCCACTGCTTTTGCCTTCAGCAGGAGAAGGTGCCCGTATCATGCAGCAACCCTTGCCTTTGTCAGAGTACTCTGATTTCCTCTAGAGAGCTTAATGGGCATTTACCCCTGCTCGCTCTTCATTTGTTTCACTGAATCTGAGTGCAGAAAAACAAGCAAATTTTAGCAGTACCCTTGATGCAGCCGAGATCTTTGCAGCTGGAAGGGAGCTGGGCCAGTAAGGAGATCTAGG
The DNA here is from genome assembly GCA_013397755.1 of Cnemophilus loriae. Taxonomy (NCBI): domain Eukaryota; kingdom Metazoa; phylum Chordata; class Aves; order Passeriformes; family Corvidae; genus Cnemophilus; species Cnemophilus loriae. The sequence goes on from VZTF01005904.1 coordinate 454,657, forward strand.
ACTAACCACCTCCATTCTTTGCTCATCGCAATTCAGCACACAAGCACTAAAGATCTCACAACAAGCAGGAGTGAGCTCTGAACTGCAGGGCAGCCTGAAGTCACACCATAAAACCCTCAGCCAGCAGCCTGGCCCCTCTACTCTGCAAATACAGGGACCAGCTCTACAGCCACTGTTCTGAGCTTGGAAAATGCTTTGAATACAGTTTGAAATATCAACAGCACAATGTTTAAGGAAGTACTATATAACCTTAGAAAATATTTTGCTTAATGACAGAAACTTGCCAGGCTTAATGGAAACCCAGCATCCAGACAAACACACAATGACAGAGCAGTTTTCATACAATTTGTAGTACTTACTGTTTAGGCAGTAACTTCCACACTCTGCAGTGAGTCAGCACAAAACAAAACAAGAACATTCTGGGTTTATTATCCTAAAGCATAAAAATCTCCCTTAGTCCAATTTCAAGCCCACTTTTCTGCAAATGTGTAATCTCTCACCTACCATTGGCATAAGCGACTACAATCACCTATGAAGGTAGCACTGTTTTTATTATTGGTTTGCCCCAATTATCTATATTTGTCTGCTCAAAGTACACAATGGTACAGACAGGTGGGACCAGCACCAAATCCTTCTGCTAGTCCTGCTTCTCAAATCCCAGTGACTCACCAGGTTTTACACAGGGATCAGCTCTAGCCAAGGGAAAACATGAGTTTGCTGTTCTACTCCATCTTACAGTTAAAGTACAAAAATTCCTTTAGCACTCCCCACAGCTTGCACAGAAGATATAAAACCTAGCAATCTCAGCAGAAACTCTATTGAATCCTCAGCTAATGATCCATTACAACATGAATCAATATCTCATATACCTCATACCAGCATTACTTGGGTTTTTAAGTGGTGTGTGTAATTTTGAAGAATGAGGTGCAGTCCCTCACAAGCACTTTGCTTTTTAGGGTTTTTTACAGCAGACTACCACCAAGAAGGATGGAGACAGCACCTTCACCTCACATACCTTCTGAATGCACTAACCAAAAGCCTGCTGTGAAACAGAAGTGGACACAGACGTGCATCTTGCCATAACCATGTCTACACCCCAACAGAGACATAGGTAAGGATTATTTTGAGGAATCTGCTTCAGGTGGTTCTCATCAAGGCTGTCATGGACTGACGCTCAGGGGCAACCTCCATGCTTTCTGCACATCTAGCAGAAAACTCGTCAATATTTGGTGGCAGCTGAGGCTGCACAAGTGCAGAGAGGTTGAACTGCACCTGAACAGGAGACACAGGTAGCAAGAACAGAAGCCGGCTGACTCATGCTTTTGGACACTCTTAAAAATGAATAAAGGTTGGATTCACATAGGAAGCAGCACCCAGGATGTGGCTAAAGGCAAAAGATGCTTCAGACTGTCTCTGAAAGCCTGGATACCCACTGAGGTGACAACAGGGAGGACATGCCAGCCAAGTGGCACCACTGCTGGTACCATGAGCTCAGACACTGGTCCCTGGGCTCAGCACAGGACAAGAGCTGAGCAGAGGTGAGGGGCTGTGGCCCCAGCACTGCACACCAACTGGGCAGGCAGTCACACACCCAGGCTGCAAAGCATTCCCTTGACTGACTGCCCCTGGAGATGTGTTGGTACAGCTGCAGATGCCGTCTTGAAATCCAGAATTTAGCACCCTGCACGTACTTAGAAAGCCAAAATCCCAATTCTCCCTCCTCCCTACAAAATAAGCCAGGGTAAATGACGTTGTTTCAGCTCTTTGTTAGACCACAACAACGTAAGCAAAGGGGTTTCTTGCATTGCATTTTAATATAATGCTTTTGTTCTAAGATATTGTCTGTTTTGAAGAAAAGGCAAATCTACTCATCACAATTTAACCAAAACCACTACATTTAACTTTGAAGTTTATGCCTGTGAGAAATGAAGCAGTGGGTGAAGATAATAATGTCAGCCAGCTCTTTTGAACCTAGTTTACTGCTACATTACAAAACCTTCCCCTAGGAATTTTTTAAGATCAAGCTTGACAGAAGTGAAACGTCTCCATCTAGTGGAATAACCCAAAGCACACTTTTTAAACACTTTCCTTGAAATCTTACCACTTTCCTGAATCTAAGGTTTGAACTATTACAGTGGCTCTGAAGAAAAGAGAGTAATGTGCATGCGAATGAGTCTTCCTCCTTGGTGGTCTCCTTCACCCCACCAAGGCAGGATCTCTGCAGATGATGAAATCACCATCAGAGTACTCAGTGTCTAAAATAGGAGTAGACCTTTCTGTGTGTGAGAACAGTGTTTGCTGTCAGCTGTATGGAGGATAAAATTACAAGTGTTATCCATGCTCATGCTTCAGGATGTAACATAACTGCTGGCTGGAAGACCCTGGCAGGAATTCCCCCTTTGTATAGCACTGCACAATTACGGAGGTGTATGAAGTGTTAGTGTTCAATGTTGTTCACCACAAGCAACTAGATACCAGGTTGCTATCTACGGATCCTAGCCCTGTGCTTGGATAACAGTTATGGCATTCCTAAATAACAAAACAAATTCTTCCCTAGATACATGGAAAGTGCACAGATGTAAGGGGAGCTCTGGCCTCTGGGGTTTCTATTTAAAGGCATGTGTACAGCAGCAGTTGTAGGTACTAAATCTCCCTTATTTTTGTGATCAGCTCCAGATCCCTGGGTTGATATCCAGCCATTGTTACCTTTTTGGCAATGTTGCCCATCGAAGCCCAGGGGACAGTCACATTCGTAGCTGTCCTTCTTGGGAACGCAGGTGCCTCCATTTGCACATGGTGACGTCACACAAGGGTGGGCAGCATTTGCTAGGTTGATTCCAAAAGTGAAATCCTGTTTCACATCAATTGTCCGGTCATTCAAGATAATCTATGTGTGTAAAACAAAACAAAACAAAACAAAACAAAAAAACCCAAAAACTGTGAAAACGCATTGTAAAAACTTCCAGATTCAGAGTATCCCACTGCTAGTTAGAAGATTCCTCTGAAAGACTGAAAGTCTCAAAACTTGGCCCAAATCCTATTTATTGTGTGTTTTCCAGTTGCAGAAGTCCAACTCATACTTTTGCTCCCCCTGATACACTGGAGATTATTCTCCTTTGTGTCTTCTGAAACAGCCTTAGGCAACCCCTGTATGGGGTGAAGCTGTGTGGAATTTACCCGGCTTATGCCTGAACACTGGTGCAATGCTTTGTAGCCGAACTGTGAGCTAGGATGGTAAAATTAGACGAGCGCTGCTGAGGAAAAGCATTTCTGAGATCAGAAAACCCCCCAGGAGATGAGTGTTGACAACAGAAATACTAAGCAGAACAGCTTGGTTTTCACATTTTCTCTTGCTTTCTAGTATCTCATCTTGCCTGAAAGAAGCTAGAGTTAAGATGAATGAAAAACATTAATAATGACTTCACAAAACTGTTTGTATATAAATGGAAGAGAACTGCTAAATGCTGGGACTTTTCCAATAGGTCAGCATCATATGTTCTCCAAAATAAACCAACACTTGTATAATCTCAGCTGACATCTCGGCTAGAGAGGTTGCATGTGGGCACAGCATCTGATCTCACATACATCAAAATAAGTACATCTTAGCAAACAATAGATTTTAAGGCCAGAAATGAGAAAGGTGATTGTTGCTCTGGCTCCTGCATAACTCCAACAATGCACCTTAGGGCATCCTACCTGGAGAAGAGGTTGCATCAGGCACTACACAACTCTAACAGCAGAAAAAACATCCAGTCCTGTCATGTAATGGACCAGGGAAGACTCCACTGTGTTTTCAACTTCTTTCTAAATTTTGACTACATTGTTCCAGACGTTAACAAGCCTCCACTCATAAAAACATGTCTTTTGTTTCTGGTTTTAAACTTCAATTTCCAGCCCCTGTTTCTTATAATTCTTTTTTTCTGCATAATTCCAGCACGATGTATCCAAAGAAATCTCATCCTCAACTAGGAACTAGAAGACCACAATACAGTCACTTCTCAGCCTTATCTGACTAAGCAAAATATATTGTGGTCTTAGGTCTTTCTATATACTGCATATTTTCCAGCACTTCGTGATGTTTGCAGCTCTATTTCTGTATAGTTCTCCAAAATCCTACTACGTGCAGAGCAGGCAACTGAACGTCCCCTGTGCTCAAAAGGCAGGCAATATCCTTCCTTGACATCCCATTCATGCCTCTGAGAATACAAATCTACCTTACTAAGTACATCATAGAGATAAGGGCTCACACTCCACATTCCCCAGACTTTATCAGTGCCTTTACTCTAGCGTACAACCCTTCACTTTGTAATTGTAACCCGTATTAATTGCTCCTAGGCTCTCTAGCTTGCACCTCAAAATGCATTGTGTTTAGTCAAATCTACCTTCCCAATGATGTTCATGTGTCTGACCTGTTCCCATTGCCATTACTCACTCCCCCAGTTTTCCTGAACTTCATGTTTTCTGCTGGACAGCTGACAAAGACAGTAAAAAATGTCAGACCAAGTGATGAAACCATTTACACTGAACTACAATTATTTTTCTGTCCTGCAGCAATTGTTAACGTGATGCACTATAGAGTTAAAATTTTTTTTAAAAAACTGTGATTAAAAATTTGGGTTTATTTGCTGTTTCTTTTAATTAACCTGATGAAGTAGCTCACTCCTCTAAAACTGTGAGGATTCAGGGCCAACCTTCCAACTTTATCCAAGTTTTTTTCAGTATGTTTAGAAAGAAAAATGTTAGTTCAGTTTGAACTTTCATTTGATTATTTACTAGGCCTGATTATGAATTTACATTTTCTAGAAGAGAACTGGACTCCTGTTCAGCTGACCACATGGCAACATCATCCCTAATGTCTGCTAACAATGGAAAACATCTCCTCCATTCCTGTGTCCCATATAAAATTGTAAGAGGGGAAAGCAGTGAGGTGTGCATCTCCATTGCGGTGTAAGAACGCGCTAGGTGGATTTTTCACTGTGAAATAATCATTTAACCACTTCATGGTGGACTCCTGAGATGAAATACTAGATTATTTTGAATATTGCCAGTCGAATAAGGCCAAGTTTCCACAAAAAGCATGCACTGGATATGATGGAAATAAATGCCTGCAGTGTGCTTCTCTGGGCACACACCTTTTGGATGCTCCCACTGAAGGGTCTGAGGATCCCAGAGTTCTTCTTCACGTCATCATAATTAGGGACTCCACCAATAAATATTTCAGAGCTGCATTTAATCTGTGTAAAAGCCCCCTGCAAGAAACACAGAATAACATTTTATTAGAGTAGCTTGAACCATGCTTGTATCTTCAGATTAGCCCACGTGAGTTGTTACAGCCCTACATTAGATGTTATAGCTTACTTCAATGCCTCTTCTTTGTATAGTTCTATCAAGAAAGCCATTGTAGGCCACTCTCGACTGACTTTATGTTATCCCAGTCAGAAGTAGCTGAAAAATCTCAAGTATTTCAAAATGGCAATACTGAAGGAAGAAAGAAAGGAAACTGACTCATCATGTTTTCTGACTGCAAATCTAGCTTTATTTGCAAAGACTCGAGGTACACTGATGCAAATCTATAACCAGAATGAAGTTCATAAAGCTAAAATCAGAGCAAAGTTCATGCAACAGAGACTTATTCAGTATTTCCAACATCTGAGAGATAACCTACGGTAAGTTACGGAGCTAAATGAAAGGAACTTTGAGTTGGCATCAATTACCAGAAGCAGTTGCTCAGGATACCTGATGGGAATATTCAGGGTCCTGGAGTAAACTGAGACACTTAACAGCTAAAGACGGAATAACTGTGTAATTTCAGTCCTGCAGAAGTTTCTGTGCTTTCATGGTTGGCAGCTCCCAGCCACCCTCCACCTGGAGCACTGCACTGCAGCACTTAAGACAAAAAAAATGGGAGTATTCATCCTAACCCATCTGTCTAAAAACGTCTTGAGTGCTCCAGTCAAATGTTGCTCATGCAATTTGTTTCCTGACAGACAACTGGAATTTCAATTTAAATTTTTGAAGAAAAGTCAAAGCTTTGACAAAAGTTCCCCAGTTTGCCGAAAAGCCTGCTATGGGATTTTTCTGCTATGGGATTTTTCAATGGGATCTGGAGTCTGATTTTCTGTCTGCACTCTCCACTAGGAAAGAGTAAAAGACATTTTCTATGCAGGTCTAGCCTCGGCTTTTATCAAGATAGAAAATGTACCTCTGTGCATGCATTCAAGTGCTTAGAGTGAACATCCTGCTTGGTACAAGTATAATTTCACTTTATTACAAATTATGATCACTTGCTGAGTGAAGAACAAAAAGCAAGTCATCAACTGTCTGATTGTTCCAGCCCTTACTCTGGCCTGCAAATTACTTTTGCAAGAAGAAGACAAAGAAACAATTCTCTTCTGGCCTACTTTTCCAGGACAATATTCAGAAGGAGGTAAAAACAGACTGGGCACATACTTTTCAGCATCATACTTCTCCAAATGACTCCTCTTATAGTGCACAAGTTGCTCAACAGACTTAGCCACAACAAGTTCCAAGAAAAGAACCTCAGGAAGATATATGAGCCAGACACAAAAATGTGAGTCCGGTTACATGTCAGGAGCAGGTACAGTCAGATTCTAGTGGGATCCCTGCCTTTACGGGGATCCTTGTCCTCAGAGGGAAGGTCTTATGCACAAATTCCCAACTCTGGGCTTAAGAAAATGTCGCCCTAATGTGTATACTATTTTAAGCTAGTAAGAGCTTTGAGAGCAGGCCGTGCAGTCTACAGTCACTTCACAGTCCAACAGCTGCATTCAATTAAAGTCTGCCATAAGCTCACCTCTGCCATCCCTTCCACTGGCTTCTGTTTGTCCACCTGTAGGATACCATTCTTTGCCGTGCGAGACACTCGCAGTTCATGCCACTGACCCAGACTGACAGGTTCTTCACTCCTGTTTTAAGGGCAAGAAAATTTTCAAGCATGTAACACTGTGCCTTTCTGATACTCCGTGATGTTAAAAAGCCAAGTCCTCTGGGATGATTTTCTAAATAAAAAATAAATATCAGCCACTGTGATTCTTCCCTTATTAGGAAGTAACAATCTTCTGAGCCCCATCACCAAAGACCATATTTCTAGAGCAAATAACAAGCACTCTAGTTTTATTTATAAATGAAATGCTATCACCAGCACACACTTTAGGTACCTCTGTGCTAGTTTTTCTGCTCAGTCACTTATAACACGTAAAAATGAATTTTTGTCTCAGCTGTACATCCTCAATTCACTAAAAGCTTCCCACTTAATGGCTGGTCTAGCCCCACATTCTTCATCCTCTTTTAAAACAGAACTACTTTGTGTTGGCTTATCAGCTCTATTTATGCATCCTGTTACATCGACATCCACACACACACGTGCAGCCCGGATGCTGTACATAAAAGGCAAGTAATTAAAATACGATCCTAATGATGTGATGAGATCTTGGCTAGGAACAATAATCCCCAGTTGTGCGAAGAATTCACCAGTCTCAAAGGAATCATTTTTAAACAGTTCTTACAATCTTTACTGGCACAGCACTAATATGAATAGCAGCCTGTATGAAGGGCAAAACCACATGCCCCTTCACAAGTTCTATAGATCTTTGTATCTGGTTTTCAAATGTCATTTTACTACACTGGTTAAAGCATTTTATGTCTAAATGGGATGTTGCAGCCTTTCCTCCAGGAGGACTGGAAACTTGTTTTTGATTTACTGGCCAAGCTAGAAAAATCAGAACTATGTTATCTAGGACCCCTAAGACTTCCTAGCTTCACTGAAAAAATACAGAATTTTTGAGGATGAAATAATGTTTTGTATTTTCAGGATACTTAAATTTAAAAATTACAAAAAATATTTTGAAATTAAAAAAATGGAAAAAAGTTGTAATTTGAAAGAGTGAGTCAATAGTGATTCAAATGCTGATTAAAAAACCTATATAATTTTGAAAATGTGAAAATAACAGTTTCTTTTTTTTTCTTATCAACATCAGTTTTGAAACCTTTCTATTGTATTCTTTTTGATCCTTCAAATTTTCTGAAAGCTCATTTTTATCTACTTTGATGATGCTGGTAATATTAATTTACACTTCCAAATGACACTTGGTTCATAAAACCTCCATTAAAAATATTATCAAGCAATGCTAGTCACTTGTCCTTCTTCTTATGTAGCACCAATTAGGGTAAAACTATCTTGGGTAAATCAATAGCTAACGGAATCTAATCTCCTTGAAGAAGTCAATGTATACATATAAAGGAACCAGATAGGTTTGGCTACATAATAAGTGGCAATACAAACCTTATCTCCTCTGCTGCTTAGGTCATCATCATGCTAACCCTCCTGCTTTGCTAGATTTAATGACAATCAGGGATGATTAAGCCTTGCAGAGTCATCACGTCAGAGCTGCAAGCTCCTTCTTGGAATCATGGGCTTTTTGAAACCAGCATGAGTTTGGTAACAATTTCTTCTGGTGTTTGAACATTCCTGGCTCTTCGTGTGCTGGGGGTTACTTTTTCCCATGTAAACCAAAGCTTAAAAAATACATCAGATCATGAAGATCTTGATCCTGGGAATGCTTGGCCAAGGGAAATACCAGGGAAACCCTAACGACTTCTCCTCCGAGACATTTCAGTGCTCAGGTTCTGCATCTGCCCACCCACTCAGCATCCTTTCTCCCTGTGCAGCCCCCAGTGCACATTGTGCTACTTCCATCCTGGGAAACATCAGGAAAAACACAACCTTCACCAGCATCAGCTCTCCTACTGCTGCTACTGATATACACAAATAAGCTTGCCCCGTCCTAATTATAAGGACATCAAGGGTATGTTCTGGTTATATTATAATATGTAACAGCCTGGTGGTCCTAGGACAGAGGTGTCACGGTGACCAGAGCTATACCCCCATTAAAGACAAAGGGTAGGCATGAAGCAGTATGGTGAAGACAGACTTTTAAGTGGACACTGACCAAGCAGGCATGAAAAACAAGGAATCTATTTGTCTTATTTAATCAACAACAGAGCTGATGACAGGGTGTGAGTTGCAGATTTTTTCTAGAAAAAAAGAGCTAACAGGACAGCCTGACAGCTTTCAGTGAAGCCTGATGGTCTCACGAGTCTCACCCATAACTCAGCTATCTCACCACACTCTTTTCCTCCAGTGCATGAAGCTCAGGCACTAGCTGGCATCCAGCTTGCTCTTCTGCTTTCCAACAGAAAAGGGCAGTTTCTACTCCCAGGCATATGCTTGTGGCTCTTGCCACATTTTATAACCCTACATATCAGTTAAACTTTAGTACAAGGTGTTTTGAAGTGCTACAATATTCCTGGAAGAAAAAAAAAATTCTACTTTAATGTTTTATGGTGCCAGTAACAGGAATTAAAAGGCTGCTATCAGGAAAGATTGAAGGCTGCTGTAAGAAGGGCTATTCTGAGTTGGAGAAAAGGTCTCCAAAATTAGCTATTTCTGCCACTTTTCAGAAAGAGAATAGAATAGGGCAAGTATGAAGTGATTCTTCCCTTGATATATCCTCCCAGCTTCTGGCAACTTGTCATTTAGCAATTTCCTGAGTCAGAGGCTGCATCCGTACAATTGTGTTTGATCTCCCTCAATGGAGCTTTCTTTAAATTTGCCCAATTTTTTTAACCTATTTATAGTTTTGGCATCTGTAACTTGCTGTTACAATTAGTTTCCACAACTTATTTATGTGCTCTCTGGAAAAAAAAAAACCAAACCTAAAGAAAAAGGTCTTATTTTCTTTGGTTCCTTATTTTCCTTGCATATTGAAAAAATACAGAATCCTCAATAATCTCCATGACATCCATAATTTAAAAACCTCTATCATACTTACACCAAACTCTTTCTTTTACAGGCTGAAAGGTCCTGCTGTATTTGCGGAAGCTGTTTCATTCCCTCTCCTGGATGTCAAAACTCCCCTTCCTTTTTAATTTTGCTAATTTCTTTTGAAATGAAGTGACCAGAATAGCAGCAAGTTTTCAAGACAGGGTGCATTGTGGGCTTCAGCAGAGACATTCTTCCTTAGTCCATTCCTAATAATTCTCTGCGTTGTACTTAGGTTTGTGTATTTGTTTCTGAGCGGTTTGCTGTTGCTTCCACAGAACCACCCACGACGACTCCAGGATCTTTCTCTGTCTGACAACACTAACTGTTTTTCCACAGATGTGCATTGTTAGTCTTGTGCATTATTTTGCATTTGCTCCCTTGAAATTTCATCTCTCATTTTGTCATCTGAATGGGTTTGTTTGCTTGAGTCCTCATTCAGCGTAAAATCAGTACATTTTCCCTAATCACCGTATGGTCAAAATTCCTGATGTCCATCCACAGGAATCATTGGTATGCAAGACTTGCAGACAGTGTACACATTTTGCATAAGCTTTATATAGATCACTTCTAAATATCAGGTCAGCCTGGTCAAACTGGCAGCCTCCTGGGCCATATCCAAGATACTGAGTGCCTCTGTTCAGCTCAGTGCCTTTTCAGAAAGCCCAGGAACAGTTGCCCAGTGACTGGGCATTCAGTTACATAGCGACAGAGAGCAGTGTTTTTGAGGCATTTCATTGCTTCTATCCTCCTAGACATTAATTTTAGGATGCAATGAGTCATTTGCAGGAGGTCTATCTGGGAACTTGGGTGACTAGTTTAAACCATATATTTATGTTTTAGATAGCTTGCGTTACATAAATTGGATACTAGCCTCAGATCCCTCAAAAAACAGCACTATGAGGAAGTGGAGGGACCTGGAGGTCTCTTTTTGTGCCACCTCCAGCCTGGCACCCACTGCTTGGAACTGGAAACCAGAAAGGAGGATGCTCACAGAAATGCCAATATTGTGAAATCCTGTGTCTAGGAAGTATATGCATAAAATATTTACAGATCCCCTAATTAGCTATGGTGCAATGTCACAGGGGCAAGAAGGGAATTCATGCAACACCATACAGACACAAATGTAACATCTGAAGTAAGATAAAGCACAAAGCTTTGAAGAATAAACTGACGGAGGAATAAAGTCCTGTCCCCCTGACCACACTTTTAGCACTTCTGTGCTTCCCTAAAAGCAGGCACTAGACACCAAGGGTCTCACACACCTCATTATAGACTGTGACTCTTTCCAGTCCACTCCTGTCCTGGATCAGCACCATGGCACTTTGGGGAAGGAAACACAAGCAACACCATTTACCTGATAACAGCCGTTCCCGAGCCACAGTCGAACCTGAACTCCACGTAGCCAGCCACCAAGTTGATGGAGAGGAAGTCCTTGCTGTCTGTGTCATAGCTGTACAAAAGGACACCAGTCTCTAAATCTGGACGAAACGTCAGCTCAAACTCCATGAAGGAAAGGTAATTCTGTGGTTCCAAGGGCCAGGGTGTGCTAGCAAATGATCTCAAGGATTCGTTGAACTGAGGTATGGCCAAGGTGAGTGCTGGAAATCCAGAAATCACAAGCAGGTCACTTGAGGCTCAAACATACAGGACTGACTCTTACCAACCAGTGTCTGTTCCTTGTGTTAAGGATTTAAAGCTAATGCTTAGCAAAACAACCTGAAATTTTTTGCATCTAAATTAAAAATATTTTTTAATCCTACCCAATACTGCTTAATCTCTTCCTTTTCCAGGGATATATTTGTACTGTAAAGCACTGTGTACCTTTTCTTTAGTGATTCATAATAGCGTTTTTCGAAGCAGCAAGCATGCACACAATGGGTGGTGGCATGAAAAGTTCTACAGCATAGAAAATAGTGCCGCATGTATTTTACCACTTGTATCTCTGATTTTAGCAGGAAATTGACATTGTGTCCTTTACATTTCAAAATATACTACTGATACAGGTTTTAGGAGAAAAGTGGGTATAGTTTTAGAATTAGTGTGCAGCTGTGGAGCGGTACATTATTTTAACTTCTGAATAGGAATTTTGAGATGCTCAAGTACAGTTAGTTTAAAAAAGCAAAGAGGTTTGAGAATCACAGATTATGTAGGAGCTGGATGTAACTCCAAAGGAGTAAGGGAAGGGTTTCAACACATGACTTTAAAAAGATGAAGTAACAAGTATTCTCTCCCGTCAGTGTAACAGTATGAGGACCTCCTCAGGTGTCTCTAAGTGGCAAATACATTGAACACTAAATAAAACACACGAAGAAATAGAGGCAATCCCGGCATCCACTCACCTTCCTCGCAATGATGACCTTTAAATCCAAGAGGGCAAAGGCAAATGTACGAATCTGCTTTGCTCGCAGTACAGGTGCCACTGTTGATGCAGGCTGCCTCATCACAGATGCCACTGCTGCACTCACCTAAACACAGGAGTCAGAACATCGATTTATCAGAGAAATTTGTCAAAGAAGATTTATTTGACTGTTGATCGCTGCTACTAACCAACACAATTTGCTCTTCTGCCTAGATTCTTTCCCAATTTGTCAAATGGTGTGCAATTTAGACAAGGCAACTCAGTCTTCAGTATTTTTTTTTCAATATCAGACCAGCAAGAGACCTTACAAATGGCAAAAAGTAGCTCTTACAAGCAAACCATGACAGATGTAACTTTCAATCATTGCCTGGATTACTCATTGTCTGCTCTTCTTCCTATCTATTTTCTCATAAGATATAAATTTCTCTAGATTGTTTACCATGCACCATGCCTTGCTTAATTTCAATTATCTTAAGTGCTTCTTTGTTCACTGTAAATTCATGCCATACTGAGCACGGGAGGTGTTAATCATCATCAACTAATCTTATTAGCCAAAATGAGGTTGTCAGCCCTCTTGTCCACACTAAAAGGGATCCACATCATCAACATATGGGCTTTTTAACAAGCATTTATACTATGCTGGAACATCAACTTAAATAACAAGGAGGTTATTTCTTCTTGCTGGATTTTAGCTGAAACTGTTGTAGAACAAATAAATTCTCATTTGCTTCTTAAAACTGGTATCTAAAAAGTCAGATTATGCAACCGACAAATGTACATCTGATAGAAGTTCTTGTTGAATTTATTTTCTCATTTACTTTAGCTTCTGCTCAAATAACTCTTTCCTTGTCAATAATAACAAACTGATTGTATAAATTAAGAAAGATCAAGGAAGACTTTCGTGGTGTACAACTGTAAGCACACCATTTGGAGAGGCTTAGTGTTTTATGGCAAACTAAGACTTACACATTTATTTTGAGGCACACTGAAGCATCACCTCTGAGATGACAAAGGTTTCATGAGGCAGCTCTGAGAATAAACACTGGGGAACAGTTTTGCAGTTTGAGGTGATGAAGAGAAGTCTTGAAAAACAATTGCGAGAAGAGGATATGCCATTTTTGTTTTGTTTAAACACAGCACTCTGATTGCAATAACAGTTTCCAGAGCAGGTCTCTACACATCTTCAGTAAGGCACTGGTGTTTGTGCAGCACCAGCTTTATAGTTTGAATTCCCATCCCAACATTGGAAAGAAAACCACAAACAAATATGCAGACATAAATGGCTGATGTGCTGGTCCATCCCAATAACTCTGCTCTCCATAGTGGAAAATAACCTTTTCTAACTAACTCAGGGCAGAAGCAGTAACAACTTGCAGGTCATCTGGTACGACTCCCTGCCAGTCCAAACTGTCTCGTATTGCACATCTACAAATCTCCCACCAGGCCCACTTTTCCCTGTATGGAGAGAAGGTCTGAGCACAGCAGCCATGACACAGAGCTGACCTGAGGAGCACAGATAAAACATAAAAGTCCCCCAGGAGGGAAAAAAATTCTCCTTCTCCATGGAAGGAGACAGTTACATCTGCCCTAAGCCCAGCCATGGGTTCAGGAGTGCTCAGTGAGCTTTCTTTTCCCCTTCTTGTCTGCACTGTACTGGCCACAAGTGAACCAAGGCAGGACAGGTATCTTGTCCCTCCAATCCCTCATAAATTTACCATGACACTGACAGAATAGCAATAGCTCTATTTTATAGGCAAGGAAACAGAGCCACAACTTGTGTGTAAGCAAGGATCTGTATGCATCAAGTGTGAAAACACAAACAGAAAACCAAGACAAAACGCATCTTTGCTGCATCTGCTGCAGTGTTAATCAATGTTGGCAATACGTTCAAACAGATCAGAGTTCAATAAAGTCTTTGAAAAACAGAAAATAACAAGGAAGACAACAGCAATAGGACCAGTCACGGGATGACTGGTTTGAGAAACAGCTTGAATAGGAGCAGTCTTGGTATTTAAGGACAAAGCACTCTCCCAGTGTCCCAGTGACATTTCACAGCCTCTGGGTCAGCACAGGTGACTGTGCTGAAGAGGCAAACCACAGGTGTGATGGCTGCATATGCAGCAACGGCAGACGAAGAAGGAGGGAAGCTGCAGCAGGAGTTCCAGTTCCTGCCATGCCCAGCCTGAAACACAAGCGCTGCCTCCTCTGTTGGTCCCTCAGCTCATGGTGCAGTGGGACCTCTGCTGTAGCCAGAAGAGAGAGAGCACAGGGAGGGATGGACCCCTCTCCTCCCCGCCCTCAGTTCTGCGATCCATGTAGCACAGCACCCCTGGTTTATATACTGTGCCAACAGAAAAATACTCCAAGAGACTGACCGGCAAAAGTCATCCCTAAACCCTAGCAGACTTTACTTGCAATTTTTTTGTTTTAAGTTATACTTACACGACCTATTGTTTGCAAGTCTCTTCTGGTATGATTTCATATAAATGTGTGCAGTCACACAAGGACAGTAAGTCTTTATCAGTCAGTTTTCAGTCACACATGGCAGAGCACAGCATTTATTTTCATTGATGTTGATTGTTAATGCAGTAGTATGTGGAGCATTCATGGATGGGGATGAAGCTAGCTGCATCCCGAAAGGCAATAGAGATTAGGGCTCAGAGAAGTTCAGCAGGGCTTTCATCTATCTAAGTTCCATAGATTCTCACTCTATCGTGAAATTACACTCTGCTTCCAAACTCTTACTCCTTTCAGCAACTGCTTCTTGGGCCAGTGTATTCTATCCTTATATTGCACAGAAGTTTGGTCATGATATCTAGAGAATACAGAGCAATTGTTAAGAAGTTTCTCATAAATAATTTCCTCCTTGGGATGGCAACTGCACAGCTACAGAAGAGAAGAAAGATGACTTTGTGGCTGAAGCATGGCACAGAGAGTTCAGTGGTATCGAATCTATTTCTCGCTGTTACCACTTGCCTTCTGTCTTGGGCTTACTCATACTCTTACTCTTACTCTTACTCTTACTCTTACTCTTACTCTTAAACTATTTAGACTGGGAGATCATTAAAGCAAGGATTTTGTTGCCCTGCCTTTTTTCAAGTGCCCATTACACGGATGAAATAGATGAATAAATAAGACAGGACTAGTTAATTAGCTTCCCTACTTCCCCATCTCTTACTCTGTGAAGGGAAAATAATGTTATAATAACCCTTCATAAAGCTGCTGGAAGTATTTATTCCAAGCTATTTTTAAATCATACCATGACTCTGGACAGCAAAACAAAGGATGGTATACGGGAAAGCCCACATGCTTCAGCAGTGGTTGGGGGTAACACAGAAGGCGCTCTGTAACAGCCACAGGACTGCTGTGGGTCTGAGAGATCCATGTATTACTTTGGACAAGTGCAATGATGTCTTTAGGCAAAACGCATTTTGTTGGCTCTATATTGTTTCAAATGCAAGCTCAGCATACATACTATTGATTTCTGATGACATGACTGTGTCAGTCAGGGGCATGAAGAGGTGTCCTGAGAGATACTGGCAGAAATGCCGGCATAGCTGTAATGATATCTGCAACACAGATTTTACTGTTTGCTTGTGAAAATGGGTTTACTATCTATTGTGTGCAGTAAGTGTGTCCACAAAGGGCTTGCTTGTGCAGTGTGATGGTCCTACAAGCAAGTTAGGCCCGGCAAGAGCAATGTGCAAAGGAACAGAGGAAAACCAGGCCAAAAATAGTGACCATGCCTTCCACCTCTCAAATCTGGACCATCGCTCAATTTGTTCGAACAGGATAAAAAGCAACCACAGGTTAGTCGCTGATTAAAGATCCCACACCATTACACTTACCGACATCAGCACCACTGAGAGCTTTCCCTAATGGCCAAGGTCTCATGTCAATTATCTTCCCATTGATGGTCAGTGACTGGACGCAGCCCTGGAACCCACGGTTGGTGCCACTGGCCCTGACCAGCCAGTACACGCTGGGAGCACCACCAACGTAGAAGGGAGTCTGGAATGTGATTTTGCTGTATTGGCCCTGAGGGGAGAGCAGAGCACAACATGCTGTGTAACGGATATAACACAGGAGAACTCATTAAGCCACAGTGGTTTACAATCAATTTTTTTCGTCCACAAAGAATTGTGTCAGGGAATATGTGAGTTGCTCATTGGTAATTCCTTCCCGTTAGTCATTCCCCAAATCAGTCCATGGTTTGAAATCAACCTTTTTCACCTGCATCCCATCATGATAACATGAACTACTAAAAGCACAATAAAAAAGACTAAAAATTACTGTTTCAATGAGAAAGTGTGGTCTGTCTTTTGCTGCAATTTCTTCCTTTCCTTTTGCCAAAAATTGTTTGTCTTCTAAACCCTAAGCCCTGAGGGACAGATATTGTCCCAGTGAGATAGCCTTTTGGACAGAACCCAGCAAGTGTTTAGTATTGAATAATAATGAAATGACAGGGAAAAAAAAGTTAAAAAACAAAGAAAAGGCAAAAGCCAGTAAAATCACAACTTCAGCAGGGTTCTGCTCACTTTGCCATTGCTAAATTTACTGCCCATCTCTTTTTTTGGCTTTAACAAGTCCATAGAAACCTACACATATAAGTCTACTAAAATTGCTACAGTGCAAAGGAAAGAATAAAAAACATCAAAAACCAATAGAACCTTTTTGGACCACTGACCCAAACTCCATGCTGCTGTGGCCAACTGAATCAAAATTCCTTCCACAAGTTGATCAAAATATGACTTTTGCCTCCTACTCAACAATTCTTTTAAAACCCCACAGACCTTTAGAAGAAAACACTCAAAATTCTCATTTATTCAGGGCCAGTCTTTATCAGCCTGTACTTTTGACAGCACTGACCTCTAGCCTAAAATCTTTCACCCCTGCCCTGCCCCTGTAACGTTTACAACAAGCAATTCTACCACCATAGCCTGTATTTTGCCAGGCTAAATAAGTTGAGGTTATTGAGTCTACAGGTGTTCACTTGCACAGTGCACTGCAGAAACTGTACACATCTCTCCCGATTCACATCTGCCCTTTGCATGGCCTCATAGCATTGGTAACAGAAGCACATGACACACTGAAATTCTTTCCTCTGTCATTTCCAGCTGATGAGAACTCAATGCACTGCAATTTTTTCCCTTCAGTGCCTGTACACGAAAGTGGAAAGTAATAAGATGTCTGAAGCTGCTTTCTTTCAGGGCTAGGGATGGCATACTAATAGTGGCCATCAAAGGAAAGACATCTGAAAAAATTTGAAACTGCCTTTTCTTCCAGTGCCTTAATTTTGTTTTCTGGCCCGGCAACAGATGAGCAAGCCAAAGCATCTTCCTCTATTATATTTTATCTTGTCAGCCTTGTATGAACTTGCTGGTGTTAACATAAGTCAGGGCAGAATGTCTATCTCTGTTACTACACTTAAATCTTTGTCCAGAATATGCATGTAATTACATGTCTGCATACAAACCTTGTGTGGGTATATGCATATTATACATAAATATATACTCATATACACATATGCATCTAATTTTCATGTCTGAGGAAGCAGAGCAGCTCTCTGAGGCTTGAAAAAGAAAGCAATCAGGGACAGAAGCTGTACAATCTAGTAAACGTCTAATAGCCTGTAGTTGAGACTGGCATATGGTAGTGGAAGCATGGCAGAGAAAATACGGAGGACAACAGGAAAACTGTGATGGTATTCAGCCCTGTGACATTTATCTCTGTGATTTCTAGACTACTTATTTGGGAGAGTAACCTGTACTCTGATCCTAGTTCATTAAATGTCCTAACACCAATAAATAAAACTGCACCTTTTAAATCCGATCAA
The DNA here is from genome assembly GCA_013397755.1 of Cnemophilus loriae. NCBI lineage: Eukaryota > Metazoa > Chordata > Aves > Passeriformes > Corvidae > Cnemophilus > Cnemophilus loriae. The sequence goes on from VZTF01005904.1 coordinate 472,696, forward strand.
GCTTCTGGTGGCGAGAAAAAAAAAATCATCCTATCCTCGAGAGACCCCAAGATCAAGCCACAGGGGTAGGATTACCAACCTGAGATTTTCCTGTCACTGGAGCATTGTTGTCCATCCTGAGCCAGCCATTTACCCCATCTCTGAACAATGTGACACTGTGCCAGTTTCCTAGCTTGATTTTGTTTTCACTCGTTATGACTCCAACTCCAGTGCCACAGTTGAACCTGGGAGCATGAGACAGAGAGGGCAAGGTGACAATCTTACATGAACCAAATAAATAAAAGCCGGTTTTAGACTCCAAATCTTCTTTTTGCACTTGGGAACGTCTCTGTTCCACACTGCATATTAGCGCAGGAAAATTAGACAGCAGGTCTACGTATGATCTGTTTCAAGTTTCAAACTTCAGTATGTCTTTCTAATGTGGAGGTTTTGCATTCTCTGTCCATACAAAGTGCATTGCTAAGCTTGCCAACAGCTGAAACTGTTTCAAGATGGAGGATATTACAATCTGAGTTCCCGCTATCACAGTAATTTCTCCTGGGAATTTTTCTACCTCCCTGGTGAAGGGCAGTGCTACACTAATAACTCCGTTAGTCTATTTGAAACTCAGCATTGATTGACAGGAAGACCTCCAGGAGAGCTGAATGTGCACAAAATGTGGCATTTTCCCTGATTGTCATGCAGTGCAGGTGAACAGAGACACAACTAAGGCACATCACCCACTTTGTTACTCCCTACTTTTAAAGGACTCACCCTCCCAAGTAAGGAGATCCTGGAAATACTCTTTCGCTTGCTTCATATCTACCAGACTGCACGAAACACTCTCCATATTCATTTTAAAAACCTGCAACTCTCATCTAAACAAGGTATATAAGATGAAGTTCCTGGCCCCTTGCTGGCATTACATCCTTTATTTTGCTACATTTTCTGCAAGTCTTTTGCTGTGAAGCAAAAACACTGACTCAATATACCATCAATATACCATCAGCTTAGCAAATACCGTGACCCACCGGCATTTCTGGTAACATACCTAAGAGCCTTAGAAAAATGCCTTAAAGAAAAGTGATAATTTTGCCTTTACACTGAGGTCTGAATAAAAGAGCTCAACAGTGTACATGTTCACACACTAAAGAAGGATGAGAGAAAGAAGTATTAAAGAACTCTGAAATGAAATTACACTGTCCATTTTGTGCACTGTATGGGGCAGAAGTCAAAGACACTGGAGATATTCATCACATATAGCAGTCCCAGGAGGCAGCAATAGCCCCTTCTCTTTACATCAGATTTAGGATGGAGGTTTTACCTGAACTGGAGGCTACGTCGGATAACTGCCAGTGACATAAAATCACCACGACCATGTTCATTTTCTCCACAGTACAGCAGCAAACCATCTTCGGATTCAGCCTGCAATCATTGCGTCAACATGAAAAATCAAAGCTTCACAATTACAGCTAAAAGCAAGCAGCAGTGGGGGACTATTCTCCAGAAAAGGGTCATCATTTTTCAGATTGAGTTTTTAACTTGCAGAATCAGAAATTGTTTGATCAGTTTTGAATCCTGCATTTGAAGAACCTAGAAAATCACTGCCTTAATGGTTAAACAATTTAAGACCATCTCTGAAAGTATGATAGTATCAGACCTGAAAAAAAGCCTGGAAGTATTAAAAACTGTCAGACATGTCCCATATGAGACTCCCGAGCAAAAAGTCTAGCACGAACATCCTAGCAAGCCTGGGAAGTGTAGACACATCAGACCCACTGCGCATGAATACATTTACCCTACTTTACATGTTCCATGAGACTGACATGCCTCAAGTCAAACAACCTGTGCTGGCAGCATTCCTCCATATGAGAGTAGCAGCTGACACAGTGGCTTTTTGCAGCCATCCTGCATTTCAAAATGACAAAGAGGAGTGTAGGATCACCACTGAGGCAACAGACTGCTGCTGCTTTAGTGACAGTCTCCTTTCCAGACTGTGAGGCTGGTGAGTCTGCTTCATGTGGGTGTGGGAGTGCATCCAGGAGCTTGGCCACCCTCCCTAGAGGCAGCCCTACATGTTCTGTCCATAATGCACAGACAGCACTAACACAGGCCAGCATGGGATGTACCCTGACTTGAGACCTGCATTTTAAGTAGTATGGTATCCTGAATGTGTTAGCAGCCAGTGTCCCAAACTTCAGAGGGGAAAAATGACGTCCACTTAAATTCTGCAGGGTGGGAAAGGAATGCTACATACAGGGCAATGTTTTGCTCAGTATGACAGGATCATAGTTTTTTGTCCACAAAAATACTGCATTCCACTTTCAAACTCTAATCCACAAAAATTTGGGTGTTCTTCAGCCTGTAGCTCATCCACGTGACTATAACCTTGCCAACACGCATTGCTGATAGTCCACAACACCAGTATTACTAGTCCCAGGGATTCTCTCATGGAGTGCCTACCAAAAATGGATGAAATCACTTCAGCTGCCTACAAACTTCATTTACATTCACCGAAGGTTACGCCAGATCTTTGCAGATGAAGGTTATGCACAGGTTCACCACAATTACACTACAAGCTATACTGAAGCTAAGTCACTGTTCTATTGTCCACTGCATCAGAGTAAGTGAATAAAATTTAAAATGCCTATGTAAGAATTGCTTAAACTTACCCTGAATTCGAGGGTAATTTGAAATGTCTGATAGGATTTTTTCAGTGGTTCAAAGGTGATATATGAGTAGCCAGAGAACTGAGGATACTGGATACTAATGTCTGAAAAGCAAAGCAGGAAGCATGTTATTTAGCAGTTTTCTTCTGTATAAAAATCAATATACACATTTAGTACTAGATAACATCAGGTGGCAATGAAAGGCAGAGCTCCTCCAAAGACAACTATTAGTCAGTAGCAGTCAACAATCAGTTAACCTATTGCCTTGTCCTCCCACCACTTTTTTCAGCTAATTCCTTTATTCCCAAGGACCTGGTGAACTTGGAAAGAAACAGGATACTGAGGGCCAAATAACGCTCAATAGTTTAATCAGAGAGTTCAGAGGAAATTTCTCCAGGTTTTCATCCTTGTTATAGAAGACAGAACCCATCAACTTTATGTGTATCTTCTTTTAAGTATTCATTTAACAAAGAGAGGACAAAGTAATTTTCTGGTCTGCAGGATTACAAAAACACACGCAGGAAATATGGCCAGACTCTAGGCAGCATTAGTCACAGCTGCTCCATAGCTGCTGCATCCAGCATCTGGAGAATCGCTGGATGTCTCATAGCAGCCCAGCAGCTTCCAGCACTTCTCTCAAGTCAGCTCAGGGCAGAAGCTAAACGGAGTGATGGGGAGAAAAGAGTCCCTGCAGGCATCTTTCCATCCCTGGCTGCAACAGTGGCTCTTTTTATTGCTCTTGTCAAATGGCATTATCAACCCTCACTCTTTGCTGTCTTGTGTCAGACCCTGACCCTGAGAGAAAATGAAATTCAATGATGTCTTACTGCTAGTCACTGTCAGCTGTAAAATTACCTTCGCAGCTAATTTTCCTAAGAAGCACTGAGGACAGACACAGCTTCAGGCCTGAATTCTTATATTTGCTGCGGATTTAAGTCTAATGAGGAAGGAAGGATGAGGAGTCCTACTCCTCTTTGCTATTTGAATAGAGTGTGTTTTTCTCACTCAGTTTTTGAATCTGGATAGAGTTCTCTCAGCGTTTTTCCTTGCAAGACATACATTTTAGGCTGAGGTGAAGGGACTGGTGCTATAAACCTGAATGCAACCTCACAGAGAACAATTAACTCATGTCCTGATCGCAAGCACAACCGACTGGACCAGAGTGCCATGCAGTTCTTGAATGTGAATCTGTGTCTGTTTCCATTCAGATTAATATATTATTTAACAATATTGGCTGCTGAAGACAAACTCGGTACAAAGGAGTATCGGCACATGATGCTTACTCTGGAATAACGCAGTCCCCCGTGAAAAATGGAGGGTTTGGACTGATGTCAACAGACCGCTTTACAAGTTATATATGGCCATGTCAGTTCAAATAAACTCTCAACTCTTCATACTTGATCAAGGCATAAAACCTCATCTGCAGCTGTTCCATGTTGCTGAGTCACAACAGATTGTTTTCAGAAGGAGCTCTCTTTGTTCCAGCACTCCAGTTTGAAGAAGATAAAGCACCCTCAGTGTCTGTATCCCTGATGCATGACACTGTGCAACATGATGGTCTAACACGACCCTGTAGAAGAAACATGGGTCCCTGATACTCAGCTGTATGGCAGGGTCTCGGCAGATCAGATCAGCATGCAGAGGGACGGACGGATCAGATCTTTCTTAGCTGGAGGAATATCACTGCCACAACCAACGGGACATTTTCTATGCACCAGCCCTGGTGTTCATCTGACCCTTTGGTCACCAAACCAGAAGAAAAATTGCATCAGGAGGGGAAGAAGTGACCTGGTTATGGCCTGGTGAGGGAGCTGGACTGGCTCACCAGGTGATCCGCTCAGTGTTAACCTTGTGAAGGGGTGAGTTTAGGTGTCTAGAGGGGAAGAACATGAAGGCAGCAAAGGAAGAAGCAGAACAGCCTCCTTCAGCTCAGCAAGTTCTCGCCATGGCTCAGCTGCCTTGAAAAGAGGCAACAGGATGGATGGCAAGTCCTGAGTGAGACAAACACACCTCCTCACACTGACCCAGCCTTCAGGACATGCTTTTTGAGCTGGGGATGAGATTTTGTTCCTCCCTTGCCCCAGCCTGCCTGACATGAGTGCTGCACTGCAGACCTGCAGACCATGGGGAAAACCTCTGGAGGTATTTTTATAATGGGAGTTCACTCACATCCCTGCTGTGGGACCAGAATCAACTGATGGACTACACTGGAAATGGGGGTGGTTCAGGGCTTCAGCTGCTGCCAAAAGGCAAGTGTCAAAGAGGGGTTGAGTGTCTTCAGCTTCCACCTGCGGGTGCCATGATTGGATCCTGCCACCTCTGGGTGATTAACAACATACCTGCTCCATCATCCCTCCATCCCTGACCCCACTCTTAGGTGGGGAAAGGAGGGTTAACCTCTCCTATGCATCTTTACACAGGTTCTGCATTCAGCTTTATTAAAGAAAAACTTTTTCCCATCTCACTGAGGAAAAAAAAGCAAAGGGCATGATGCCTGAACTGCGATTTGCCACTGGTAGGGATCCACCAAGCCCAGCTGGCTATTCCCAAAGTGCACATTGGTGGGTTTTTTGCAAAGCTGCTCCTTGACCCAGACAAAGAGCAGCCAGCAGCAGTGGGCACACAGAAACCTACCTTCGTCACACGTCTCCCCTCCTTTGCCCAAGTTGCAGTGACAGCGTGAGCCGCCCCGGTCGTAGTCATTGATGCAAAAGCTGTCTGCAGAGCACACAGCCTCGTCGCAGGACAGGTCAAAGAGGCGCGTGGCAGAGGACATGCTGCCCCTCCTCGCTGCCCACGCAGTGGTTGCCCTCGCTGTGGTTGAAGGTCGTGTGGTGGTAGGCGTGGAAGTAGTGGGTTCAGAAGTGGTTGTAAGGACCCGTGACAGGAGCCTGGAACTAGACCCTGGTGTGACCTTAGTTTCGACCAGAAATTTTCTGTTGCCTCCTTTAATAGCAGGAAGTGGTCTGAGCTGAAAGGAAGTAAGGAAACACCAATTCAGTAAAACTAAAATGCTATGGGGAAATGAAATTAATTCCTGTCAAGATGCAGATCTGAGGCAACGAACGCATCCTCAACGAAGGAAAAGAAGTGACCACATTACTATATCTGAGCACACAATATCAGATATTAAATTTCCTGACAGGACTGGATACTGTAAAATATCCAGACTATAAAGAAAACAGAAGTGCCAAAGAGAAATCTTGATATTTACCTCTTCTATATAAATGTCATAGTCTGAATCATCAATATCAAATCCATCACCATCACCAGTCACTGTGTCTGTGATGTACCGATGCCCATAGCTTCCACTTCCTAACTCCTCAGAGCCTGAAAAGACATAACCAGCGTATTCAATTCATATAGTTCTTTCTATTTGCACATAGCAATTCAGATCTTACCACCCCCCCACGATTCACAATGCTTAAATCTGAAGTGATGCTAATGTTCATCCTGTACAGACAATACAAGCATCAGTCTGGAGATGGCAGATGCTGTCCAAGTGATAAACACACAACTTAAAACAAAGTGAAGACCTTCATTTAGTCACTTACTAGGTGACTAAACAAATAAACCAGGCAAAGCTCAGTTCTCCCTCTGCAAACTGACTTGTATTCATCATTTTTCCAGGACAAAGGTTTCAGACCTTTTCGGCATGGACAACATTTCAATGACTAAATTGTTTCTAGGTCGAACTTCTCCCTTTTGGAAATACGATCTTGTGTCTGCCTTACTGGCAGCCAAATAAACAGGAACAGCAAAAGAGATGTAGGTAACGTACACTCTATCTAGGACTTAATCTACCTCCACTGACTCCAAAACTCCTGAAATTAGTGTCCTATGTGTATTCTTAGACTATTTTTAAAAATACAATTCAGCACCTTGAAAAAAGGAACATGCACAAACATCTTCACCCAGAGCGTGGCTGGGCACTGAAACAGGCTCTCCAGGGACATGGTCACAGCACCAACCTTGACAGAGCTCAAGAAGCACTTAGACAATTCTCTCAGGCACACTGGGGCATTACTGGGGCTGTCCTGTGCAGGGCCAGGAGTTGGACTCAATGATCCTTGTTGGTCCCTTCCAACTCAGGATATTCCATGATTCTATGACCACGTGTTTTTCATGTACATCATCTATTCCTGCCACTCCCCAGAGCACTGAACTGTGCTTTGAAGGACTCTGGGCTGGGAATGGACAGTTTAAACAGTAAGGGGATCCTCATTTATATTTCATAGAAAATATCTGTATTTTTCTGCACTTTACATAGCAAATTCTGCCTAAACAATGGTTTGTGCTTTTTAGCTATTAAAATTCACCAGGTCATGAAGAAATATAGTAAAAGCAACCAAAGCATTATAGTTACTCGTCATTTCAGCAAGGCTAAGAACAGATAGCTTTAAACCATTAAAACAACAGACTGATGTATCTGCCTTTTCCATACAATATTTTGCCATCATTTAAAAACAGCATAGGTAACCTTTGGTTGACAAAGTCTCTCTACTGGGCTAAGCACAGCTACTTGTTTATTTCAGCACCCATAAGCTGTCCATATTTTCCGGCAGTTAGTAGGTCCTTTACATTGCAACTTGCAGAGATGCAAAGCCTTGCTGGGCAGTGACTGCCTGCAGAAGAGACTCAGAAAATGCCACTTGATGGTATTGAGAGCTTCACTACCAGTACTAAGCAATCCGATGGAGCCAGCGAAGTTAACGAGGCTCAGCAGACTTTCAGAAGAAGTGAGGGCACAGCACTATCAGGCTGTTTGAGTCAGTCTGACTGGGATCAGCCATTTCCCAGCTCCATGGACAATACAGCAAAAAGTTTCACTAAACTGATACAGGCAGGAGTGTACTTACCTAAATATTTTTGTACTCTCTCCTCCTTTGCTGTGATTGCAACCCAGAAGTCCCGGCAGACAGCCATGAAATCTAACATATATGCACCAGAGATGAAGGTGTGCCCTGGCTGACTAACTGACCACACTCCACATGCTCTGCAGGGGTTACTTATCAATGGGCTTTGCACATTACATCAGCATACAGAAAAATTACAGGCAAATGAGTAGAGGTAATGAGGCATACACACTTGCAACCATGCTGGACTGGGACAGAAAATGTGTCTTTCCACTCTAACATGTATACCTAGTCATCTGTAAATAATACATTTTATCTGTACATTAAACAGAAGTATTTGGCACTGAGTTCTACCAAATGAGCTAACCAGAGAACTCTTTGCTCTATGACTGGTCACAAGATGAGGCAAACAGGACAAACTACGTCCAGATTATTTCTGCTACTGACTTTGAATGCACAAGCAAAGGATTACTGTCAGAGAATCAGACCAAACATTTATGAACTGGTCCCAGTCCTGCAAACACTGGAATGAATTTCACCATATTGAAAACAATAGGTACTATCAAAACGTAAACAAAACCTCTTACTCCTACTATTCACTTTTATAGTCATTCAGGTTAATCACTATCCGGAACGATTTTACTGCAGGTAGGAACCCAGGGAGACTAAAGCAGAGTAGAGTAGAGTAGAGTAGAGTAGAGTAGAGTAGAGTAGAGTAGAGTAGAGTAGAGTAGAGAATTATTCAATCGGAAGGAACCTGAACAATTAGCTACTCAAGCTGCATCTTCTACCCATCACCGCATTAGAATCCCCTTCTTTGTTAACAGTGATTCTGCAAGACATGCATTTCTGCAAAACAGTTTCAGTGAGTAAAATGATGAATACATGCATTACAAATATGATTTGCAGTTGGATTGGTTTTGCATTGCCTGGTTTTGGTAGCAGGGGGGGCTACAGAGGTGGCTTCTCTGAGAAGCTGCTAGAAGCTTCTACCACGTCCAGCAGAGCCAATCCCTGGTGGCTCCAAAGATGGACATGCCACTGGCCAAGCCTGGGCCAATTAGAGATGGTGGTAACGCCTCTGTGATAATGTATTTAAGAAGAAATCAAAACAAAGTTTGTGGCGCAGTTTTAACTCCAGCCAGAGCAGAGCGGGGTGAGAACATGTAAGAACAGCCCTGCAGACACAAGGTCAGTGAAGGAGGAGGGGAGGAGGTGCTCCAGGCACTGGAACTGGGATTCCCTGGCAGCCCCCGGCGCAGCCCATGGTGAGGCAGCTGTGCCCCTGCAGCCCATGGGGGCCCACAGGGATGCAGAGATCCACCTGCAGCCCCTGGAGCAGCCCCATGCCGGAGCAGGTGGGTGCCTGAGAGGAGCCTGTGAGCCTGGGGGAGACCTTTGGGAAGAGGGCCCTGCTCCCTGGCTGGAGCAGCCTGTCCTTGAAGGACTGCACCCCATGGCAGTGACCCACTGCTGCAGCAGTTTGAGGGGGGCTGGTGCCTGTGGGAGGGACTCACANACTTCTCATTATCCTGCTCTGATTTTGTTGGTAGAAAATTCACTTCATATCTCTGAGTTGACCCTGTTTTGCCTCTGATGGTATTTGATGAGTGATCTCTCCTGGTCCTTATCTCAACCCATGAACCCTTCACCAAATTTTCTCTCCCCTGCCCAGCTGCAGAGGGGAGTCAGAGCAACTTGGGTGGGGGCCTGGCATCTGGCCCAGCTTAACCCAGTCTTTTTATTGGAAAATAAGGGCAGTCATGAGGATTTTCAGATACGGATACTAACTGGGAGAAGTAATAGGCAAAAATAGTTCTGAGAATCTTAAACGTTATACACTAGAATGATTATGGGGAATTTTTGTTGTAATTGTGGTGAAGGATGAAGGGGTGGATTTTGTGTAAATTGTCCATTTTTCTTCTGTGTTGTGATGATTTTATTTTGGTTTTGGTGTTGGGATCTTTTCCCTTTTGTTTAGTTTGATTGTTTTTGTTGTTCTAAGTGAAGCTTGTGTGATTAATGTGGATTTTAATGATAATTCCTAAATACGTGATTCACACAGGCAAGGGGTGTAATGTTTTGGTTTTGCATTGCCTGGTTTTGGTAGCAGGGTGGGGCTACAGAGGTGGCTTCTCTGAGAAGCTGCTAGAAGCTTCTACCATATCCAGCAGAGCCAGTCTCTGGTGGCTCCAAAGATGGACATGCCACTGGCCAAGCCTGGGCCAATTAGAGATGGTGGTAACGCCTCTGTGATAACGTATTTAAGAAGAAATCAAAACAAAGTTTGTGGCGCAGTTTTAACTCCAGCCAGAGCAGAGCGGGGTGAGAATATGTAAGAAGAACAGCCCTGCAGACACAAGGTCAGTGAAGGAGGAGGGGAGGAGGTGCTCCAGGCACTGGAACTGGGATTCCCTGGCAGCCCCCGGCGCAGCCCATGGTGAGGCAGCTGTGCCCCTGCAGCCCATGGGGGCCCACAGGGATGCAGAGATCCACCTGCAGCCCCTGGAGCAGCCCCATGCCGGAGCAGGTGGGTGCCTGAGAGGAGCCTGTGAGCCTGGGGGAGACCTTTGGGAAGAGGGCCCTGCTCCCTGGCTGGAGCAGCCTGTCCTTGAAGGACTGCACCCCATGGCAGTGACCCACTGCTGCAGCAGTTTGAGGGGGGCTGGTGCCTGTGGGAGGGACTCACACTGCAGCAATTTGCAGGGAGCTGTTGCGCATGGGATGGACTCACGTTGGAGAAGCTCATGGAGAACTGTCTCCCATGGAAGAGACCCCACAGTGCAGCAAAAGAACAACTCCTCTCCCTCAGCAGCGAGAGAAGCCCCAGGTGATGAACTGACCACAACCCTCATTCCCTGTCTCCTTGCGCTGCTGGGGTAGGAGGTAGAGCTGGGAAGGAGTGAGGGTTGGGGGATGGTGTTTTTACGGATTTCTTTTACTTCTCATTATCCTGCTCTGATTTTGCTGGTAGAAAATCCATATCTCTGAGTTGAGCCAGTTTTGCCTCTGATAGTGTTTGATGAGTGATCTCTCCTGGTCCTTATCTCAACCCATGAACCCTACAGCAAATTTTCTGTCCTCTGTCCAGCTGCAGAGGGGAATGAGAGAGTGGCTTTGGTGGGGGCCTGGCATCTGGCCAAGCTTAATCCAGTCTTTTCACTGGAGAATGTGGGCAATCATAAAGATTTTGAGATAAGGATACTAACTGGGAGAAGTAATGGGCAAAACAAGTACTGAAAAGTGTTAAGTGTTATACAGTAGAATGATCATGGGGAGTTTTTGCTGAAATTGTGGTGAAGGATCAAGAGATGGATTTTGTGTAAATTGTTCATTTTTCTTCTGTGTTGTGATGATTTTATTTTGGATTTGGTGTTGGGTTGTTTTTTTTTTTTAAAGTTCACCACGAAAGTGATTTATTGGTAATATCATGTACAATATCTTTTTAGTATCACATAAAATATCCTTACTTCTGCCTTGATTCAGACTTAGATCTAGAAGCTCTCAATGAAGAAAGCCAGCATCAGTTCACAATCTGCTTCTGGCATTTCTCATTGTCTTCCTTCATTTTCTTGGCCAAGAGCTTTGTATTCTGCTGCTTCCTCCTTGTTCTTTTGCATGCTGCTTCTTCAGAGCAATATGCCTGTGCTTATGCTGCAGCACTCGAGGAGTCCCTAGTCACTGCATCTTAGGAGCCTGGGTTCTGGGTTTCTTGCCCCACTTGTTCAGAGACTTCCTCACAACATACTGGCGAACATCATCCTTCTTAGACAGGTTGAACAGCTTGCGGATTATGCTGGTCCTCTTGGGACCATGACAGGGTTGTGTCTGTCAGCCCTGGAATGTCCTTTTCACCCTTTTTCACGATGACTGAGTTCAGGACACTCAAGTTCGCATCAACAATGCAACCGTGAACCAATTTGCACTTTCTCTCTCCAGTTCTTCTGGGGTGATAGCAGGAATGGCTCTTGCTGAGCAGAAGGCACACACGTCCGTGAGGCAGGACACCTCTCTTCATGGAGAAGCATTTGTCATCACCACCACTGATCTAGATAACATATCCCTTCTACTCCTTACCAAGCAAATCAGCCAGGACCTCTGTGGCTGTTCGTTTCTCGTAAAACGTTCTTAGCTTGCACCCATCATCCACTTCAACGAGTTTTTGGCAGGCAGTGGCTGGGAAGGAGATGTTGAGCTTCATCCTGCTCACGCCTCGACACTTCTGGAAAGGGCAGCACTAACTCAGCTTCCAGCATTCGCAGCAATTTTTAGCTCACTGAATCACAGAATGAACTAGGTTGGAAAAGACCTTTGAGATTATCAAGTCCAACCTATGACCTAACACCACCTTATCAACTAAACATGGCAGTGTGCCATATCCAGTCTTTTTTTAAATACCTCCAGGGACAGTGACTCCATCACTTCCCTGGGGCAATGATTCCAGTGCCCAATCACTCTTTAAGTGAAGAATTTCTACGTAATGTCTAGCCTAAACTTCCCCTGGTGCAGCTTAGGACTGCGTCCTCTTGTTCTGTCACTGGTTGCCTGGGAGAAGAGACTGACCTGCCGCTGACTAAAACCTCCTTTCAGGTAGTTATAGAGAGTGATAAGGTCTCCCCTGAGCCTCCTTTTTTCCAGGCTAAACAGCCTCAGCTCCCTTGGCCATTCTTCAGAGGCCTTGTGTTCCAGGCCTCGTTGCCCTCCTCTGTGTTTGAGCATCTCAACTTCCTTCTAAGCTGAAGAGCTCATAACTGGACACAGGACTCAAGGTGTGGCCTCACCAGTGCCCAGTACAGGGGGACAGTCCCTGCCCTGGTCCTGCTGGCCACACAATTCCTGATACAGGCCAGGATGCCATCGCCCTTCTTGGCCACCTGGGCACACTGAACACTGTTCGCAAAGTTTCGTTGAAAATACACGTAAACTAAATTTCTGTGCATTTTCAGCTAGCTTTTTGGGATATTCCAATTAGGCCCCCACTCCCAGCTTACTTTCTGGGGGTGGTTCTGAGAGTTTTTTGCCTCAGTCCTGATCTTTAAATTTTGGAATGAATAAAAATAATCTGGGAGAAAGCCAACAGGGTATCAGCTCCTTCATGGGCATTGTTTGGAAGCTCACCATTTCCCCCACACTCCCAGTATTTTTATCACATGTTGGAGTGGGTAGAGGGCTCTCCCCTCCCCAACAAGTCCAAACTTTTCATGCAACAGTATGCATTCTGATTAAAAGACACAGCTCTTTGGCATGTGTTTTTTCCTTCAGAAAGCTTTATTTCATTTTCCAACATCAGTAAAATTTTCAAAAGAGTCTTTGTCGTTTGTAATTTAGTTAATTCTGTTGCAGAGTGTGGTATCATCACCATCAGCTCTGCTCCATCATACACTACTGCCTTAAAAAGAGCAGGCCTGAGGGTGATTATCAAAGGGTGGCTCCAGTAAGTCATCCCCCTCCTCCAAGGTGTGAAGGGAAATGGCATCAGTGACATCATGGTCAGGGAGTCCCGCCTCCCTCTCTGCCTCCTCATCTTTTACAGGTGGGCAGAGTTCAGGGTGTGGGGAGGAGTCTGGCTTTGGTGCAAACTCCTTCTCAGCAGTGAGGTCATGTTCAGGGTAGCCCAGCACCGCCCCCAGACTGGCATGCATGCATTCCCCCAAAGATGCTAATTTGCATTTCTAAAGCCCTTCTGCTCTGCACAAACTGGTTTAACAGGTTTCTCAGGTCCTGGGCTAGTTGCTTTTGGGCCATCAGCTCTGCCTCAGCCCTGAGGCAAGCTATTGCTTCAGCCCTCAAGGCAGTTTGCACCTTTAGCAGCTCCTCAGCAAAAATGTGCTTCTCTTTTTGAGTAGCCCTTTCAGACTCCCTTATGTTTTTTATCTCTTCGGGACAGCCACCTTAGGCTGACCATGTGCTCCGTGGGCAGCCATCTTAGCCTGACCACGTGCTACCTGGCCAGGAGATTTCTTTTCCCCATTTGCCAAAGTTCCAATCCTCTCAGCTGTGACCTGCAGATTTTGCCAGTTATTTCTCAGAGACAAGCTTTGCAAGGGTACAACAACTTCACTTGGAGAGCAATCCAAGTCTGCCCTTGACCTTATTGCTGGAGAAATCAGTTTTAACCAAAAACTTCCTCTCCTTCTACTGCGGCTAGCAGTTACCTCCACACGAAACAACTCTTTGCCTAAACTTAATATCCCTTCCACTCCTCACCAAGGGAATCAGCCAGGACCCCTGTGGCCATTCATTTTTCATAAAATGTTCTTAGCTTGCACCCATCATCCACTTCAATGAGCTTCTGGCAGCCAGTGGCTGGGAAAGAGATGTTGAGCTTCATCCTGCTCGAGCCTCAATGCCATGGGAAAGGGCAGCACTAACTCAGCTTCCCAGGACTTGCAGCAATTTTCAGCTCCCTGAACACTGTTGCTTTTAAGTCAGGTCTGTGCTACTGTCACCAAAACTGCGGGAAAAACAAAAACTCTCCAACAACATTTTTTAGTGTTAGAGAATTAAGGTGTTACTTTATTCTTGCCAGGACGTTGTTCTGGCCAGGATGTGCAACAGAAATCATTTCATCTACACATTGCCTGGGTTGTGCAGAGAAAATCATTCCATCACACATGGCTCTTTACTAGATTTTTCACGTATTTATACAGTCAAAACCCAGAGAAATCCACTGGTTCAATGTTCATTGGTCCCAAGTTGCGCAGTTCTTAGTATTTGGTTTCCTATTGGTTATTGACCCCTTCGCCTTCGATGCTAATTAAGTCCTCATTCTTCGTTCTCTTATCGATCTTTTCCCAGGCCGAGTGTCTCTGACACACCAGGGAGGATGATGGGACGTTGATGTTTGTTATGGTCGCTTATGTCTTGTGCATCCTTTGGCAGCTCCCAGTCCATTGAGATGTTAAGCTCAGCAGGCCTTGCCCAGGGAATAGTCTCTTGAAAATAAACTTCCATTCCTTTCCCCCTGGGCGAAGACGAACAAAACCTCTGACTAAAGTTAGTTTAAAATTTTAGAAGTTGTATCATTTCCAACACTACTACTCATTGCCTTTATATTATGTGTCTGAAAGTATTTCGGAGGTAATTTCATTCTTTTAATGTATAAAAGTGTAATTTGCCTAAGAGCAATGGAAACCATAAAGATAATTTGGGAATAAAGAAAGGAAAACTCACAATCATAAGTCAGGGAAAACAATCTAATCTGTACCCAGACAAGCTGTGATACACAAACTCCATTTTCTAACTTAGAAGTCATAAGCTACAAAATAAACATCTGTTATGGTCAAAATGCTGTCATATTTTTTTTCTCTTTTCTATTGGCTTAATGGGATGTAAGTTTGATAAGGATGGCAGGAGTGAAGCAATGCAGAAAATGAAGTATCTTTACATTCATACACAGGAAAATGTTAGGTCATGAATTCATATTCAGATAAACACATTTGCTTGCATGTATGGATATGATTTTAATCCCATGCCGGTTTCACAGAAATGTAACGCTTCTGATTTGAGTGCTTATAAAAATTATTAGAAAATACATTAATAACCACCAGCATTCAATGAGCCGTGGTAGCTTAGGAGAGACTGGCAGTTCCCCAAACAGCAGGTATGTGCCTCTTTCATCCAGCAGATCAAAATGTTCCATGCTCTTCCAACAGAAGACCTTGGGAGATGAAATGTACCCACTATTTTAAACCAGACAATGGTTCCTTTCGCGTCATTGAACTGGTACAACATTTAGAGACTGGAGAGAACAAAGAAGGTATGGCTTATAGTGTCTGGTAGAAAGACTGCTTTGAGGCCCTTCTTCAAAGACGTTCACTATGTAAGTTTGGTGTCACCAGAATAAGTGTGACTTCAGAAGGTGTCCTAATATCCACAGGTCTCCAACTCTCCAATATTTCCCCTTCCTGACTCTAGCTATCTGCGTTTCAGCCAGCACGTGCTACATTGCTCTACTTGCTGATCTGTGGGCAGTTTTGGTAATGTGTAAGGCACTCGGGAGCAATGCAGCCACTGGATGCACTCCTGACCGTGTCTGAATTTATACAGGTGAGTACACACAGGACTGATGAGGTATCAGCCAACTGGTTTCTCATCTGCCTTGTTCTTCCCTACATTTGGCCTTTGCTCACTGGATATAACATGATAGTCACATGTGACATGATGCAATATAACTACAAAACAGGATGCAGAGAAATAAACGAGACTTTTTGTAGATAAACCCCCACATCAGCCCATCTCTTAAGTGCACTGTGTTGCTTTCATGGAGAGCTCATCTCATAATGGGTGGTAAATCAGGGGCAATTAAGCAAAGTGGTACTCTGCAAATACCAAAACAATGACTGCAGAAGTTATAAGCAGGCTATATTTAATTAAATCAGTGTTCCAGTGTACAAGGAGATGAAGTCTGATTAACACCCTCTACTAGGTCCTATAATCCTGTTTTATAAATAATTGAAGAACTTGTGTGGGTCATGAACTTTAGACAGCCTCTTTCCAAATAATTAGGGATTAAGTTATACTAAAGAAGTCTTTCTCAAAACAAATATAAAGCCACAAAAACTTTTGTTTTGCCCTTTAGGTTGCCATCATCATAGTGATGAAGGGACACAAGAGAGTGTAGGAGGTAGAACAGGGGGCACTGCAACACAGGCAGATTGAATGGAAGTGTTAACAGACTTATTGCCTTTATCCATTAAGACCCCCACAGGTCTTAATCCAAAATACATCAGGAGCATTTTAAAACAAGTTTTATGCTTTTCAATGACTCACAGTGCGACGCTGCATGTTGCTTGGCCTGTCTCTTGGTTTTTGTCACTGTCCCTACAACTACCAACAGTGCTTTTGTAAAGTCTCTGGAGATGTGTGGGAAACAGTTCTGTGGAAAACCTTCATTTACTATCTCCAGGACACATTACCACCATTTAAATCAAGGTTTGGGCCCCAGAGACTGCCCTTTTTCTGTGCATGAGCCTCAGCTGACACATTCAAGCTCCATGCAGAATATTTAAACACCTGTGCCAATGCTCTGCTCTGTGTGAGCCTGGCAGTGACAGCCCGGACCAGAGGAAGGGACGTGCCCTGCTTCAGCAGTCACTTCTGTCATGTTTGCTGTGGAGACAAGCAAGAGGGTATTTTTAACAGAAGATACTTCCTCTGCTGGTCTGGCAAAACCCAAGGCTGGTGACCTTGCAGCCACAGTGCAAACCCCATCTGTTTCCCGAGGAGATGAAGGGTATTTAAAGCAATGCAGGTGATGACATTTTTCTTGTTTGATTCTTTGGGACAGTTTATTTTGTTGTTTCTAAACTGAGTATGTGCAATCTTTTATTTTCAAGTGAATTGTCCATGACATTTTGAAAGATTTTATACAACAAAATGCCAGCAACCACGTAGGTCAAATATCAACAATGTGCAACTGTAATTAAGAAAGGCAACAAAAAATTGATTTATTGCATCATTTCCCTCTAGAAAAAAATTAATGAAACCAAATCACAAATAAATGAGAACCCTTGGGGAAACTTGCCCTTTCTTTCCTCCCTTAAAATGAAGCAATTAACAAAGCATGCATTTTTTACTAGATAAGGGGGTAACTGCTTATAATCAAGGCCACATGTTCTACTTTCAAGGACCTTGGGAGGTCTGTCACATTAGGTGATACGGTCAGCATCACTTTAGTGGAGCAAACAAAGATGATGTTTTCCTATGCTGACCTGAAACAATGCAGCCAAGAGTACTGCAAATCCTGACCTATTTTAAAAGCAAAATGAGTGAATTACCTGTGAGAATGAGATAAACCACAACAGAAAACATCCCCGAGCAGCATGGACTCATCCCCTGCCTCAGCCTGCCTACAAGAGCTACAAGAGATTTGCAAGACAACATGGACCCCGAAGGTCCTCTGCTTTTGAGGTAATGTTGGGAGTTTGTTAATCAGTTAAAATAAGCATCAGAAAAGCACTACTTATTTCAAGTCAGGCATAAAAAATCCAGCATATACAAATGCAAAACTACAAATTTTTGAAATCCAAACACACTGAGGACCTTAGTGCCAGCACCATATGAACTAAGTGTAATGCAAAGGAGTCGGACATTGTATGAACTTCTGCCAGCTTTCTAAGATATTTCAGGAATCTCTGAAGAATACATAGGCAGGCAGAAAATAGCATCAAAAATCTGTGGCATGTAGCGTGTTTCACTGCTTAGGTGGGAGGAGGAACCATGGTGATAATAAAGGTAGTAATTCTTATGATGTGCACTCTGAAGAATAAAGGTGCTTCAGTTTCAGTGATGCCAACTGTTTGACACCTTTTCAAAAACACGAGGTGACTAAGAGGTATCTGCTGGCACTTTGAGACAGTCAAGCAACTGGTGCCGCCTGAGATACATCACTGTACCTGAGACAGGTACAGCCCCAGGGGACTGTCAGGTGTCTGTGAATGGCCCTCCTGCAGTGACTGTTGAAAACCACAAAACTTTGAGGACCTCAAATCTGCTGAACACTTACACCTGAGCAACTGAAGTGAGTGATGAACTGGGCTGAAGAACTGGGCTTTCTGGCTGCTAAAAGCAGGAGAGTACCTTCTGATACATAATGTGAATTAGGAGTGAGTTTTAATTGGATGCCCTTGAGCATAATGTTTAGTTTGGGGTTTTTTTCTGTTTCATGAAACTTGTCAGTGGTTTAAATCATTCTTTGGAGGTTTTTAATGTTTCGGGGAAAAATAAATGTTCAGGCTACAGGAAGCTTTAATGAAGAACAATTTTCTCCCCACAAAAGTTTAGCTTTTCTAGTAATGCGCAGTGTACTTGTGTGTCTGGTTAACATCAAGTCAGTCTCTTGCACAGACATCACAAGTAAAGACAAGTTAGAGCTGCTATCAGCTAGACTATCATCTCAGCTACACTCCTGCCTTCAGAAAACCAAATAATTTATTTCTAAAGGCACACATCCCTGACACTTTTGAGCAACACTCCTTGCTCTGCAAAAATCTGATTGTTGTGAAAACAGGTATCCACAAGATAACACAGACTTTCACGCATAGTGGCTATATGTACTTTTTAAGCCTATTTTCAAAGAGCACACTGGCAAAAGAACAACATTTGCATTTGCCAAAGGGTCCAGAGTTTGCCAAAGCAGCCCCAAGTACAAGTAGCCTGAAGCAGGGCTGGAGCTCATCACAGACATGACATGGCCCTGGGCTGCAAGAGCTCTGCCTGGCCATGAGGCTCTCTGCCAGGCACTGCCAGGCACTGCCAGGCCCTTAGAGCAAGGAAACCAACCTCTCAGCCAGGGCAGCACCCATGTGCCTACTCTAGGCCAGCACAGACTTTTTAAGCCCATTCAAAGAGCAGTACAACATGCATAATATATTGACTTTTCAGATCTGATCCAGGCATAGAGAACCAAGCTCATGTCCCTTATGAACCTCTCTAGAAATCAGTGCTTATACACACCAGATGCAAATTTAACTCCAAGCTCTAATGACAGAAACCCATGTTTTAGAGACATCTTGGCATGCCTCTGCAGAACAAGCAGTTTCCAAAGGAAAAGTGCCTTCTTTGGAGTGCTGCAGTAATAAGCACAGCATGAAGACAATTCCACCCTTATTAATAGAGCTAAACACTTTATCTTTTCTGACCAAAGGATGCAGCTGCTAACATCCAAAGATAAACAAGACTCCAAGGAGCACACACGTGTGCCTGAGGCAGCAGGAGCTGACCCTGGAGGATCCATGGGCTGAGGAACTTCAGAGTACGCTGCACAAGGTTTTCACAAACATTTACTTCAGAACTTAAACTTATGAGATCAGCAGCTATAGCAAACCACATGTAAACTGTTCAAGTGACTGAATTTTTGACACAGGGACAAAAAATAACAGAAACTTGTATATAAGAGTCAATGAAACCAGGGATTCCATAACAGAGAGGCAGTTTAGAAATAAATCTTTATCAGGTTAAATTGGTGGATCACTAAGCATGTTGTTTATATTCATGCAGCATGAAAAATCTTCTTACAGAGGTCACAGTCCTACCTGAATATTTGCTGCTGGTTTTTGCTAGTGAATTAGAGATGGTTTGCAATTGAGAGAGTGAGAAAAGAAAAAAAGAAAGGCATTTAAACTTGAAAGTACTGATACACATTTTTATGTACAAAGTTCGGAATATTAAGGATATAGCTCTGTTAGTCCCCATACCTCCCTGGCTTTAGCTCCGTTTCCTCCATTCTTTCTCTTCATGACGTTGGGTTTTTTGCTGTTAGAAAATGTGATTTGTGCGATTCCCAATATGCTGTGTTGGCTTGGTTGGGATTCTTGCATACAAGCTATGAATTTGGGTGTGATGAGGAGCAACAGCCCCTTAAAGTCAGCCCACAGAGACACCAGGACTGGCAGAGGATTGCACCCTGAGGAAGCCCAGCCTGGACCAACTCTTACTGCAATGTGCATGGTCGATATTGCTATAGAAATGTAAATATAATAGTTAACAAGTTGGTATGTCGGCATGTTCACCTAATATTTTTGCTATGCAGCTTCTGATCAAAAAGGGGTGCTTACTACTTTTTATCATTATTTTCATGACTGTCCTTAATGGTTAAGAGTCTTACTCCTCAGAAAACTGTACAGGTTTGATTTGTTCTTTCTGAGTTGCTGAAATTATAAATGTAATATATAAGGTTCAGCTTCAAAGAACAGAAAAAATGAACAATAGACTCGTCTCTCATTTCTCCCCATGATATTCACTTATCAGTTCTGCATGAAGCCAGCACAAAATTCAGAAAGTAGTGATCCAAAAATACGTGGCAATGACCTCCAGAGCAAAGAAATGGCATGAGAGTGATGCTGCCTGCATCTTTCCAAATCTTTGCTTGTGGCTTGACTTTCACAGGGTGCTTCTGCGAGCTACTGTCCTGTCCAGAGCTGCAAGCTCTTGTCCTATCCAGAGGTGTCAGAATGGACACCTCTGGACAGGACAGGACTGTGCCTGGAGAGAAACTCTTTCCACCAGCAGGCCTCCATAGCTACCCCAGATATATTTTATTTACAGATGTACTTCATTTTTCTTTAGCTTTAATTAAAAAAGCTGGTTGTACTCACTGAATGTGCGGATGACATCACTCGGTGCACTGGCAGGGCTGGATCCAAAGGAGTTTGCTGCTCGGACACCAAATTGATACTTCGTGTTTGGGAGAAGTCCTTTGAGAACCATAGACTCCATCTGGATCCGCTCTCTTATTACCGTCCAATTGCTGTCAAGGTCTGGCCTTGAGGATCAAACAAAGACCGGATCTTAAATAATTAAACCTGGCTGTATAAATTAGCTGCCTTTAAACTTTTCTAGGGAATACACTAATATATGAGACAGAAGTCTATGAAATCATAACTGAGACCCATTACTCTTGAAGAATCAGACTCTGCAACTCACCATTACCAAGCTGTGAAGCCTGTGATATCAAAACTGTACAATCATACAAACCCAATACTCAGATTTTGCTTATAAAGCCAAGGAGGTTACTTAGAGGACCAGCTGACAAATCCAGTTTCGCTTATCTCTTTTGTGGATTTTGGATTCGTAGTTTTCAAGTGGGGGTCTATTACCCGCAGTTCCCAACCTGCTATGTGGCTGTATAAAGTAATAGAGGGAAAGATCTTGATTTTTTTCTAAGAGTTTGTGTTCTAATGCCAATAAGTCCCTTCAAACATGTACAAGCATTAGCAAGATGAAAATCTAACATTTGATCTCCCAGGTAATCAGGTTAATCCACTAACATAGGAAAATACAGATCCAAAGTCTTCTCCTCAGAAAACAAACAAACAGACAAAAAAACCCAACCCAAACCGAAAAACCCAAACAGAATCACCAAAAAACACACAAAGACAACCCAAAACCCACAGAACAGTAACGCAGATAGCATGGCCTGTGTAGCTGGATTTTGTTAACAACATTCCTATAGCTGCCTTTGGACAATGCCTGGTTAACTCCTGATTCATACTGGAAGCCAGCTGCCAATAAGTGTTTCTCTAAGTGCCGCTCTGATTCATCTGAAACCAGTAGAACCATTCCCATGGCAGTTTGTTATCAAACGTTTTAAGTTCATACATACAGGCACATTGTAAAGGGGTGGGCGACTTCAAGTACTTTGAGAGAGTATTCTGATGCTTTCACACCATTTCCACTCTCTAAAAGTGGCCTCTTCTTATCAAAGAGAGACAAAATAAGCTAAACAAATACAAACAAAACAAAAATGTAAACATTCACTCTAAGCCACCCAAAATATTAAAATTAAAGTTTATGAAAGTAAAATAAGGACAGAAATGGCTTTCAGAGAAAATTATTCCAGTGTTCTTGCAATATTTATTACAGGAAATAACCTCCAAGTGCACCCTGAATCAACCAGTGTTTACACAGGACTAGCTGCAAACATCTCCAACAGTCTTCGCATTAAAAATTATAGCACAAGGCAGGCATTTTGTATTTGTTTCTCTTCAGCTGGAAGGAAATGCCAAAGTTAATGTATGTTTTCTTGTAGGGGTCAATACAAGATTTATTGATTACTGGGGTTCCATTGCTTTGTGCCAGCATGGCAAATGCAGTGGCAAAGCAGCAGTTCCCAGCTGCCTGTCGCGAGTGCACAGTGGCACACAGGACATGAGTATTTCATTGTCTTGCTAAAAATAAAACCAAAATCAGACGAATGCACAAGATGTAACGATAGCTCAACAGACCATCTTAAGTCACCCTTCACCACCACTTCCTGGTAGACAGGAGAGCATTTATTTTGGCTATGCTTCCATTGTTTCCCTTCTCTGAGCTTTTGATGCCCGGGCCAAAATGAAAATATATAGTGTTTTCCAAATGAAAGCTGTTAACATTGCTTCCTTCCAAAGGCTTGCTTAGTAGTGTTTTCAATTTTCCTGTACACATCCTTTTTTCGGTTCTAATTCTCATCCAAGGAATTCCTGCTAGCTCAAGAGCTGCCTCTCTGCAACAGACCTTGCCGATGTGTCCACCCAAGTGGAAACAACATGCCTTTGATGAAGGGACCCAAAGGAGGCATTGCACCCTAAAAAGATTTAGGAGATAACGCAAACAGCAGGCTAGGCTTCAGATACACTGACTGTCTCTCCCAACATTTCCTTCTGCAGAAGTTTATAATAAAGGAAATGCTTGCAAACATGTAAGGATCTGCAGCTGAAGGGGAGGGAAAGAGGGAGATTTATCACTTGACCTTTGCTACTTCTCCAGAACGCTCCCTGTGTGAACAGAACAGTATGAGATGAAAACATGGCAAACAGATGGGGAAAGGAACACAAATTCAGCTGGTGGCTGCATCCAGGGCCAGCCAGCTCCCATGTTCCCTGAGATGAGAACATTTTGTTGAAAACTGTCTCCACAGTCCTTTTCTGTATGTCGTATTTCAGTGTGTTGTGAACTTTTACACTGGAAGGGCTCATTTTGATGCCACTTTTCCCATTTTCCTGCAGCACTACATTCCCCAACATAAGTCTCTCTGCCTCTGGCCAAGACCTTGCAGGGCAGCTCCAAACATTGCATCTGTGAATGGGGAAATCAGACAACTTCCATGGACATTGCTTGCTCTTGAAGCTGCAGCTGTGCATCTCCAACACATAAATGCTATGCAGCAAGAATCTAATGCAAGTCATAATGGTTTTAAGATAATAAATATATGGCTAAAGTCAATAGGACTGGATGGGTATAAACCAAGGGCAGAATTCCATGCCAAATCTACCCAAAAAGTTTGGATTATTGCTATATGTTGTAACCTGGAGACTGATTCAATTCAAGAAGGGAATTCTTTCTGATGCAGAGAACAGCAATTTTATAGTCACTTGAACTTCCTTTTAAAATCACTTGGAAATTATTTAAGCTTGAGGCCCTCACTAGCAATCCAATTTTTCTAAGGTTTCTGATTGTTCTTCTGTGCTGTATTTGTACTCATCTCAAGGGGAAAACTCATCTCTATAATGGTTTTTTAGAAATATTCCAGCAAATAATAAATATGATGACAAGTACAATACATCATCATTTGCTATGGAAAAATCTCTTGTAGAATATACTGCACTATAACATATTATTTTTAGTAACTATTATTATTTCACATTATTGTAACACTTTCTACAAAATATATCAAGCAATATGCCAGGTCATCTGTGAGGAAAGGAAAAGTGGACAATTTTCATAACTCATTCTCTTGTTAGATATTCTTCTGATGCTATCGAACGTTGTTAAGCACTTCATCCTCTTTCTTCATCAGTTACCTTTTCAAGGAGTTACTCTCACAAGCAGTGAGGTAAATACTGAGTCAGATATGCCTGTTTCATGCAATAATCAGGGAAACAGTATTACAAGTATATTTTCTAGACATTGGGAGGTGTCTCCCTGGTCAGATCTGTTGTTTTAGGTTCTTTGCAAAAAAAGCAAACAATGACTGTCTGGTTCAGTGCAGTGCCACAGACACAGTTCAGCAGGGAATGGATACAGGGATAGATTTTTCTAGGAGGGAGAGGGAAGGCTTCAAGCTAATCAAGAAATCTGTGCACAACACTATGCTGAATCTGCACCACCCTAACATCTGAATACTAATAAATCTCTCAGTTTTATCAGCAAAACCTGCCTAGTTCATTGCAGCAGAAGTTTCATGTCACTATCAAGATACTGAAAAATTTCCTTTGCATGCCAAGATTAATTGTAAAAGCTTTTGATTTAATCTACATACCAATGAGATTAAAAGAAAGTGACCTGATTGTTTTAGGGCATGTGCTGCTGAAACACTTGTGATTCTGTAGCTGCAATGTGGCTATAAAACTCTGGATAAGTTAGTCACTAAGATTAAAAGATCGTGTAGGCATTCAACAGATTAAAAATTTGAGTATTTGGAGTATTTGAGTGAAAATATCCAAGATATTTTTAGGAATTAATTTTGTATACCATCTTTAGGAAAAACACTCAAGCTCATATGCTTAAGTCCAGGGTCTTGCTTTAGAGGTTTTCATAGAAATGTAATTTTTCATTAAATGCTTCTCACCATTAACCAACAGAATATTTACACTGAGCCTACGAAGTTGCACAGACACTATATATTTTGGTTTTAACGCATTCTATTGCACATTCCCTACGAACTATCCAGTGAAGAGTGAGTCCTGCTGTCTCCCTCCTGACTTTCAACTGTGATTGTGGTCTCCTTAGCATCCTCTTTTAGTCAGCAGCAGCGTAGAGCCTGAATTAGCTCAGCTCATCCTACATCTGAAGCCACCTGCAGCCCTCCACTGCCTGTAGTGAACCAATGGGTCCCAAGGGAAACCCCTTAGGCAAGTACTTAAATAAAGCACCAAATTTAGACCCTGAGTAGAGACAGGCCACAGGCCAGCTCTGGTTCTGATTAGATTCTGCTATCTCAAAAACATTAATATACTGATTTTTCATGAATGTACTGAAAATCCCCAGTATCACAGCTGAGCAACTGAGAGGAGTGTTTTGTCCCAACATGTTTTTCCTAGGGTTAAAGTCATAAAGTTAATTCTAAGGAGATGGAAATTATTTAAACATCATAGTTTTTAGACGCTTGTGCTGTATCCAAGAGAAATTACAGATTTGCATTAGAAAGTTATTAATTTTTCAAAATCACAGGATAATGATGTATTTCTTTAACATGAGAGGACTCAATTCTAGATTTACTTGAACTGATTTGTTTTAGTTTTACGTTGGTTTAATTTATTAGCTTTAACTCAGGATAATACATTTTATAGTAATTAAAACTGTATCCGGCAAAAGACAATGAAGCTTTAAGTTAAATGTTTATCTCTAACTGCCATTAGGGCTTATGGCTCATTGAACTTACTCCAAATATACAACCAAACTTCCAAGTCTAAGAGAGCATAATCCCAAAATTAACAAAAGCACTTTCAACTTAGCTTTAAACCTCAAACTAAACAGTGTAATCAAAACATTTTGCTGTTAGCAAATTCTTTCTCAAAGTCTAAAGCCAATGAAACATTGAAATTTCAATCACTTGCATCTTTTGACCTAAACAGCAAAGGCAGCTTTCCACTCCCTGGCTGAATGAAAACACTCAAGGGTGCACTTTTGGTGTGTCAGATGGAGGTGATGGTGCCCACTTCTTCCATTAGCAGGCTTCTGGTGCTCTGAAGAAGTGTATATAAGCCTCCAGGTTCCACTTTCCAGTAAAAGCACAGGGGTGATAGAAGTGCAGTCAGTCAGAACTCAACAAAATCCCTTCCCCATCAACTGAGCAAATGAGAGAGTGGAGGTGGAGAGAGAGCAAAAAGCTCAGATAAAAGTTGTATTCAAAAAATAGATATTGAAGAAATTTCACTGTAGGTCTACGGCAGACATTACACGAAGGAGATAAGTATCTTCAGCCCTCATGTCCTGTCTTGCAGTGCACTGAGCATTGGATGGCCTCCAAATAAATATGGGGCATTTCAGTCCAAAAACAAAGTGCATCAGTTAACAAGTAGGTTTTCAGTCTGGGTATTCTTTTTGCTATATCAATATCTTCTAGATTGTACCCCTACTTTGAAAATCAAGTTCTTCCTGTCTGTTCTAACAATTCTTTTTAAAAAATGACTATGTTTTCCTAAAGAACGATTTTTTTGACCTTTTACAGATGAGAGTATTTAAAGAATCAATTCTTTCTTCTTTTCCAAGAACCTCAACTAAAACCTGTCATCAAGTATTTGCTCAAAGGATTAAAAGGGTGAATTTTACATTCACTGTAAGGGTAAACATTGAGGCAAATAAAAATAAATAGATTTGTATGCAGATATTAGCTCACACAAGCATATGAACAGTCAAGTACAAATACTTGTTTATGCTTGCAGATACAATCACCTCCTCCTGACCCTTCTTATGCAGCTTACAAAAGCAATTTGACTGGCAATTTCTGACAGTTCAGTTCTACTGCTGCAAATTTTGAAGTCCAACATAAAAGAAATAAAAAGCTCCCCATCAACACCCCACTTTCCCCCCCAAATCTAAACAGAGAGATCAACATTTCATGTAAACTTGATTAACACTAGCATAACAAAGCAAGTCTAAATCCTGCAAGGTCAAGAACCAAATGACTGTGCTCAAGAGGTGTCTGGGTCTGGCAGTGGGTGCTGTGATTTAGTGGTTTAAGGGCTACAGTGGTAGTGTTGGGTTGATTGGGCTGGATGATCTTGAAGGTCTCTTCTAATCCTGATGTTTCTATGATTCTATAATTTTTGTCACGTAAAACTGTCCAACATACTGAATTTGCAGGCCTTCGATTATTTTCTATAGCAGCCCAGGGAAACCACTCTGCCAAACTGTCCTGGGGTGACTCTTTTCTCAGCATGGTTTGACAGCATTTGATAACAAGAGAAACTTAAAACTTCATTCACCCAGGCCACTATTAGAGGGAAAAGATCAGATTAGACCTTATTTTTCTTCCATCAGAAAGTACAACTTATTGGCGATTTTATAACAAATTGGATCAGTTCTGATTTTGTCTTTAAATTTCCATGGTAATTCAACAGACACTGAGAGGAAAACTAACCATATGATACACAGTAAGTAAATAAATCATATGCAGTTTAATGGTGCAGTTTAGGTTAGATAAATCCCAAAACACCATAGTGCGCAACACGGAAATTCAGACTCCGCTAGCAAACTTGCCTGATAAACTCCACTGTGTAGTACTGGATGGGAGAACTTCCTTCACTCACTCCAGGCTTCCAGGACAATGCAACTTCTGAATCAGAAACCACCACGATCTGGGGCTGATAGGGTGGTGCAGGGGGCATGCACTTATCTAAGAAGTGCAAAGGAATAGCATTAGAGAAGAAGCTGGGTTGCTACACACCGTAACCCGACACCCACAGACTTAGGAATCAAATTCATGGGCTTCTTCCCTCACACTATTACCCCTCTAAAACCCTACACTTGTGGAAAAGTAACAGTGAAATACTATGATACTGCACATGACAGAGGTTAGGTGTGAGTGCTACAGACATCTGCCCTGCCAGTTTTGCAACAGAGCCCTGCAGGCAGAGTTACCTTGGGATAAAGTTGTCACCTCTCTGGGCATGCTGGGCCGTCCCTTCCCCGCCCAGCCGTATGCTCCAACGCTAACGCGGTGAGGAGTGCCCGGCTTCAGGTCACCAATAACAACGTCCTGCCAAGTCAAGAGCACACAAGCACATTGTGACAGCAATTCTGTGTAACTGAGGATGGTGCTGTGAGCTGGGATTCAGGCATATTGCATGGTGTTTTCCCTGTACTCTCCTAGGAAGATGGTCCCCAGCCCAGTGCAGCTCAGAAACAGCAAACACGAATAGAATCATATTTCCTCTCAAGCTGCAGCTTCTCCCCAGGGGAATCCACAACGTTGACCTGGACCCATTTCTCAGCATAACTCATAAGGTTGCAGATCATTTGCTTTTGATATCCAGCTTTTTCACTGGTGAAGTCAAAGTCACATACTATTCCCTCCCTTGAGCCAACTGCTACCATTTGGTATCACTCTGGTGTGTTTACCCCTTTTTTTTTCTTGTTTGTTTTTATTTCTCTTTTAAATTCAGAGTCCATAAAACCTCCTGAGAGTGAAGCAATTTGATGCAGTGTGAACTGAGGATCCTTAATTTCTCACAGAGCAGAGCCCTATCCCATCATCTCTCACAATTTTACGAGCTCAGCTAACAGCCTTGACCTGAAGTGAGCATTTCCCTTATTCGTCCTTCTGCCATAAACACAGAAAGATTAACCCACAGACAACTACCGTAAAGGAGACAATGCTCAGCTCCATGTGAAAAGCTTGTGCTGATGAATACTCTTCAGAGGAGCCTGTTCGCATCTCCCAGAAAACTGAAAACTTCACCAAAGCATTAAATTTCATCATTGGCTGCTTCACATAACATGGATCAGCATCAGACGTTTAGATCTGATCTTTAATGGAGAATGTGTACAGAAATTGAGTATTCTTTACCTGCAGCCTACCTGGAATGTCTATGTTAACCCCAGATTTATGAATTTTGACAGCATATACAAGTACATAGAAATACCAGGTTCTACACCACAGACTTTTCTGGTGTGAAAAATAAGCACTGACGAAAAACTGTTTTACAGCAATTATTCTCCTGGTTTTCATTCTCTGATATTAAACACATTAGTCACAGAGCATTTGAAAATGCAGAGTTCTCCTTTTTCTTTTGTTGGAACAGACTTTAAATCTGCGCTTCCAGTTGCAGTAAAATAGTAAACAATCTCAAAATTTTATTAACTGCTAAATTTCCTTTTGATGGTCTTTTGGAAGAAAACACTTCCTCTCTACTCTTTGGGGAACTTACATTATTACTACAATGTTGTTCATCCACACCCTGCCATCGGTCATTTCTCTGGACATGGTTTTGGAGCTCCAACACTGATTTCCTATTAACATGGGCCACCTGACCACTATCCTGTTTTTCCATCATTTACCCTTGATCTGCTCAAATGATCTGGACAAATCTGAGATGAATCTGAAATGATAACAATGCTGGAAATGTATCTCTCCAGAGAGAGGCAGCAAGAACACTCTGAAAGATAAATCTGGGTCTTTCAGTCTCACAGCTGAAGACTGAGATCTTTCACAATGTGATCTGAGAAGCCAGTTGCTGAAAACCCAGTACCTCCTCCTGGTGACAGTACTGATGACTGTGCTCCTGCTTTTCTATCCTCCATGCCATACGTACTGTCCGTCTGCCCTTAAACTGTGTGCATTTTTTCCTGTCAGTATTCCTCTTTATTACACTCTTGCTTATGAGGAAAAATTCTTCATTATTTATCTTATTGTTTTCATACTATTCAGGAACTTGGCCCTTGCAGAGAGGTGGATATTCATGTATGTGCCTCATATTACTACCTCCAGACTCAAGTCTACAATAAACTAAACAGAGAATCTCATTGAGTGCCTGGTCAATCAAGACCAAAGCCCTAATATCTACTTAGGTATTTAACTTCAACACGTGTGCCCTCAAAACTTCAGCAAGGTGCACTCGTGCCTTACACACATGGCTACCTGCCTCCTTCTGGCAGTGCCCTCTCCATCAACCACAGCTCTGGAACACACAGTCGGTATCTCTGAGACCAAGCATCTTCTAATCTTCAAGGATCAGGACATTAGTGAATAAGTAAAAATTCAGGATACCATCAAGCTACCCTGACCCGTGGCAATGTCAGGGAATACCCAGCTCACACCAGGAACACTTTCAAATCAGATCCTGGAAAAGAAACACATTTCCTTGTGTGCCACTGTCCAGCAGCCTGGCCATACATATTTCATTTCTTTTTTTCGCTTGTATTTAGAAGACAGGTCTTAAACCCAAGTTTTGTCCCTCTCAGAAGAGACAGAGTGGCCTAACAGATAACGAATTTAGGTACTATGTGGAAAAGTTATCCCCATCATTTTTGCAGTCCTTGCTCCACCCAGATTACCCCTATATTTTGAAGCCTGATGCCCCAAACTCAACACTCAATTGCTGATGATGCTTCAATAGTCACCAACCTCACTTTCTTGTCTTGCACAACTCTCTTGCTAAAATCCTGAAACATGACATTCGGTATTCTCATTACAAACTCACATTGCTGAATGGGGTGAGGCAATGTGATGCCTTTTCTGTGGTAGGGGAGCCAATTGCACTTAGACTATCCCATACATTCCTCCCTGCCCTGCCGCACAGCTTGCCTTCCCTACAAGTGTGTTGAAACTGTTTGTGAGGCTCAGCAAGCTGCCTCATAGAAACCAGGATTACAAATTGTTTTCCAAAAGAATGTCTGTTTTCTGTTTTGTTTTAATCCAAAAAACCATCAAACCCTGGATTACAGCACAGCTGCAGAAACTGAGCTGAGTTTAATGACACTCTCTCCCCTGACGACACTTCCTTCGCTGCACTGCTGGTCTCAGCTGGTCACTTCCCATTTTTTACTGGTACGTTTAGTGATTTGACAGGGAGCAGCGTTGCTCTCCAGGGCTCTGTGCCCAACCTAAAACCTGCTACCTTTAAAGCCTACTAATTTGTATTGATTTTTCTTGTTTTAAATATGTGTGCTGGAGTTCCTGAATATCATGCCCAGTTAGAACAACTGCCTTAATTGAATGGTACTGCATCTGCACTTCTCATGGCTGCTGTCACTTACATATGCTCTACTTTGTGATGATATAATACACAATAATACATTATCCACTTTAACACACAGGCGCATGAACATACGAATGCACAGAAACAGGCAGTGCAGATCAGCTCTTGCTACAGCTGTCCCATGTGGCCCAGAGAAGTTTCTAAGAAAGCAGCAGCGTCATACCCAGCACCAGGAGAGGAGGCTTAGTGATGGAAATATTAACTATGCAGACTTAACCACAAAACTATTGCAGATTTCTGTTGAGTTTGGTATGAATACAACAGAAAGCATTTCATCGAGAACACCACTTCCTGGAGGATTAATGACAGCTGGGAGCTGATTAATCCCAGCCATTCATACTTCTCCACCAGTACCCCTCAGAAGTGTTATTTTTATCAAGCAGAAAAGAAGTGCCCAGCGTGGAACCTCAGCTCTGAAATGCCATAATCCAGACTCAGATCAGCTAGGATTGAACCAGATAGTCCTGGTTCAAGTGCATCCTGAGGACTCAGTCTCCTGTAGTCCAACCAAACTTTCCTTATTTCAGACCACAAAAGCTCTGTGAGCTCCACCAACTGTGTGAGATTTCTCTATTCCTAAAATAACTTTCAGAAAACAAAAGTTTGCAAGAGGCGGTTGATGCTAGGGATTTCAGTTAAACACTGAAATTCCTGTCCTTTTCCTATCCAAACCTGAGCACCTCTTGCTTGCTTCCTGCTTACAATAAACCCAACCTGTTTACTGCTCACAGGAAGCAGGCTGGACTGAGTGCAGGACTGGAAATAATCAATCTGATTAATTCACCAGCTGCAAAGCCATTAAGAGAGTTGGTATTTCTGTCACACTTGTTTTATACTTGTAGCTAGTCTCCCACTCCTTCCTCCTGGGCGTTGCAAGGCTGGCCTCTTCCTGTGCTCCTCCTCCTTCTTGGCTCTCTCTGGACCGGCTCAGGATTTTCCCTCTTCATCTCCTCTCCAATTGTCAGACTTTGTTCTTCTCTTTTACTGTCTGTCTGACTGCTTGACTGTCCCCATCATCTCTTAGTCCTCACTGCCTGGATAGATCTCGTTTTTTACACAAATTTACTCCATCAAAACAAGACATCCATAAATACCTCTGATGACTGAGAAAAAGGTTTATCCATTGTTAAAAAGGGAGCTACTTTGCCTACATATCTCCACCTTGTCCACCTGTGGATTTTGAGCTTTTTGGGGCTACTATTTGCTACATTTTGACCACAAAAGATCGTGTATAAGTGCTACACAGAATCAACATTTGAGATCAACTTTTGTGTGTGAGTCTGTGGAGACACCAAGTCAGTAACATTGAATTTTATTTTAAATCACACGTGTGACCAAGTTGCATGTGAAGCAATACTTACAAAAATTGCTTGTCCTTCAAGTTGACCCTGGGGAAAAGCAAATAGGACTTGTTAAGAAATAACATAGTAAAAAGTGATGGCAAAAACACATAAATAATGGGTCAGTGAATTAAAACAAGACCAATGCTGCAGCATATAGTAGTCTGTGTGGCTGTTAATCATCTGCATGAGTACTGGGATACAGACTCTCCTCTCCCAGTGATTAAGAAGTACTGCTGTTAGGATTAAGATAAAAAAAAAAAAACAGTGTGCTGTTTGATCTTTCTTGGCACTACTAGCTAGAATGATTTTTAGGAAACAAAAAAGGCGAGAGAGGAATACAGAGATAAAGATAAGAAAGGAGAAAATAATGCATGAATAAAGAAATGACATATTATGACAGCAATATTGTTTCATTCTCTGTGATCCCAGAATCCTGCAGAAGTCAGAACTGACAATCAGAGTGATGGAAAACTGCAGGAAATCTGAGCATGCTCCTCTTCACTCACGCTTCTAGTGAGGAAGTGGGGCAGAAAACAGGAAGGAGGAAAGAGAAGGGACAAATGAAAAAAAAAAACCCAAAGCAAGAATGCAAAGGAGAGATAAAAGAAAAAATATAACTTAAAAAAAAATTGAAAGCTATGAGAAAATGTAGTCCTTTCAAGAACAAAATAAACACCAGCAGCTGGGGAAATCTTCTAGAACATGAACTTGCAGAACTGCAACCAAAGCAGCCATATTTCAAGAGGCCACAGTCTCACACAGAAGCAAAAACACTCTGTGAGTTAACTCACACAGCTGTGTCAGACACTGCCATACACATACACTGATAGTACAGCGCTCTCTAACTCCGTATAGACTCGTGCAATTCCACCCCTTCCATGTGTGAAAATGCACAGAGAATGCACATTCAAGATTAAAAGTTCTATTTTAGTAGATGTCAAAGGTCAGTACTAGGAAGTTAAGAGCAAGTCCCAAGAGTTTTACACGATACAACAATCAGACAAGAAGGAGAAGACGTGCATCATACAAACAGAAAAACATTGTGATTTCCTTTTGCTCAATACCCAGAGCAGATTTGGGGCTTGGAGCCTCACCATATTTCACAAAACTACAAGAAGGAGACAGTTGCAAGTTTCCACTTGTATGTTCTGCTCCAGTGCTCTGACTGTTGATGAAAAGAAATACTCACCATGCTAATCATATCCAAACTCAGGGGAACATCGTGTGAGAGCTGTTTAACTGCTTTGTCACCTTCAACTTCTGAGTAAAAGACCTTGGAAATAAGATATAGTCAAACTAGTTAAAGCAATAACTCAGTGTTTCAGAGCAACTTAAGAATGAGTGCACCAGTGCACCATTCTCACACTAAGGACAGCATTTGAGCCCTCAATCCCCTACCTTTTCAAATGCAGGAAAAGCTGAAGTCCTTTAATATTCCTTACATATTTGCTGGAATATGTGAGAATATTTGTCAGTGAGACCAGAGGACACCATCACACAGTGTATACACTTATCTAATGTGAAACACACTTGTAGTGTTTGTAGTGCAGAGCTGAGCTGACAATTTTAATTGTGCATCATTTGTCTGTGGTTAGCATGGAACAGCTAAAGAGTTGTGAGACTAGTCTGCACAACTTAGACACCTTACTTCATGTAAGGAAGAGGTTGACATTACATGATTACAACATTATAAAAATTGCTCCATCATAAAACATCTCTCCATGTCTGTTGCCATGTACTGGAGACTAATGAGGCAGACAATCTGCTTTCCTGTGCACAGACGCCAGAGGGTCAAGATACTACAGTGAAGATGTTTGGGGTACAGCAGTATTGATGCTGCTTGTCATTGGTTTTATTATCATGCCACACACCAGCTCAAGGCTTAAAAAAAAGAAGTGGAGCTCAGATGCTTGATCTGCATGCATGAAGAACAAAAACTGTTTACGACTTAAGCCACTTACTCACTGCACCTCTGTTTTCACAGAGAAGGATGGACCCAGCTACACACAGAGCCCACCTGAGGCAGGTCCTGGCCACAGCAAGTGCTTTTTGGAGTTTTACACTACTATATTCTGGTTCATAGCACTTTCATTACAATAAAATCAACCCTGTAGCTGGGCTTCACTGGTGTCGTTTACAAGACTGTGGGATAAAAGACCATGTGTACCAGAAATACCTATTGCAGGTAATTTTCTCACTCTTTTAGTGTACATTAATAATAAAGGTATTCAGTAGTATTCTACTTCCCACCGTATAACATAAAATTGAATTTTGGGTATTTTATTCCTGGAAATTTCAAATCCATCTACAGAAAATGCTGATAAGAACAACTGCTATTCAGTTTTTTTGTTGAAGCAAAACAGAATTTTAATAAGCAACACATTCTAGTCAACATCTTGCTTCTTTGGTGCTAGTTTCCCACTGACTAAATTCCATTTTGGGACTGAGTTTCATTGCCATGGAATACCTGTTAAAGCAACACCTAACAAAAATGAATGAATGGCATGTTAGTGCTCATTGTTTTTCTTCTTGAACACTTGTTTTTCTTCTTGAACACAGCAACCAGTTTAGCCTAGCATTTTGTTCTGCCCTATAGGCAGACAGTACCATGGCAGAGGCTTGATGAGGGCCGGAGTCTTCCCCATAAAATTGCTGAGTACAACAGGAAAATCATTCAGCTCCTTTAACAGAAACTGACATCTGAGGTAGGCAGAAATAAAACAAAAGCTCTTTTGATATTTAAGGTTGTAGGTGGGTTCCCAGGGATTCTACACAGTACAGTACCTGTCCAGGAAGAGACTCCATGAAACACTCCTTCCCTTGTACCTGCTACCAGTCTGGGAAGTTTTAGAGGCTTAGTTTGAAAACATATTCCTGCTAGAGTAATCCTCAGGCTGGAAGTACAAGTCAAAGGATCCGCATGGCCCTCACTTGCACAGTGTAATATCGACCTGCTCTGCTCTACTTTACTGTTTTATCAGCTGCAGAGAGTACTGAGAGCCTTGCAGGAAAACCACAACAGAAAAGCAATCTATATCCACTGCAGGCCCTTGGCATCCAACCCAAATTTCTATCATAGCATATTTCTAAAACGAACTGTTTGGCTTTTAAGGTTGCAGCTCAATCCACTCAAGCCCACTGTCCCCTGGCTGCTCTCTGGGTAGTGGCACTGTTTGTTAGGAGAAGGGGCTGTCCCAGTGGTTTCAGTGTGTGCAGTCTGAGGCCAGGCAGCAGCACAGAGCATCACTTACCGTGTACCCCGTGATGGTGCTCGCATGCTGCTTTGGCATCTTCCATTGCACGCTGAACGCTGTGCAGTTCAGTGAATCCAGCAGAATATCCAGAGGAGGCCCCAGCCTATCTGCTAAAAACAAAATGGCATTGTATAAGGAGCCATAGGACAAGAACCCTTTCCTTTAGCTACCTGGCAGGTATGGCTTTGAAGAATAGAACTGTGCTGCTCTCATTCCAAACTATCAAACATAGATCACCACTCAGATTTGACTTGGGTGCCCCTTTTCCCTCTCCAGTTCTAACTTCCAAGGTAGCAGTGGAACACTAGGAGAGGAGGAGCAAAGGCGACATCTCCTCTTCTCAGTTGGCAAGCTGTTGCTTAGGTCAGGAGCACCCAGTGCTGCAAGCAATGCCATTGAGCAACCCACAGGCTTTTAAATGTGTCCCTGAAATGCTGGATACTATCCAGGACCCAAAGAGAGGGCCATTCACCCATTCATACTACTTGTACAGTCTGTGGCACAGATTCAGACTAACGGGAAGGTCTCTCAGGAATGTTCTGGAGGACAGCACAGCTTGCAGACCACATCTGTAAGTCAGTATGAACATCCCTGGGGAAGGAAAGGAGTTCGACTGTGTGGACGAGAGCCAAACCATGCCATGGTTCCCTTGGCCTGCACTCACTTTCTTCATTAGCACAGACTTAGTCCCATGGATTCCTACTTGGTCCTGCTGAACACAGCATGTGCCATCTCCTGTGCTCACCTTCTGCCCTGCACTCAGCAGTAGCTGGAACCATACACCACCTGCTACCTAAAGAAGTGGCAGGGATGAGCAGCCAGGGCTGGGGTATCAGTGTCCACTTAAGAAGCATTTGACATTCAGAAAACAGCTTTCCAATCTTCACAACACCCAGTGTGGCAGATTAGCATTTCAGCTGCATCAGTAATAATGCAGAAATAATACCCCCTAAACATTCACTCTTAACATATTCATAGCATCCTTGTGTTACTTTCTGGGGAAGCGCTGTGAGACCAGTTTGCTGGAGGGCATAGTTGCTGAAAAAACAAATTTTAAGAGCAATGACAAATAGTCATGTAAGGCAGGCTTCAAATTCATATTCTGAATGCACTCTAGGCCAATAGCATTATTTACTAAAAGTATTTGGTGAATAATTTGGAACAACAAATAAATTTGAACAAAATGCAATCCAATTGCGGACTATCTGCAAACAGAGAGGCAACATCTGTTCAATAAGGAGCCACATAATGAATTATTCACTCAACCCTAGAAAACACTACTATCTCCAGGTTGCAGATAATGAAAGAGACACTGAGAGCCAAACAGTGACCTCAGTTACACTGGCCTATAAATTGTCACTGTGGAGTAAATGCAAAGCCGGGCCTAAGCCAGGGAAAACAAGAGCAAGGAGCCAGAGAGGCCTCTATTTCTATCCTCCTTGTTTAGTTCTTCCTAGAAGTTAGGGAATTCCCCTAACACAACAGGGACATGGCTCAGTATGTGCTTGAGAACCAGGTGTAAGCGCCATCAGCCCTAGCACTGTCTTTGCAAGCAGCCTCAGGTGATGGCCAGCACTCACCGCAGCCCCGCTGCATGCTGCCCTCTCTGTGACAAAGCCATGCGACAAGCAGGCACGTGGCACTCAAGCTGCTGGGGACCTGCTGCCTCATGCCCAAACCAGGAGCGAAGAGGAAAAAGAAAGCCAGTGGCAGCTGTGACCCATGCACAGAGTTATTTCCTGGGGAGGCTTGAGGGCAAGGCAGAGAAGAGTATCTCACGCAGCATGGCTGTCCCACAGTCCTCTGCTGTCACCGCTCCTCGCCTGACAGCTCAGTGATGTGCATCTGGGGATTCAGAGCCACTTCTGGTTGTCAGGGTCTGAATTTCAGACAATCTGGCAGAAAGTGAAAAACGTCCATTTCTGGACTAAACTTTCCCTTCGCAACCATGGCAAAGTGACGGCAGGATCTGACACAAGCATTGTTTATGGCACTGAGCTGCAGGAGATGTCGTGGCTTTTGAACAACCATATCAAAGCGGTCTGTCAGCTGATCACAACTGCTGCAGCACATGTCACTCTGCTCTACTGACAAACTGTTTTGAGATAAATGTGATCTTAATGTATTTTGAATGATTTTACAAAGCATCATGTGTTAGGCACGCTAAAAACAGATATTGAAGATGGTCTAAACATTTATGTCTTTATGTCAAATGTCATGTTTAGACTATTAAAAATAATAAAGAGTTTTCCAAGGTAAAACTTGGGGTATTTGTAGTTTCTCCTACAACTGGTGTCAGAAATACCTCTTCTCAAAACTCAGTGTGAAATCTCTGGTAATCTGGTAGCACCAAACACAGTGCAAAACCACAACAGAGCCTACTGCCCTCTGCAGCCTGTGGACTGGGAATCTGCAGACAAGGGGGGTGAGACATATCCACCACTTGCACATGCTCTGAAGATCTGCCTCAGTGATGATCCCCCTGCCAATGTCCTCTGCAGCTGGGTCCAGTGGATACCTAAGAAGGCATGGAGATTTGCTCTGATCATTAAGAACAAGGAGTCAATTTATATAAACAATAAAATTAAACATGTTCTGTACAAACACAGTCGTTCTCCTTTCTGGCCCATCGGGCACAGAAAGTTCAATATCGTCCAAAAGGTTTTTATGGTAATGGAAGCAATGACTCCAGTGCCATGTAAGGAAGCCATTAATCAAGGGGGAGCACTCTCACACATACTATGACTATACATTGTGAAAGTATATCAAACACAAGAACTTAATGAGGATTTAGCTGTAGATAAACAATACTGAGCTGACAATGTTGTGTTTACTTTTCTGCTTAGAGCTACTTTCCTTCCCGTTTATACGTGTATTTGGCTCTGTACTTCTAAAAATACACAGAAACCACCAAACCAGTAAAGAAGTCGCCAAACAAGCTCGCCAAGTGAATTGAAGAATACATAAGCACTCTTCCTGAGATGGAGTAAATTTTGCCTGAGATGGAGTAAAATTTGCTATTTCAAAATAATGACCATTATTCAAATTTTTGCTTCACAAAAGCAACTCAAATTAAAAACGGTGAAAATGCTTAAGCATTTTATGCACATCAATAAAAGTGTCATTTCCATTGTGGCTCTCTTTGCTACATACAACAGGCTCTGCCCATATATTAAACACCCATGGGCTACCATCAGGGTGGCCACAGGCTAAATGTGGGCCCATTGGGAATGGTCCCCAGCCTGGGCCAGTCAGTGGTGTTAATCTTCACTGTAAAGAAGAGATGAAATTCTTTGCTGTGGGGGTGGTGAGGCACTGTCACAGGTTGCCCAGAGAGGCTGTGGATGCCCCGGCCTTGGCAATGTTCATGGCCAGGCTGGACCAGGCCTTGAGCAAACCAGTCTAGTGGGAGGTGCCCCTATGGCAAGGGGATTGGGATTAGATGGTCTTTAAGATCCCTTCAACCCCTTAACATTCTGCCATTCTATGATTCTGTGTACCAGTGCCTCTGGATGCTCCTTGCCATCACTGAATCCACCGGCAGAAATGTCACTTCAGTGTCTGCCCTTGTGATTTTGTGCAGTTACCTCGAGTACATGATAGAAACACTTCCAGTGAGCGACCCCCTGCTCCCAGGCCAACCATGCTGGCCTTGTGCAGGGCTCAGGAGCAGCCAGATCCTTTCCTTCAGCTACTGCAAAAAAACCTGCTTATACAGGCACAGCTCTTCCTTCCTTCCTTCTAGTCATGGACTGACACCAAAATCTTACTACCGTGATGAAAAGTTATGAGAAAAAAACTCCAAACCAAATACATTTCTAATGTTCAGAAACTTCACATTTGAAGCACTTTGGATGAATTGGACAAAGCTCATCCCTACTAGTATATCCTACTAGTACTACTATTTTAGAGCAAATTCCAAAACTGATTCAAATTTTAAATCAGATTAAAATAATAGTGATTGAAATCAGTTTTAATCTTAAATACTGATGAATGGAATATCTGAAAGCATTTGTGTCAGAAATTTTTCTTTTAGAATTTTAATTATATTTTGAATTTAATCTTTTCTTTTTAGATGTTTTTGTTGTGTCAAGGCATGCAGGTAGTCACAGGTACTTGCAGATCCTGAAATAATATGCGAATAATTCACTGATAAAATCCACATGCAATAATGCAGTAATATATTTAAGGGAAAACAGATGGTTCATTTCATCTTTACTAGTTTGTAGTTCAGAAAATCAAAATCTTTATACTACATTTTCTGTACTTCTCTTAATGAGAGGGCATAAGCCAATTAAAGGAGATAAGCATTTCAGTATTTTCCTTCTAAATCTCTGTGGATAGCAGCTAAGAAGTACTGACTGAAGGGCTCCTTATTTTCTAGGTTGATATGTCTCCTATTTGTGTCCTGTGAAACAAGTGAAACTTGATTAAATGCTGGCTGTAACTACTAACACGGCATAATGTAAGGAAATAAGAATAAAAAAGCTCAAGAAAAACAATTCAAATTAATTCTAAATTGAAGTTTTCAGAACAAAACAGTTTCCAGAAATATGTCTGAATTTCTTCTGTTTGAGACATTATTTGAGTTCACCAATTCATAAAAAAACTTACCCTGAATTTTATTAAAATAACATTTTATCATTGTAATAGCTGCCTTCAAGGGGAAAAAAGCTTGTCCACTCCTAGAGTTGAAGCAAAGTGTAGTACAGTCCATTCACTGTCTCACTGAAATATTGGTGAAATTCTTATTTATAAAACAATAAACAGTGACAAGGTCTTTCACTTCCCTTATTTTACAGACCAAAAGTTATGCAAACACCACAGTGGAAGGAAGACGACATGACAAACTGAAAAGGTCAGGAAATTCTAAATGAAAAAAATATGCCATCTTTAAATTTCTTTGAAGCCTCTTCAGCTCCCACTGCCCAGAAGCAGTACATAAGAGAGCAAGAATTTTGCAGCCACAACAACTACAAAGGACAACAAGGACTTGAAACTGGAAAATCCCAGCCAGCCTGTCCTGGTTCTGCACCCGGACCATCAACATCCACAGACCAGAAATCCTGATAGTCATTTCTCTGAATGAATCACCTACTACTGCATCAGATCCTGCAGCAGAGATGGCAGGTAACACAGCCCTAGAGAAGCATCATGGTTTTTGAACCAAACCACAGTGCACAAATGTTTGGAGAGAATAACCTGACCTTCATTAGTCCTTTAAAAATACTGCAAAAGAAACCACAATGAAAAAATGTCTCTCAGCATTTTAATAAATAACAGGCTTGGAATCATGTGATGTTTTTCTGATGCTTATATAGCATCTGTTATCTGCCCCAGGGACATCTGAGGTGACAGTCACTGGGGTTTTTATAGCCCAGGGAAGGGGAATGAAGGCGCCAAAGCTCAGAACTTAAGCTACAGTGAAACACCACGAATCCCATTAAGAACGAACAGGCACAGTGTCACTGGTGATTTTGTCGTGGCTTTTCCTGCTGTACCCTGGCCCTGCAGATCACTGAACAGAAAGGCAGCAATGGGAAGACCCAGTTCTCTCCTTACACTCCTTCCTGGAGCAAGGCTCTGCTCCCAGGAAGGCTCCAACTGCAGCAAAGGGAAGGAGAGAGGCGGGCAGCTCTGCGCAGTGCAACAATGACTTCCAGGAGGGAAAAGGAAAACCAGTAACTGCTTTTTAAAAAAATTTTCTGCAGAGATATGTATAAAAATTTCTAGCTATGGATGGTTATGCCCTGGAGTCACTTTTGGAGAACTCCTGGTGCTGAAGATTATAAAAAGCAGGGGACATCGTATCTCTGAGCAAAGGTCTACTTTGTATGTGTCTTTCCCTAGTCAAGAGGAGCACACCAGGCAATCTCTAGGCAACTCTTACAGGCTTGTGTTTTTAATAATTACTGCTCTGAGGCCAGTTTGGTTCACACAGGTGCATACGTGCATACCCTGTACCTGCACCTGGAAAACTTGGTGAAATATTTCACCTAATGGAAGCTTTTTCCATTTCCAGAGGAAATGGAGTATAGGTGCCTGTAAAAACCCCCACCAAGACACTCCACTTGCATAACTTCCAGTGCATTTCTGGAAGTCTGAGTCAAAATCTAAAGCTCACTCCTCTAAAACTAGGCTTGTGCTTTGCCCATTGAAGCCCCAGAGCTGGAGCACGGCTGTCCTAATTCCTGATATCTCTGAAGCACCTGGGCATGGCAGAGGAAATTGGTAGCCAGGTTCCTATTCTTGGAGAAGAGATGACACTGAGGCTCAGCTCTCCCTTCTCCAGCCTACAAGCTGCTTGAATGCAAAGCTCAACATTTTTTCTGGCTTGGGATTTCCAGTCCAGGCTTCAACCTGCCTTGTCCCTGTGGATGTGTCCAGTGACTGGCAGGCTGCAGGTAGCCCTGCCTGCTGCCAGCACACTGCCGGCCCTGCCATGGCCTGCCTTCTCATCAGCTACTTCACCAGTTTCCAAACAACTTTGAAAAAACATGTCTCAGAGATTTAACCTAAGTGCCAGAAGGTAGCTGAAATCAAGCAACAGTATGTCACCAAGTCTGTGTAACAGACCTTAGTAATCGGTGGGACTGGCTGCTTGGGAACCCGCAGGCCACTAGCGTATCCTGGCATCCCCTCCAACCTCTTTTGTCTCGTAGGTTACGCATCTGAGGTGCTAGGAAGCACAAATACTGGAGGAGCTCCACAAACCACAGTAGTCCGAAAAGTAAAAAGGCCTGTGAAATTGTAAAAATACCAGATAAATAACTTGAAAATTTATTTTCCCAGTAATTAATATCACTTATTTTTCAGGTGTTTGCTATCCAAATCCTATTATCTCAATGGAACACATCGCAAAATTGTTCATGATAGTTGAAAAGTGTTCTCCTTGATGTCCCTTAATCTGTTCACTTTATCTACTACACATTTCTTTCTTATTGGAACCCATAACAAAACAGCTTTTGAAGAGACATCTTGCTTGGTACAAGAAAGTAATTCAAGGGGAGCTTCCTGAAAAGTGATCAGATAGAAGAAAATTACGATCAGACAATCACACATGCATTACGTGCACACACGCAAAAAGATTAAAGTATAAAGAGGACAAAGTTGACCATGTGACAGGCAACAAATGTGCAGGAGGAAGACACAAGACACAGCATTTGGGTTCCCACAATCCCTCCAAGTCCTGAGTGATTGTTTTGAAGCTCATTAATCGTGGACACAAACGATCTGGTCCTGCCCCAGCAAGTATCACAAAACTCAGTGTGAGGGTTGGTTATCCCTGAGGTTCCGGCACAGGCCTCATGGAGCTACACAACACAAAGGGTAGCAACATCTAAACACTAATTTCTCTTTAGAAAGCAGAGTAGTTGGTGTTTCCAGTCCATGACAGGGTGGAGGAGAG
Source organism: Cnemophilus loriae (assembly GCA_013397755.1). Classification (NCBI taxonomy): domain Eukaryota; kingdom Metazoa; phylum Chordata; class Aves; order Passeriformes; family Corvidae; genus Cnemophilus; species Cnemophilus loriae. Next base: position 515,385 of record VZTF01005904.1, read on the forward strand.
CTCAAAGGAAGCCAAACCCGAGAGCTGAAACAGACATTTTCAGGAGATCCTTGTGACACTCTGCAAAATCACAGAGGGACTGAGGCTGGAAGGCACATTTGGAGATCACCTAGTCCAAACCCCTGCTCAGAGCAGGCTCAGCTGCACCAGGTTGCCCAAGACTTTGCATAAAGGGGTTTGAATATCTCCAAGGACAAAAACTCCACAACTTCTCAGGCTAAATTCTCAGCCACCCTCACAGTAAAAAAGTATTTTCTCATGTTAAAGGAATTGTCTGCTTTCTCTTTGTGTCCATTGCCTCCAGCCCTGTCACATGGCATCACTGAGAAAAGCCTAGCTCCATCTTCATTACTTCCCCAACATTTATATACATTTGTATGATTCCCACAAGTATTTTACCTCCAAAACAACTGCTCTTCTTAGCCTCTTCCCATTTATTCATCCTTGTGGCCCTTTGCTGGATTCGTTCCAGTATGCCCATGTTTCCTCTTCTACTGGGCAGCCCAGAACTGGACCCAGTGCTGCGTGTCCCACCAGTGCTCTGCAGAGAGGAAGGATCACCTCCCTCAGCCTCCAGGAAACAATCCTCCTAAAGGACTCTGGGATGCTGAAAGAGCACATCCACTGGGGCTGCCACTGCACAGTGACCCTAACCTGCTCAACTGCAACTGTGATTTTATTAAAGGCTGCTGAAGGCCAGGTCAGGGAGAAAATCTGGCATCTTCTCAAGTAGCAGGAAATTCTTCCCCAACTCAGTTCCTCCATAAGAAATGGGATAATTTCAATAACTTCTGCAGTCAGCAAGTCTCTCCATTCACCAGCACTATCAGTAAAACCAGAGGAAATCCTTCATCTCTACTAAGTGACTGAAATAACCGTGGTTTTTAAACCTGAATGTCTGCATTGATTTAGTGTGGGACACGGCCTGTGTATTCAAAGAACCCATAACAAGCAGCAGGATGTGATAGCTGAGAGACCGACAGGGAAGGACAAAACCCTCTTTGGTGCAAGAGACGACGAGACATGGAAATATATCACAGCATAAAGAACAAATACATAGGGGAAAAAATAGCATATGACCCAAGCATAGCTATGATGTCCATACAGCTAGTATCTAATGCTCCCTAATCCTCTCGAAGCATTCCCTGCTCCACTGGCACATTGTCTTCTGCAGCCTGTAGAGTCCAACCCTTTGTCCCAAACCTCTACCAGGGCTACCTCATGCAAACCATGTTGTTTACTTGGCATCAGCTGGTCCAAACAGCTCACTTTTTTTCTCCTTTAAACCGATTTTAGGTGCTGTCTTGTTCTTTGTCCAGAAGTCCCTCAAAGAATTGCTTATATTCTGCAGGTTTCTTCTTCCATCATATGATCCTATGGCTCCACAGGGGTAAATGGCTGGAAGGCCCCCATCTCACCCTACTGAGTGAGTCTTTTGGCACACACATGGACAGAGAAACAGTTCTTGGCTGCAAAGTTCAACTCTGCCGTTGTGACTGATCAATTACAATGGGAACATTAGCAACCTGCACACCACAGGTTCACATGGGAACGAGAACGTCACGAAATGGGAACAGGAACTAAAAATGCCAGCAGGACACCAATCTCCATGCATGGCTGGAGTATCAGCTGCAACGCCAACATTTCTGTAAATAGTCATCTTCATAAAATGCCTGCTTATTTTTGGAAATGTTACCTTCTCCTGTAATTGTCTAGAAAGCAGAATGAAAAAGACCTCACATTTCAGTTCCAAGGAACAGATTCTGGCTTCTGCAATGTCTAATTAAACCACAAAAATTTTGGTCCTAGACACGTATTTTCTATCATTTACAGTTTGACAGGTTTTGTTCATAGTTTGGCTTCATTTTTCCTAAAATTATATTCTAGTTGAAATTTTTCATGCATAAAAGCAATTAAACTTGAGTGAAATACTGTATAATTTTTGCCCTTAGGATTTTTTATCAGAAGATTTTTGAGCCCAGCAACACAAAGCCAGTCTTGATTTAAAACTTCGTATGTGCAACAATACCTCTGGCACAGCAGACAGATCAGAATGATTTCCGTATATGAAAGAAGCATGATCAACATTCACAGAACTGTTTCATTTCCCATTGTTTTAGAGAGACAATTTTGCAAGTTCCAAATGTACATAGGTATTGATATACACCACCATTTTCATAGATGCCAGCAATTTTAAACTACTTCTAGAATTGCAAGAGGTATGAAGAATAATCTGACTTGGGATTCTTCCAGTTTCAGAGATCTTTCTGTGCAAGTTGTGCTGGACTGACTATCCTCTGAGGATGTGGGGAAACTCAAAACAACTCCGTGTTCACTTCTCAGAAGAACTGTTCTTGACACAACTGCTATCTGCACTGTTCTACAAAAAGTGTTTATCAGCCCTAAGGTTAACAGACATGTAAGGGGAAAACATCCTATCACTGCTTGGGGATACACTCAGAAAGCCAGGATCAGACGTTAGCGTCTGTATATGGTTTATATTTCCTAGCTCTAAAAAATTATCCAGGACAACTTTGGCAATGCTTGAGTGAGACATCTTTTTGAGAAAAGAAAGCCAATGCATTTTGGCTATCCAACTCCAGGGATCCAACTCAAGAGAAGAAAAGGTTTCTCCCACGACCACATAGCTTTCCTCTCCCTTTTGAACAAATGGCTCCCTTTGTCAATATTGTGTGGATTCCTTTTTTATTAGAAAATCCAATATCCTGAGGGACTTTCCTCAACAGTAGTCTTTACTCCTGGGTGTAGCTACCCTATGCTTAATGGGAGATCCGGCATGAACTTGGTGTATTTCACACTATACACCTCTCACCTGCAGAGTTTTATGGATCATCACACAGTGTATCATTATTTAGGTTTGAGTTAGGTAACTGGTTGCGCTGAAACTTTCCCCCTAAGCCTCCAATTTTCAGTGGCTTATGCCCTCCTGAAGCAGTTACTTTTAAAGATGAATTCTGCTCTGCTTGTTCTCAGCTCAGTGACTCTGAAAAGTCTGAAAAAGTAATGTTCATCTTTTGCTGTGGTTTGGATGGTCACATTATATGAAATAATTAATTTGGTGTTCTATGTAAGCATCTTCACTAAAAGCAAAAAATAAAAGGAAATAAAATCTTGCCTAGACTTACCCAAAAGTATTTCCTTACAGTTGGAATTAGTTATGAAGAACAGGTTTGTGGATTTGTTTGGTTTGTGGGATCTTTTTTTAAACAGATCATTTGTTTGCACAGAAAACAATTAAGAAATTTTATTCAAGGTCACGCATCTAACATAATCTCCTGTGTGCCTGTGATTTAGAAGGTCTTTTGTTATGTGATCAGAGACCACCATCACACATTCACTGATAAATATGGCACCCAACTGTACACTCAATAATGAAATAATAAACTCTGCAAAGACCTATTCATGGCTGTTTGCTTAGAGTACAGGTATCTTTAATATCCTTTAATGACTTTTTAATATGAAAAACTTTCTATAAGCATTTTAGAGTTTCATTTCCTTGTGATGGAAAAGTTGCGAAAAGGTCCTATCAGTCCTGTTTTGAGGATATGAAGCAAAGTTAGTCACCTTTTTAAATTAATTTTATTTTCAATAAGACTACATTAAAAGAACATAAACAGAAACATGCAAAAGTTTGAGTTCCAATATAAGCATGATCTGAGGAGTTACAAACTTCCAAGTATACTCTCAGCTAATCAATGAGTTTGAGGGGCACTGAAGAGAACTCATGCACTGCAATTTTCTCGTTTAAGACAACAAGGTACTATTCTGCTCCTCAGGATGCCTTTTGGGTGACTGACACTCAGAATCCCTGCCGTTAAGTTCAAGGTGAGTCTGATTGCTGGATGCGCTCACTCCTAATGAGCTGCACACAGCACACAGTGCTGTGTCCTGTCTAGTCCAGTGTCTCTGAGACAAAAAGAGGGTTTTTTTCTGCAAAGCACACTAGAAGACACCAAGAAAATCACCTACACGTTATCTCTAAGTTAAAGCCTGGAAACATTGACTAAAACTGGGGTACAGCTGTGATGAGAACCCTACAGGAGTCTTACTGCTGTCTGAAGTGGCATAGTTGGAAAAGCATAAAAGCATAAAACCACTGTAATCCTATTTTTTAAAATGAAAATCTGGCCTGTGAAGGACTGGCAAGCCGTCAAAGACAGTCTGTGACAGCCTCAAGGCAGAAAGATTTTCCAAGGGTCACTCTAGTGCCCTAACTCGAAAACAATCCCTCCTCTCCAAAGCATCACTGTGAACCCCAGTATCTCGTGTAGAATCTCTTGGCTAATTTTACCTTTCTGAACACTGGTGGAAGTCTGAATAGTCATTTCAGACACTGGCATTGGCAAAATGGTGCCAAAAAAAAACATCTACTGAGAGTTTCCTTGTACAGAGGAAGATAGCAATTTCATGGTGGAAAGGGCACAAGACATTTTGCTGAAAGTGAGACTAACTAAAGTCAGAAAACATATTTCAAAATGAGTAACAGTGGCATACAAAGTAACATGCTCAAGTGGACTAATTCACCGCACTCCTGTGGCTGCCCTGGAGAGTATCATCCGAATGCTCATAATCTGCATGAGATGGTGATGTTATTGATCAGTTTTCAGAATTTACCAGACTATGGACCCCAGACATACAAGAGCAAGTCCAATCAAAGTGAGAATGTCACATAATGTTGTGAGGCAACCTACACCTGAAGGTGACAAACAACAAATACATATATAATTAGTGCTTGATTTCATTGGTGTTGAAGACTTCAGATATTTTTGAAACTATAAGAGGATGATACTAATCTTCCCTCAGATAAATTATTCACATCTTCTTTATTAGTTCTAGCTCATAGATATGCACTGTCTCTGACAGCTCTACATCCCTCACATTAGGAATCATTCAGCTTCAGAGTCATTCCTCTTCTCAGACACTTCACATCCAGCAGCAAATCGACCTTACCCTTGCATGCTTTACATGTGGGATTTATTATGACGGTGAATAAGAATTCATCCTATTGTTGTTCAAATAAATTGTAGTATTTAAAAACTCAAATAAGCACCTTCTTTCCCAAAGGCTGCTGCATTTTTCATATCTGTAGAACTGATTTCAAGGCAGTTTGACCTGTTTTGATACATAAATACAGTTAGACTTTCAAAAGTGTTTTGTATCTAGCAGCTCTTATTACAGTCAGATTTTCTAAAGAATTCAAGTATCCCAGGGCCAAATCCTTTGGAAAAAAAAGTCATTTACTGTAGTGCTGACCAAGGATCTGTACTCTTTTGAAAATCTGGCCCTTATATTGAGTGCTACTCTCTTGTAAAGTCTTCAGACTTTAACTGGTCTGATTCCTCCAGCAGTTACACAGAAAACCGGTGATGTCTACTGCTGTGGACATCTGGGAAAGAGATACAAGCCAAATTCTTTATTTATATTAGCTGGCAAGCATAATATATTTATAAAAGGAGAAGCATTCCTAAGCATCAGATATGATTATTTTTATTCTCCATGCAGACCAACTTACCCGTTTTATTATTCTACAGGGCGTTGGAATTTTACACTCTGTTACTAAAGAAGCATCCATGCAATATAGTGCAACAACTTTATGTCATGAACATCCACAAGACTGGTCAGCTCTTTCACCTAAAATTCCCTAAAATCAGACAACCACTAAAATTAAATACTATGTTTATATTAGTAGCAGTGTAACATACTGGGAGCTAGTTTTAGACTCTGTGATCTTCGACCAGTTAAAACTTGAAACAGAGACAGCAAAATCCTGTGTCTTTGCAGAAGGCAAAAGCAAGAAAACAATGTGAAAACAGCAGTATGAGTGCCAGCTTCTGGGAGTACAAGATATAGAGAATCCTAGGCTAATCTGTTCCCAGCTATACTATTCACCACACGGTGTCTAAGGATTTGTTTTAAGCCCTTCCCGAAGAGTCTGTCATCCCGTTTCCTTGTCTCCAGAAAATGTATTATGTAACTGTGAATAAATGTTCAAATGAGTTTAGCAGTCATCAGGACATCTCGTATTTGAGTACGACAGCCTTTTCTCCTGAAGATTAATTTAAGAAGTTGCATTTGTGGCCATTTTACTATATATTTTTAACTTCACAAACAGATTTCTCACTTCGCTGCTTTCTTGGGATTACAAAACTGTTCTTTGTAAGCTAAGCCCTCAACAGAAACTTGGCAAAAATGGAGATTTTTTTAACTGTCTTTTTTCTTTTGACCCACAGGACCTCCAAGTCATCTTCTGTTATTGAAGATGAACTGGTTTTATGACTTCTCTCTTGATATAACTTCTTGCTTTCACCTCAGTTACAATTCCTGTACAAGTCTCACTTCTAGCACTATTAAAAGAGCAAAATGAAAGGAAAAAAATCCTGAAGAACTTTTACTATCTTATTTCTTCTTTATTTACTGAATGTGCAATTTTGGATGTGTGAGTAAATGATAGCTCTTTTCCACTCTTAACCACCCAGCAGATGATATGCTGCACAACAAGGCAGAGATGTTCCAGCTACCTGGAACTACACTTGTTCTGAACATTTTGGGAGCAACATTTCATAGTAAGGACCCAGTCATGAGATTCTTGGAAGCCCTCAATTCCAACAGCCCCTGGCAAAATGCAGACGAGATTTAAATCATATATATATACTGCTGCACACAAACTGTCTGGGCAATTTCCTTCTTCAAACCTTGCTACAAGTGGATTTTCAAATGTTTGCATACATTTTGAAAAAATTGTGCCCAATAAAACTCATTACTTCTTATACAGCAAAAGAAGCAAGAAAGGAATGATTGAATCAGTCAGCGAATATGAAGTATGTTATTAAAAATCAACATAAAATGTGTGCTAGCAATAGTTAGGTAAACACAGTACTAACATTTTAATTCATTTCCTTCACAACACTACAATTAGTTTCGAAGCTTTAAACTGTTTTAATTTAATGCACAGAAATACATTTTCCCCAGGTCTGCCATTCTGCTGTGACTAGGAGAACGAGTGCACCAGTATGTTACAGTCAAGGAATATTTAAAAACATTTACACATTTCCCTCCCCAAATTCACATACCCAGTATTTTTAATGCAAGCTACTAATCATCTCGTTCACAACGACCGTCTGCCTAATTTCCCCAAGCACTTAATGGTGGCTATTATGACAACCAAGGATCACGGGACTAGATCCCTAAGAGACAAGGTCAGACCAATAAAATTAGCCATCTGTCCAGTAAGGGTTTTAAGCTCAGGCTGTATTTAAGTATTAAGTTTCCAACTGTACAGGCATTTGTTTTCTTCTCACATGAGCAAGAAAAGGCACAATACTGATTCTAAAAACCAGCAATAAAAATCTATCATTACTGTGGGATAGATACAAAAGGGATCTGAGGCTACAAACACTTCACGAGATGAGGCAGAACTTACTAAACTTTTTGTATTTTCTATTGAACTGATCCCGGTGAACTCAATGATAAGAGTCGGTATTGGTCACAAAGACTCCAGGACAGTCCCAGTGTCTGAGACAGTCTCGGGCATAGTTATCTTCTCTTAGCAGCGCAATTTGTAAAGTATACAGAATGTCAAACTTCACCATGCACTGTGACTCATCTCTTTGTTTACATTTTACCTTACTGTTTCATATGCTGCAGACTGTGAAAGGGCTGTAAAAGCTGCTCAGACTCAGAGTTTTAACTTTCAGCCTCTAAGGATCGTGCACGACCTCCTTGATCAGCGCTCAAACCTCCCGCCGACAGCCGTGGGAACTCTTCCCCAGGACACGGGTAGCCCTTGGCCGGGAGCAGGACAAGGAGGCACACCACATCATGCTTGGTACATAATAGCTACATTTTTGGGAGAAAATCATTGCTTCTCTAGTAATTTTTCTTTCACATTTACTACTCTATGTCTTCCGTTATTCATTGCCACACACACAAATGTCACAGCCACGGCACAGCCTTCCCGACAGGTCACCCCTGACTGGCTTAGAGGTTCACCTGGCTTCTAACTCTGCTCACGCCGCATCGCAGGTAACAGGATCCAGGGAAAAGCGGATAAAATACTTAGCAATTTCTTCTGCAGTAGCTGCAAATCTCGGAGAAAACGGGTGGTACGCCGACCTCGCAACTTCATGGGTCCCTGCCATTTCCTGGGCATCCTCTCCTCCGCTCGAGAGGGCGGCAGGGCTCGCAGCGGAGAGGCGGACGCCTCGCCGGGCACCCAGAGCTCCCGGACGCTCTCAGTGATCGCAGGCGCGGCCGCCCGACCTCAGGCACTGCCCCGCTGCCCACCCGGGAGCTGCCGCCCGGCCCCGCTGCCGCCTGTGCCCGGCCCGGGGCAGCCCAGTGTTAAAGCGACGCGGAACTTCGCCGGTGCAAGCGTGTCGCGGGGCGCGCACCCCTCGCCTGGC
>VZTF01005904.1:524118-539158 GCA_013397755.1 Cnemophilus loriae
CGGGGACCCCTGCCCGTCCCTGCCCTCCCCCCGCCCTCGGCCGCGTTCCGCCCTGCGGGACCCCAACTCGAGTGCTGCCCTCCCCAGGGGGCATCGGCATTTGGCACGGGTTTCTTCCTCTTTTTCCCCGAAGGTGCGGGGCTGAAATGCTAGCCAAGTGCTGGGGCGAAGGCGAAGCTAGGAAGAGGATTTGGTGAGGAAATTGTTGCTGAATTAAGAGGATAAATTAAGTTTAATCCCCCCCAGATGGAGGCTGAGACCTATCCAGCCACTCAGACTAATATAGAAACCCCTGTGGAGATTAGAGGGGATGGGGAGGGCTGGGGGAGGAAGGCAAAGAGAAGCACTGGAGTTTGACGATCCTAGAAAAAAACTGAGATAAACAAGGAATCTAAAGCATCCCTTCAGAGCAATAGAACATTGTTGGGATGATAGACTAAATCCATTTGGTTCATTATCCCATCTTTGAAATTTAAAAGACAGAAAGAAGTGTAGAAACTTCGTATTAGCAGACATGAGATTATCTACCCTCTGCTCCAGGTCTCATCCTAAGCTTGGTTAGTTAGAGATGAGTATAAACCCTGAAACATCAGAGTTGTTTTGTCTTGAGGGTTTGTGTGGGCTTTGGTTTGGAAATTAGCTTCATTTGTTTATTTTGCTGTTTACTTTGATAACTTTCAGTGGGTTTGATGTCCATATAAATTATGTATGTTTATACAGTCTCTTTGTAAATCTGTAATACTGATACTCTGTTCAATGAGTTCCATGCTGTAATTTTATGACATGTGGAGAAAAACCAGGAAGAGATCAGAAGAAAAACTGTCTCTCTGTGGGAACAATGCTGATATAGGAAAATAAGAAAATCTGTACCCTTTTAGGGTATGAGAGGAGACAAGGAAATGGTGATGAAGTCCTTTTGGGCAGAAGATCAGAGGAAGGGAGTTTAAGCCCCTATCCTGTGAAAGCACTGCAAGTACCTCATGAAGAAGTCGGAGGCAGTAATCAAAGCCCTCAAAGGAGACAGTGGAGAGGACAGCCCTTGCTTACCTCAGGGACAAGAAAAGGAGACAGAAACCTGGTCCCCTTAGAAAGGGCAGCATTCAAGTTCCAGAGTCATCACTGCTAGAAGAGTATGCTCAAGGCTACAGGAATTAAAGATGAGGAGTAGTTTTGTTAGCATGACTGGGATGCCAGCAGTGTGTCTGTCTCACACTCTTATCAGCCTGCCTTTGCAGAGACAGAGGAATTGCTGTACATGTGGGAGACGTGCAGGACTCGTGGCAGGAATTCCTGGCGGGGTCAGTAACTGTGGTGTGCTGTGAAACTGCAGTTCACAAGGCAGAGAATGAACTCTGGATTCCATATTTGCCCAAAAGGCACATGGGCTGCTCACTTGGCAAAAATGGCAGGCAGATCATAGCCAAGGGTGGAGAAAAGCAAAGTCTGTCCTTTATATACACTCCAAGTAATTGTTGTTTGTACAGTGTGCTGTTGTCAAATTCATTACTATTTCTGCTTTTCTTCTTACTTGGTCACCTTCCTCCCTTCTTTCACTCCCCCATTTCTTTCCTCTGACTTTCTATTCTGATAGTACTCGTAATAACCACTGTTTGTCTTCTCACATATGCCTATCTACTCAAAGTATTCTGTGATTAAGTTGTAGTTGGACATATTGAGGCCAAACTGATTGGAACACCGAAGCTGATACTGCTGAGTTTCAGGTAGTTATAAGATTCGGGCAGATTTTTTAATTTTAATTACAGTTTTGGGAGATTATCTCTGCAGCCATGCAAGTTGGCAACTTGCCTTCTGCTATGATGGAGCAGGATATTCAGTTCTGGATATATGGAGAGATGCTCTTCCTGAAAATCCTACCAACAAAGGTAATCCACCACAAGCATGGTAAATTCCCTCTGAACAACAACATGACTCCCAGTGGCTTTCTCACTGGTAAGATTTTTATACTCTCCTCGTTGGGATAGTCCCTTTTGTCTTCCAGTAGCGTACTGATTAAAATTAATAAAATTTGGCAGACATTTGCATCCAACCTCTCTCTAGAGGGAGAAGCATTTTAGTGGAGTATATATAATTAAAGCTTAGAATTATGTTTAAAAAATAAATGTATGCCTTGCTGTTCACTGATCTGGGAGACTGCAAGATGAGTGAAGTGTACCATGAACTTTTGACAGTGCTGAGTTTTGGAAGGTTAGACAGTTTCTGAGTTTTGTGCCTGTCTCAGACCACAATGTATCTTGTGAGATACATTATCATCTTACAGACGAAAAATTACCTTTATCATGGAGGACTCTCTTGTACCAGAAAAGCATAATTGCTAATGATACATCTTGTCTACATGTTCATCCAGCTGCTTATCCTTGTCCTCACCTGAAACTTGTTCTGTCTGGATTTGTCTTTAATCAGTGGTCTGCAATTGGATTCAGCCTCAGAGCCTCTTCTGTACCAGTGATGAGAATTCTTTTGTCCCTGAGAATATGTAGATGTGTAAAATATCCATCATGTGCCTGGTTCTCCAGTGGTTATAAATACTTGTTGATAAGGACTGAGCCACAGGCTTTCAAAAGTCCACAAACCCAGGAGTCTAGGGGTGATGGAGACAGTTCTCCATTGTTATCTCCTGAATGTGCTCCACCAGGGGAGATGTTAACTAAGCCAGCACATGAATTTGGATATACCAACCCTGTGTTCAGGTCAAAGATTCCGTCCTTTTTCTTGCTCTGTAGCACTGGGAGAGAATCAGACTCAAGTCCACATAGTTTCTTACTCAGGGAAGCAAAGGGATACAACACAGAGCACAGAAATTTCCCCTCACCCCTCTTCCTTAAGAGGCAATGCATGTACATACAACAATAAATATGCAAGGAATGATGTCCTGGGAAAGCAGGAGAGATACTGTCTCGTAGTTCTGTGTACCCAGACCTGTCTAAAAACTCTGTATCCAGAAGGATTGACTTGATTCATCTTGCAACTACATTAGCCTATTGTATCACAGGTGACTTGCAAGTGCTGAAATCAAGAGTCACCCCTTTTCCTTGAAAAGGTAAAAATAGATATAAATGCAAAGCACCAAATTTTCAAGCGTGGCCATAGCCTCCCTTTCAGGTTTTGGAGGTCTAGTGTAATAGGACTTCATTTTTTTGGTAAATTTCAAAGTTGGCACATCAGGACTCTCAAAGTACCAAAGTGTGTTTAGTAGACATCTAGACCATTATTCATAGTTAAAAATAGGTGCCTACACTTCTTTTCAACGTCCGATTTTACAATAAATGACTGAGGAAGCATTGCGCTGTGGAAGGATCTAAACCAGGATGTTTACCCAAAAACTATTTGGTAAAAGCAAGGAAACCTTTGTTTGTGGGCAGTTAAGTGAGCAGATAGAGACTGGAAAGTGTAAGAATCTGGCCAGTGAGGTCAGCAGGCTTTTCCACTGTGATTCATGGGGGTAAAAGAGCCTCATCTTTGCCTTTGAGCTTGTCTTCACTTGAAAGAGGAGCGTAAATTTATAACATTTTCCAGAGTTGCTCCACATGTGAACACAATTTGTCCAGAATAGGATTAAAAGAAAACCAATGAAAAAGACTTTTGAGGTAGAATGAAGGCATCTCATGTTGAAATGGGATATGTTAGACCTTAATAATTCTTTTTATGACGAGAGTGTAGGGGGCAGATTAAGACATTAAGAATCTGTACATTTTCATAATTATGAAGAATGAATTTTTTTCCCATTAATTAAAGCTTTAAAAATTTTGTTGTTCTCCTTCTTTTTTTTTTTTTTAAATAATCAGTAATTTTTAAAAGATAAATTCCAGATATGTAGCATTGTGTCAATTTATTCATGATCCACTATAGATTTTTGTCAGGAGTTTTTCATAGGTTCTTCTCAAAGCAAGAGCATAAACTTTTTGCCTGTTAAGGTCCTTTTAGTATGCCAAGGTCACTCTACCAATTTTACCATCATGGTATTAATTCCTGTGAGATACTGACTGAGAGTTATAGGAATCTATAGATGTGTTAAATGGAATTATAAAGAAGTGAAGATCTTTTTATTGACTTTAGTAACTTTATAAACTTATGGAAAATAGGAGGGCTATTACTTACTAGCTTTCAAAATTAAACCTCACAAATGTAATATCATGTAAAGCCAGCAAACTTTAATTTAGCAGGTCACATTTACTCTTACAGCAATAAAAAAAAGATCAACGGTAATTTTTGTTTATTATCATTAAATTAGAAACCAGTGATGTTTCATAAATGAATATATTTGTTGCTTCTACTAATCTTTATAATAAATAATTGTCTAACTTACAAAATGCCATAGATGTGCATAGAGTGCATATGACAATATCTCACTTAAAGCCATAACTCTTCTGCAGACACTGTTTTTTTCTGTCTTAACTAAATAGAGTGTCTTGGGTAGACCTGTTTCTGACACTCTACAGCCAGTGTGCATCTGACCAGGTTAGGAAGTTCAGGCTGCCCAACACACTCAAGGAGCAAGGGTCATGGAAACTCTCATTTTCCTGTGGAGTTGGTAGGGTTTCTTCCGTAGGATATTATTAAGAAACACATAAAGGTTTATGTAAATTTAAACTACCTTGAAACAGTGAAGGGATGAGTTTATCCTATTAGCTTCTTAACTTCTGACACCATCTACTTATTTTAGATCTGGATCTGAACTGAGCCTTCAAGGCTCTTTCTATCTCTATGTTTTCCATAAGACAATATATGAAGCCCTGATTTAATTCATTTAGGGGAAGGAACCCAAAACAATCCCTGCCTGCCATTTACTCATATCTTAATGTAGAAACAACTATACATCAGAGACATACTACTCATGGACATGTATTAAATGCTAAAAAAAACAAGACCAAACAAACAGCATCAGATTTCTCTTGTCACATCAATAAATATTTGATATATATTTATTACCCAAACTGACAGTCTTAAGTCCATCAACCTCTCCAAGGTCTCAGATTCTTTCTGTCCTCCATTGTCTCTCATATGGACTGGCTGTGGCATTGCCGGAAAGCACACATGAGCATCTGCAAGCAATGACTGTGCTACAGAGAAGAGAGTCTTTACAACCTTCGTTTATGTGCTGTCAGCTTTCTCCTAACCTCCCTGCCTCCTGCTGTATTCTGGGCTATTTTTTGGTCCCTCCATCTCTTTGCTTCCTATGACGTTTCAGGATAGTTTTAATTAATACATTTCACTAGTTACTTGTACTCCATCAGGAGTTACAAACCGCAGTCAAGACCAGTAGCTCTACACACAGGGACCAAGAGATAACATAGAAGGGCCTTGCTGAGGCCCAGACTTTAGAGCATGCCAGAAGTAAATGCTGAGAACAAAAGTGGGGAATGGGAGGATGATGAGCAACCAGAAAAATAATGATCATAGCCCTGCAGTTACCTGGCCCTGCAGTTACCTGGCCAGTATAAACTATTATATTCGTCATTGTTGTCTCACTCTTTTGCCCTCACTCATTTTCATGTTTTTTATGCCACATTAGTACTTATAATGTTATCAAGTGTTCTTTCCTAACACATTATACATTTTTTATTAGTCACAGATTGACACTTTGCAGTATATTTATAATTAAGTACTAGTATGCACTACACTGTTAAAACAATAGGATTATAGGGAATAAACATTTGATGTTCTATTTATGGGCCAACTTTGTTACTTTGTTTGAAATTTAAAAGAAATGTGATTAGGAGTGAGCATAATCATTCATTTGTGCCAGCACTCCAAAATGGATATTGTAGTCTATGTGTTCAGATCCTAAAATTTAATCCTGTAGTTTCTTTCAGTAAATATTTCTTTTTCTGACTCCTATAGCAAAAAGTTTGACAGCTCTTTGGTCATAGATTAGGGTGTCAGTGTGCTACAAATGTCCAAGGTAAGCTCCAAAGACCATTCAATCTGAGTAAATTTAAATACAAGATGAGAAGATTCTTAAGCAAAGGAGCCCCTTGGAAATGAGGCCTAGCAACATGTGTGGTAGCTCGTAAGAACCAAACCTGACACTTGTTATTTATCAGAAAGCTGTTGAGTTATTCTTTCTGTTAGACTTGTTTGTGGATTTGTAGGTTCCTGTTTTAATAACCTTGTTTTCCTTCTCCTTTTGTCTTCCTTGGTTGTGTTTTGGTAAGGTGGAGATAGCATTGTTTTGAACTCAGAACGTTCATTATAGTGTCATTTATTCAACTCATAAAGGAACAGCAGAAGCACAAAGACCAAAATTTTAAAAATTCTCACCTAAAAATATATGCATATTTTTATACATCTCTCTCACCCTTTCATTTCAGATAAGTCAATAATTCCCAGTTTTATTCCTGGTGATATGACAGAGCAAGTTGTTTGCTTGCCAAGTCAGTTCTTGACAGACTTGGGGCCTATGGTAAATGCAATGAAAAGCAGCAGAAGGAAGAAATGTGCTCTTTTACAAACTTGATATTGCTTTAGACACTCATAAAGTTTACATGCAGCAAATATTAAATATTTATTATTTGTAAGTGTGGGAGGAGTTGGAAAAAGGATGTTTTTTTCTGACTTTTCTGTTTTGATGATGATATAAGGAAAAATGAATGATCCACAATGCTTTGAGGGGTTCAGGGCATCATCTTCATATATACTTTCCCATTTCAGTCCTTCTGCTGCTCTCAAGAAAAGTGACTTTAAAGATTGTCTTTCACTGTTTTTCTGTTTAGTAAGATATATATCATCTCCCCATCCTCTCATCTGTTAACTTCACAGACTGGTGTATAACTCCTGCTTAGGATATAATTTCCCAGGGTGTTTCCCCCACATTTGTGGATCAGGATTTCAGAATCACAGGATCACAGAAGGGGTCAGGTTGGAAGGGCCCACAGTGGTCATCTGGTCCAATCCCCCTGCCCAAGCAGGGCCATCCCAGAGCACACAGCACAGGATGGCGTCCAAACAAGTGGGACAGCTCCAAAGAGGGAGACTCCACAGCCTCTCTGGGCAGTCTGTCCCAGTGTTTGGTCACCTGCACGTTAAAGTTCTTCCTCGTGTTCAGGTGGAACTTCTTGTGCATCAGTTTCTGCCTGTTGCATCTTGTCCTATTGCTCATGTCGTGTTCCACTGTGGGGAACTGCAAGGAGTTCTTTTAAAAATAGGTCGTCAGGAACGAAATGAAGCCAAACGAGGCATCGTATCTGCGAACCGTTTATTGGTAACAAAAAAAAAACATAAAAAGGAGTCACCCTAGTAAAGAGGGCTAGAGAAGACAGAGCAAGAGGAAGAAAAATGGGAGAGAGAGAGGGAGAGGAGAGACAGAGAGAAAAGAGGGTGTTACCACCGGAGGTCGAGGAGCACCGTCGATGTCCCCGAGGTAGAGGGAGTGTGCACGCTGCCTGCCGGGGGACAGCACCCACAGCGACAGGCAGCCAGACACGAGGTGAGGGGGGATCGGGCAGGAGGTCCAGGAGCCTGGACAGAGTCGCGGTGAGGACGGCGGCCGTGTGCTGGCTCGGAGGTGCGCAGGGTTGGACGCAGGGACGCAGAGACGAAGCAGGCAGGGCGTTGGTCAGGGACACAGGGAGGCAGGACAGACGCAAGGACAAGCAAGAGCCAGCGAGGGCGGCAGAGCCAAAAGGTAGGCTGGGGCCAGGACAAAAAGTGTAAGACTCAAAAAGCCCCTCAAAAGACAAAAGCATAAGATCCAAAAGCTCCAAAGGCTCCAAAAGCGTCACGCCAAAAGCCCATACTCGAAAAGCAAGTTTGAAAAGCCCCCAAAAAGCATAAGATCCAAAATCCCCCAAAAAAACCCTGAGCTTGGGGTGCAGTTAATTTTTATGTCCCTGGCCCTTCTGAAAATCTGCCTGCTGACAGGAGACCATTGGCCCAGTCCAGCCTTCCATGGCAGTCCACTGTTGAGGACCTTTCCCCATCTGATTGGAGAGTGTCTCTGGAGGGTTCAGTGTCTTCAGTGTTCCCCTGCTGACTGCCTGTCCCGTGTGAGACATGAACTGGTTGCCAGGCAAAGTCCCCCAGAGACAAGGCTTTCCTCCATCTTCCCCTAGCTGCATCCTGGACGTGGCGAGTGTGCAACCCATCCCCCACAGGCCTCTGACAACCAGGGTCGAGACAAACGAACTGGCTCCTCACAGCTCGGCACCACCGAGCAGCACCTGGTCCATGCTCTGACCCCTCCCTGCAGAAACTGACAGACAGTGATGAGGTCCCCTCTCAGTCACCTCTTCTTGAGGTTGAACAGGCCCAGCTCCCTCAGCCTTTCCTTATAAGTGAGATGCTCCAGTCCCTTCATCAGACTTGTAGTTCTCTGCTGGACCCACTCCAGGACCTCCACATCTCTCTTGTGCTTCAGAGACCAGAACTGAGCACAGACTCTGGGTGAGACCTCACTAGAGCTGAGTAGCAGGGCAGGATCACCTCTCCTGACCTGCTGGCAGTGCTTTTCCTGAGGCACCCCAGGATTCCATTGGCCCTCCTGGCCACAAGGGCACTGGTGGCTCATGGACAGCTTGTTGTCCATCAGGACCCCCGGGTCCTTCTCCACAGAGCTGCTTTCCAGCAGGTTGGGGCCTCACCTGTGCTGGTACCCAGGGCTGTTCTTCCACAGGTGCAGGACCCTGCATTTGCCCTTGTAGAATTTCAGACTGTTCTTTTCTGTCCGTCTTTCCAGCCTATCAAGGCCCTTCTGAAGGTCTGTACATCACTCTGGGGTATCAGCCACTCCTCCCTTCTTAATTTCAGGGAAGAGCACTAAAAGATGAGTTTACAGAAGGAATGACATTTCTGGGAAGGCCACTGAAGAAGTAGAAGAATACAAGGTCTGCTAGTTCACTTTCACTCAGTCAGTCTTTTCTCCTCCTTCCACAGGGAAATATAAGCACTGGAAGAAAAAGCAAAAGTTTTAAGAAGTTGATTTTTTCTTTCCAAGTCAAGGAGAAAACTCCTGAATGACTGCCATGTACCTTGTAGAAGTCCAGTCATGTTCTTGAGCTCTGGGTGTTCTAACACATTGTCATGGATAGAACATCATATACCAGTTTACCTCTGGAACCTGACATTAAAATCCCTCTTGTAGGTATCGCATGGTCTCCTAGTTTACATGAATATAAAACATAACAGGTCTCCAACTAATTTTGAGCATCGATTCGTCTAAGATGTTCCTCTTCTGTCTCTTTCCAAAGATCACTGAAAACTTCACTTGCCACAGATTAATTCACTGTCTTGAAACACAGAGAAAATACCGTAGAGATAACTCCAACTATCTTGCAGCTTGACAAGCCTCTAAGAAGCTTTTGAAAATCATAACTTTTTGGAAATATCTTTAAAAGCAGTTTTAAGTGTTTGCCCTAACAGAGTAGTAATATTTATATAAAAATAGCTGGTAGCAAGGTCCAACCAATAAACCATAAAGGCACCAACAGCACCAGGGTAAGATTCCACGGTGAATAAGCTGTGAAACCTTTTAACTTTTTCATTTTTGGACTAAGAAAATACAAAACAGATGTGTTATTTATTTGACAAGATGTGCTATTTATTTCACAAACTCAACATGACATGATCTTACATCTTTCTTGTCATTATAAAAGCCCCCTGCTTGTGCAAATGTGGAAACAGTGGGTTAGTGAGGTACTCATTCTATCCTAAAACCATGATTCTTATTTTTGGGCTGATAGATATTTTGAACAAGACAGCAGTTTCCTTTTGCTTCACCTGCATAGGGTAATATCTAGGTTCCACAAAATTCCAGAAGGACAAGTTCAGCTGTAGCTACTAAGGGTGACTGCTTGGTGGCAGTGGCTGGCACATGAACTGCCCAGACTGTTAACATAAGAGATTTGAGAGCTGCTTTGTTTCCCCAAGACCACATTACCAAATGAACTCTTGAGTAGTCATAGAGCAGCAGATTTTATGGAATAGGAAATGTCATCCATCTTATTTATATTTATAGCGACTATGTTGTGGATCCGTATTTCAGGTTCCAAATGTTTCAGCGAGCTGCAAAACAGTACAAGGAAAATGGTGCTGATCTGTAACTCAGTTTCAGCAGACGAGGGTACTATTCCGTTGATGTAACCTTAACTCTGAAGGTGTCTGATGTTTTCTGTGCAGGGCAGCTGTGCACTCACATCACATGTGATATCCATGCTAGTGTATGTAAAACTGTCTCAAGTCTTGGTCAGTCGTGCTGCCTTCTGGCCTGTTCATGCATCTCAATTTCCTTTGACTTCGAAATCCAAGGCCAGATTTTTCCAGCACGGTTTTCTATTGCGAAGGCAGTTTTGACGTGCATTTCCACTCAACAGTCCTGTTATATTGCATAGTGGGTGGGGTGTAGGATACTGTGCTCCTGTCCCAACATCCATCTTGAGCTTGTTTTCCCAAAATTACCACCCCAGTTTCAATGCTGACCATCTTGCTGTTTGCTTCTCTGTTACTTACTGCTGAGATGTATGGCATCCCAAGTGCAGAGGCGAAGTCACTGTGAGGCAGTGGTTTTGGACTTGAAGTTATGAGTGATTTTGGCCAGCTGCCCGCTTGCCATCGACATACCAATTTATTTTCTCTCAGAGACAGGGAACAGAATGGTATATTCAGCTTGTAATTCGAATATGAGTTCTCCATCTGATTCAGCATTTTTTACTATGGATCTAATACGAATAAGGCACTTTGTGTCTTAGACCTCATGGTTCTGCAAAAACTTATTAATGCAATTGCCGTACTGGACTGGAACCAAAGCTGGTAAAGTCAACTGAAAACCTGTTAGTGACTTCAGTGGACTTTGCATTTGTCAGATGAATGTTAAAGTGTTCAGACATGATTTTTAATATCTCTATGTATGAGGGTATGTGAAGCTGCAACCACTCTGTTCCTACTTAAGGCAAAAAAAGGGCTGTAGCTGGGAAACACCACTTTGTATTCTGATCTATGCACATATGTAGGACTTTGTATCCAGCTTCCAAACAGTATGAAGGCCTCTGAGCCACTCTGCTCTTGTGTAAGAGAAAAACTCTTGTGTAGTCTTACTGAGACCAGAAACCTGATGTGGACACTGTAAGAACCCATCAAATTTACTCTCTAACAAAAAGCTGAGAAGCAACAAATTATGCTTTGGCTTACAAGACAGTAGAGAGGAAGCCATTGACCCAGCCCCCTAGAGACTGCCCTATTTCTTCAGGTGCACGTGCTACAGATTAATAGAATTTCCTAAACAGCCTTAATATCTGCACAGACATGCTGTAACAAGGATGGTAAACCTAAGGCAGAACTAAATCAGCTGCAATATTGAAAATGAAAAGCTAAAGGGAAAATAAAATAAGGGGCTTTTTTTAAAAAAAAAAGGTCTTCTATAGGAATTGAGAACTTCACATTTTTGAGAGACTTCCTTATTATGCGCCACATCTTTTTAAAATTGTTTTGAATTTCAGTACTCTGTAGTATTATAATTTCATTAGTACTACTGTGGCTTTGACCAGGTTTTACTTTCAGAAACACAACTCTGTGTGCGTGGTATAGCGCCTGCTCTGCGGGTATAAAGAGCATGTGTACTAGGTGGGATATGGATACTTAATGAGTGTCATCAGGTCTGCTGCTTCATTAGGCCTGATACCGAGGGATCCTAAAATTGTGCAAAAGTTCTTAAATTCTGCCCAGATAAAATTTCCAGACAGAACATCCATAAAAATGGTTGCTCTAACTACATTGGATAGCTGCCCCTTTCATGTTTATATTCTAGTAAACAGTGAGTTCCACCAAAAATTAGATAAACTACCTTCTTTGTAGAAGGAATTAAATGCTGACCTTTACATAATTTGAAAGTGAAAATACAACAGCTTATACTCAGAGTAATCTATCTGTCTCTACCAGTATCTGTGAAGGTATTCTGGATTTATAGTACCATTTTTCAGTTCAGGATTAGGCTCAAGACAGAGCAGTGATAAAGGGCATATACATTACTATAGACCAAGTGGAATGAATCAGGCTGGTTCTCTGTATTCTAGTTACTAAAGGACCCTCCATATAAAAGAGACAAATCTCACAGACACTGGGTGCAGGAAATCCAGGGATTTTATTAAGAGGAGATTCCGAGTAATTTTTTGCAATGTAATTCTAAGCTCATCCTTTCACCTGAAACTACCATAGCAACAAATGCCACCTGTATCTTTGCTTTGCAGCCACATTTCCTGAGGTCACTTTGCTGCTGCCGAACACACAGATGACCAATAAGGATATAAATATATGTCCCCTTTACATCAACCAAATTATATTCTGTAATATATTAGGTCAGATCCTTTGTAGGTTTAAGTCAGGACAGCTCCTAGGAGACTCTATCAGCTTCAGACAAACACTGCCTCTGACAGTGACCACGGGTCTGGCCTTAGCACACTACCTTATAGCAGTATGGGGAGAAGGAATAGTCTGCTCATGAAATAAGATTCCAGTGTTGATGTAGCTTGTGTTTTCCAAACCTTTCTTCAAAGTCATCTAGGCTTTCTTTTTCTCACTCATCCAGGAGGAAGACAATCACTGAGTTTTCCTATTAATTAAAAGCATTCTAACATTATATTTAACATTGCAAACTATTTTTACTTTTTACTGTACATGGTGAAAGAATATGTGTGTTTGTTCTCCCTTTGTCTACCGCCAGAAAAAAATATTTTCAAAAGAAAGAAATAAACAAATTGTGCCGATAAAAACCTCTCAGATCTTTAGGGCCTTCCAGATGCTCTTTGTTAGCAGAAATAATAGAAGCTTGCATCACATATATCATATCTGTGAGACATCACACTGTTTCTTGGATTAAGCCAATTTAAAATGTGTTGAATGCTGCTTTATTGGTGTCATATTTAGATATCTTTCCTCAAGAATACCATTCTGTATCTTCCTAGAGTAATTTTTCTTCGATTTATTTCTATTCCTGTACCAATCCCAGAGGTAAGCCATGCTATTTGCTCTTAAGAGAGCACTGCTTGGATCCATCTAATGTTGTCTTCTTTACATGAAGTAGAATGGCAGCTATTAAAGAGGCTCACTCTTTAAATCTCTCTGACCAATAAACTCTATATATTTTCATCTTCTGTAGCCCACAAGTTTGTCAATATCTCAGTTAACCAAATCTCTTGTGTAATGCCCATGTGACATGTAATTAAGAGCCTAAAATGTTTTCATCTTCATTTTTATAGGTATTATATTAATATGTACTGCTGAAAACCAGTACTGTAACCTTCCCTCTCACTAGTGGTCTGATGCTGACTTCATGCAGAATTTAGTTCTTAAATAGCTACTATTTTTTCTGTCCAGCACAGCCAAAAAGGCACAGCAGGAAGACAGTGTCTGCAGTGGTCTGCTTCTGATCTCCCCAGAATGCTCTGGCTTTCGGGCTGTGGTTCTCAGCTGCACTGCAGCAGCACTCACTACCAGAGTCCAGAACCCACACCAAAAAATCGCAAACTGTTCTGCAACCATCTTGTTGGCCCCTAACTCTGAAGCAGTTGTGGCAGCACAGACATCTGAACCCTGCTGGACTATCTGTCACCTTTGAGTGCAATAGAGTTGGTGTCATTATGATTGTGACAAACCACCCAGACATGCTCAGCTGCTGGTTATAATCACATGCTGTAACCACTTCTCTTGCTATTTGCAAACCCATTGTTCCTGAACTCCAGAAAAACAAAAAGAAAAATTGGTTTAGGTGGTAAAAAACATTGCTTAGTTTTCTTCATATGAACAAGAAGGATTATAAAAACAAATGGGACTTATGAATGCAGCCATGCACTGGGGGCTTGGCCTAGGGACTCTTTAAACACTTATGAATACCTAGCCATGTTATAAACATTTAAATTCCCTGCCCATGTTGTATGTACACAAGATCGTTTGAATGTCATACAGAGCTCTTAGAAACAAAATGTAAACAGACCTCTTCAATTAGCTGCAGTGGGAGTCTCAGAAATCAAATGCCAAAGTGCAGGCCAGTGGAAGCTGTAGGGGTTCACTGGGGTTTGTTTATTGGCTGGTGTGACCTGCTGTCTGAGAACTAAATTGACACTGCTCCAACTTAGTGGGTGAAGGAAATGAAAAGACCTTCATTCTCCCCACACTACGAGAAGCAAAGTGGTGACTTAGGAAAAGGACAGCAGTAGAACAGATAAAAATGAGTGCCTCCCAGTCCTGTGGAAGCCAACCACTGTCGGAGGCTGATGGTAAAAGGGCAGGAGACAGTGCGCTGCAATTCTGTAGGCTAGAGATATGAGCTTTTCCAAAACAAATGAGGGGGAAGAGGTAAGGATAAAGCCTATACTTTGATCCTCAAAGAAAGTGATGCTGCTCCTCCCATCCATCTCAGCTTAGACTGGAAATTCACAATCCAGCTCTAAGGGACTGCTCTCTTGTCTAAGATTTGGTGGGTCAGTTGGGATCTGGACAGGCTGGGTCCATGGCCCGAGGCCAATTGCATGAGGTTCAGTAAACCAGGTCCTGCCCTTGGGTAGCAACAACCCCAGGCAGTGCTACAGGCTGGACTAAGAGCGGCTGGAAAGCTGCTGGGTGGAAAAGGAGCTGGGAGTGCTGGTCAAAGGCAGCTGAACGTGAATCAGAGTGTGCCCAGGTGGCCAAGAAGGCCAAGGACGTCCTGGCCTGGATCAGCAATGGTGCAGCCAGCAGGACCAGGACAAGGATTGTTCCCCTGTACTCAGCACTGATGAGGCCATGGCTTGCATTCTCTGTCCAGTTACAGGCCCCTCAGTACAAGAAAGGTGTTGAGGTGCTGGAGAGTGTCCAGAGAAGGGCAGTGGAGGTGGGGAAGGGTCTGGAGCATGAGTCTTTTGAGAAGCAACTGAGGGAGCTGGGGGTGTTTAGNACAAGGATTGTTCCCCTGTACTCAGCACTGATGAGGCCATGGCTTGCATTCTCTGTCCAGTTACAGGCCCCTCAGTACAAGAAAGGTGTTGAGGTGCTGGAGAGTGTCCAGAGAAGGGCAGTGGAGGTGGGGAAGGGTCTGGAGCATGAGTCTTTTGAGAAGCAA
>VZTF01005904.1:539266-616827 GCA_013397755.1 Cnemophilus loriae
AGTGACAGGAGAAGAGGAAATGACCTCAAGCTGCTCCAGAGGAGGTTCAGGTCGGACTTCAGGAAGTATTTCATCACTGAAACAGTATTAAGCATTGTAATGGGCTGCTCAGGGTGGTGGTGGAGTCACCATCTATGGAAGTCTTCAAGAGACATGTGAATATGCACTTGAGGACAGGGTTAATGGTAAACATGGTGTTGGTGCTAGGCTGGACTTGATGATCTTGAAGATCTTTTCCAGCTTCAGCAATTTTATGATTCTATGAGTGAAGCTTTACCTTGGCAGATGTTAGAAAGGATACAAAGGCTTTTACAATGGAAAACTTTGATGAAATAAGTTCCAGAAAAAAACTTGCACAAAAAGGGAAAATGAGTGAATAATAGAAAATTGAAGGACAGCTGCAGGTAACTGGGACATTTCTTTTCCAGAGCAGTTCTTGGAAACAAAGGGAATGAAACCTTCTACTGACTCCAATCTGTGTCAATAAATTAAAGGGAGGTTACAGTTCTCCCAGCCTGGCGCTATCTGGTAGGTACAGCTGATGCTGTCCTTCCTGACCTCCACACTGCAGTGCAGCAGCCCAGTCTGAGGTATAAATCTACTTTTGTGATGGTTGCTGTTCCTGCCATTCAACTGGACGAAGAAAAGATGGTCAAAAATGGGGTAGAACAGATATACTTTCCCCTCTGAAATGAACGAAGTGGTCAGAAGAAGGGGCTCTCTACCAGCAGTAGCTGTTGTTCCTCCCTTTCTCCATGAACAAAGGAGAACGATGACTTAGACTAGACACAGACTCTTGCAGATTTCTCCTTGCTCATAGAATATTAGGTCTATAAGAAGTCCTTGGCCTCACAAAAATGATCCAGTTCTCCATTTCTTCCCTGGGAAGTCTGTGTAGCTCAGTAACTACTTTTTGGTAAAATGGATGTGTTTCTAGTTCATGGAGAAGTGAAATGCCTAACTTCTAGTGAGCGAATGACAGGATCTTCAGTGTAATGAGCTAGTCTGTTAAAGAGTGAGAGCCATCATTTCAAAGCAAGATTAATAAAGTCCAGTTGCCTAAATTGTGTATGTAAATGAGGTCCATGCATAATCAAAGATGATGACATACCCAACATAAATAACTAGGAGGAAGGAACAACAACAAAAAAATATTAGTGATGGTTACATGAAAGAAGGTGCTACTAGCATTCACAACACCATAAGTGGCTGTATCATTCAGAGAGTCAAAAAATGCTTCATCAGAGATGAGTGCAAGAATGTTTAACACAGCCTTGACTATAAACAGACAAACTGTACAAATACAGAGGATAAAAGAAAAGAAAAAGGCAACTAAAAGAGAAGATAAAATCCGCTTTGTTTGCAAGGCAAAGATAAAAGTACATGGATACAGGCCTGAAATGGGTTTAGCATAATGACAGACGGGAGATTTGAGATGCACACTCAAAAAGAGGATGTATCTTGGTAGAGAGAGAAAGTGAGTGCCAAAAAGAAGAACCAGGGAAGAGCAAACTCCAGGGGAAAAAACTAGAGCCAAGTATGTAAGCGTATGTAAGATCAGAGACATGAAATAAGTCTAGGGAGAGTGCTAAAGATAGCAAGTCAAAGATGAAGATAAAGGAACCAGCTCAGAGCTGCAGCTCTATTGAAAAGCTATAGGAGCTCCGAATCCCTCAATTTTTTGAGGAAGCAGTTGGGGTGACAATTTGTGCATTGTAAAACTTCAGCTTCTGGAGTTACATGATCCTACAGAGAATTAAGGATTTAATTTTAAAACTCAGTTGTTGTAGTTTAAATTGGAGGAAAAAAAGAAGTGTTCTGCATAAATCCAAAAAAAATCCAACAGCAAAAGGCAATCAGTGGGAAGGAATTTTATTCATCTGGGTATTTTTATGTCATTTCAAAGCAAATAATATTATTTCTGAATATTCACAGTCTTCTCTTCCATATTCCCCAGTCCCACTTTAAGGACAGAAGTTCAGGGGAGTCAGGAGAAACCTCTCCAGTCCTGTTTTATACCCCCTCACAGCGCAGTGATGACTGCTTGCCTGACATAGATGTTATGATGTTTTACATTGGAACCAGAAAATCCGTATTCTAAAATAATTATCCTGATAAAAAGCACGGAATCACTGAATGGTTTGGGTTGGAAGGGACCTTGAAAGGTCATCTAGTCCAACCTCCATAAGCAGGGACATTTTCAACTAGACCATTTTTCTCAGAGCCCCATCCAACTTGTCCTTGATTGTTTCCGTGGATGGGGCATCCACAGCTACTCTGTGTCACCCGTTTCAGTGTTTCACCACCCTCAGCATAAAAATTTCCTCCTTATATCTAGTCTGATTTAACTCTCTCTCACTTTAAAATCATTACCCCTTTTCCTATCTCTAGGGGCAGTCTTACTTGAAAAAAACCCTCTTCAAAGGAGACATCCATGTACAAACTTATATTTCTGGGGTTATCCCAGGAATATCTTTTTGCTTTTGAGGAGAGGGGCTGCTATAACAGAACACACACAACCACACTCCCTCACATGCCTTTGAAGTAGGGGAATGTAAAATGAAGGATTGTGCAAGTGTTGGGATTTCCCTTATCCAGTACAACTTAATGCTGAACAACAAGAGGCCTCCTGTCTTCACAGGGAGGTGTTTGTGTAGTGCCTCCAATAACAAATAAAATAATCCACCAAAAGAGAATGAGTGATGAAGAAACAGGATACCCTAGGGCTGTACTCAGCACATCCAAGGTGGCCCTGGGGCTGGGATGCTCTGTCTGGCACCCGTACAGCCAGATGTGGCTGCACTGACTCTGCTTTTGCTCACATGGCCGAATGACAGCAAAGTCCTGGAAAATGAACCTTATCCCATTCTGTGAGGAAATAAGAAGATAACTTTGGGTATCTGCAGCAACTGGCAACTCCATTTGCTTTTCACTGTATTCCAGGATATCAGTCTTATTTTCTACTCGGCTACCTCTGTCAATCAGCTACTAATAAAAAATCAAAATAAGGTCCAGACTTGTGATTTCATGCTGTGACAGTGCAAAGCTTGCAAGCTAATACCTGAAGGGAAGTGACATGCTATCCCAGGGGAAATCTGGGTTCTCCTGAGCACCAGAGAATCAGTACTGACTTCTCGGCTGTAGCGGACTGTAATCACAGCTGAGTGGAACCTATGGAGACAGACTGTAATTTCCTATCAGCAAGTTCAAGTTCAGGGGGCAAGGAGTTAAAGAACAGAGAAACGAGGAAGGGCATGTATTGTTTGTGCTGTGGCCTAAGCCTGGTGCAGACGCTGGCACAGCATGGTGGGGAGGACACTGGAGCAGGCTGGAAAGCCAAGATTGATGGCTATCTCATCTCTTTGCTAGGGCAAAAGTAGGAAGAGGTGAAACACAGAACAGTGTAGTTTGTGAAGGACTGAGTTAGCCAGTCACTTAATTTTATATATATATATATAAAATTAGCCCTTGTGCAGCCCTTACAACAGTGGTAATCCCGGTGTCTGTCTGTCAGCACTGAGGCTGGGGCAATGAGTTTAAGCATAGCACATCTCTGGCAGACAGTTATCACCAACCTTGTCTGGCTGCTTTTGGTCATCTGAGGCATGTCCTTAGTGTACCCAGCTGAAACAAGTGGCTCCTGCGGATGAAAACCATCATGTGAGGTTAAATTCCAAATCTTTAGCTATGAAACTGGAACAGGATGAGACCGATTTACCGTATTGGACACTAGAGCTGAGCTTCTAAGCTTAGCGAGATTAGTATCAGCTCTGTATCCAACATAAGGGGACTGAGTTTGTCTGGAGCACGAGTTCTTTTCACCTCACGAAAATCTGCAGAAAATCAGACTCAGTGCAGGGAAGTGATGGCCTTGAAGCAGGAAAGAGCAGATATGCATTAGACATCAGAGCTCTGACACACGTGAGTGACACGGCTACAACTGCAGCAGCCTGGAACATGCTGAAGAGCAGCAGAAGGTCCTGGTGCTTTCCTGAGGAATATTTAGAAAAAAATATGGTAGAGTGGGTGTTTTAATCTACCTCCCCTGGATGTGCAAAAGTCCTATTCATTGGCTTATTAAAAATTACAGTGAACTGGACAAACCCATTTTGGTTCTTGTTAGCAATGTAGCAAAAATCAGGTTACCTTTAGGTTAAGCACTGCACAGATGTACGGTCTGTTTCTGTTCCTGCTTTGCAAAATGCAGAAAATATATGACATGAAATAATATTGTGCAGAGGGAGAGATACACTGGAGTTTATTCTTCTTTATAGACACTTAGTTTTCGTTCAAAAAACTACCTCGGCTTCATTCTCAAATTCCAAAGTCAAGTAGATGAATTAGTGGAGGAGAAAAGCTTCCTGCCTTCCCTAATTTAAATAGTCCCATCCACCCC
This sequence comes from Cnemophilus loriae, assembly GCA_013397755.1. Classification (NCBI taxonomy): domain Eukaryota; kingdom Metazoa; phylum Chordata; class Aves; order Passeriformes; family Corvidae; genus Cnemophilus; species Cnemophilus loriae. Next base: position 543,663 of record VZTF01005904.1, read on the forward strand.
TGGGAAAATACCAATTTTGAGAAAATATTTCCATTTTCCAAAACAACATTATGAAACTGACCAAAGTGCTTATTTCAAGATGCCAATGCTTAGTTTCAAATTTCTGTTTTAACTCAGACCTAATTTTCTCTAATGCAACAAGGAAGTTCCTAGAGAGAAAATGTAAATCTTTTCTTAATGTTTGATTTTAGAGAAATCTACAAAAGAGTGAGCTCCAAGGATAATTTACAGTTCAAGAACACAAATTATTTTTTAAGGAATATGTAATGATTAGTTTTCCTGTTAAAATTTGTGTCCTTGCTATCTCTTTTTGCCTTTTTAACATTTCTGTGACATAGCTTCAGGTTAATAATAATTTATACAACCTCACAAACAAGCAAAGATTTAGGTTAAAGCCAGTGAGAAGTTTGCCATCAGCATAGATAAGGACAGGGTGCAGGCGCAGGTTCATTGCCTCTATAATTTTATGTTTCCAGTGTGTTTCAGCTGACTGTGTATCACTTGATTCACAAGCTGATGCTGGGTATTCAGATTCCACCATTCTCTTAAATTCAGGCCATCGGACTGTGAATTCATCAGTGAAAAGCCACTCATGTTGTGTCTGGAATTAAATCACTAGAAAAACCTGTGTATTTCATTAGGAATTAATCAGAACAGAAAGCCTAGGAATATGATCTATTTCTTTGTTTTGCTACAGCATTTATATTATTGTTTCTCTGTTTTCCCTTTGCAGAAATAAACTCTTTTCCTTTTATCACTGAGGTATTCATGTAATAAAAATCTAATTTTTTTCATATCATCAGTTGCCATTTTTTTCGTTATTGCACCGTTTTTATATGTTAGATTCTTTAATTCATATAGCAGGTAAGACAAAGACAAAAGAGTGAATCCTATCCACAGAGAAATTTTTCATTGAGTGCAAAACACCACAAAGCTATGGGTGGTGTAATTGTATAAATAATTTAAAAGGCAAAGAAAATAGACATGGAATGCAATTGCTGAACATACACTTTCTGTCAGATGTTTAATATTTTTTGTCAAGGGAATGAAGTTAGTTTTATTTTACACCCAAGCTGCTAAAAATACACACACGCACACACACACACACACTCAAACACATACAACAGCACATGATAGCAATAAAAGATGAAAGTACTTTCTTACATTAGCTGTACTGGCTCCAGCTGACTGATCCTATCTTTGGTCAGTGTTTTTTGTCAGTGCATCAATGTTATATTGTCTAAATTTCAGTAATTTAAATACGCTAAGCTAGCAGGTAATGTTACTGCTGGAAAATGTATGTGAAAAGCAGCTTCAGTACTCCGGGGAAAAATCTCCTCTCTCTTCTCTACCTGCTGCTCTCCTAAAGACACCGAACATGAGTCTGGGGCTGCACCCCTGTGCTGCAGCAGAAGGTTCCTGCCCTTCTGTACACAGATGCTGGGATCATGAATGTGTTGCTGTGTGCAGCTCTTTCTGTGCTGCAATGATGAGCAACAAAGAAAAATCTGAGTGTAAAACCCTGCTTATGGAAATGGACGTTTCTGTCGCAGATCAGGAGTGCAGATGGGGTTTTGGACACACGGAAGATGTAGCTCTTTTCTGTTTCTCCTAGAGGAGCCCAGCTTTTACAGATGAGCAAAGATACTGCATGGCCACATTGCACCAGGACTCCAAAGACATCCTGCTGCCCAGACTTGTCCACACACAGATGCTCTTCAGCAAAGCTTGTGCAAATTTCTCTGCGAACCCTGGTATTTCAGCCAAGGATAGATGTGTTTGGCACAAACAGTTAAAGCAGTCCTCATTTACTAGGACAGCAGACATAGCTGGTTTACAGCAAAGCAATCCTAAGCACACATTTCACTGCACTGGTTTAAGATCACGGTGTGAAGAAGGCTTGTCTGCCAGGAGGGTCACTGACTGGCAAGGGAATTGCAGTATTTTGGTTATCTCACGTTAATTCCCCTGTGGGTGCTCATCTCATTTACTCCCTATGGAGGAAATAGAACACATCATTGGCAGGTTATCACCTCATCACTGCGATGTAACCTCAAAGAAATCCTGTGGCACCCAGCAGGATGTGCTGATACCATCATCAGAAGACATCTCACAACCCCTCTGCATGTCACCTCCCACCCAGCCCCCTAGTCCAGCTTTGGCAGAAAAAAGTGAAGCATGACTGATTCTCATGTGGAAAGTGACTGTCAAATAATAAGAGGGATTTAGTAGCATTTGTTCTGAAGGTAACTCTGAAGTCTTCAGTCTCAGACTTCTGCCTAGATTCAGATTAAAAGAACAAGGAGACTCCCATCTCCTTTCTTACACAGTTTGTATAGCAATGGTGTAGAGGCAAAAGAGATTTCTGTGGGGCATTTGAAGAAACTTGTTGTTATTAGATATGGGCATTATAGCATATCCCTGCACATCCCATGGATCATTTGTCTTTGTGAAAGGTACTTTTAAGCAGCCATATAACCTCCATTACTCCAGAGCTGATTTCTCAGAAATCTCTGCACAGACGTTACTGGATTATCCTTTCTTCTAATCATAGGGCCTCCCTACTGCAGAAGGATGGAAAGCTGTGCTGTATCCAATTTACTATGTGGTAAATAGGACAGACACGTATTCTTTCTGTGTCAGAACACTTGCAGTTAATACATTTTCGAGAGGACTGCTCGTACTGAACAGGCCTTTGCATGACAAGCTGAGCTGTTATGAGATTTGGTCCCTGTGACCAAGAACTAAGTTTTGTTCTTGGTCTGAGTTTCCACGCCCTGGTCCCCTTTCCGCTGTCGCCTATGGTTGGTAAAGTGCATGGTGTTGTTCTGTTAAACAGCTCCTGCACACAGCCTGACTTTGTATTCCAAATGTCCACAGGCATGGCCTGATGAGAGGGGGCTTTGTGCTGGCAAGAGCTGCTGGTTGGAAAAATACTTCTGATCATGTATAGTGCTATTGTTGCTCAATGCCACTGCTTAATCAGCAAAGCTGTATCCTAACTCGTGCTACAATATTCAAGGAAAATGTGCATGTCAGCAAGGGATCCTGGGCAATAAACCCTCAATGGCTCAAGAGCTGGTGAGCAACAGCATCCTGCACAAGATGCAAAATTCGCCCCCTTCAAAAGAGAAGACACACAGGAATATTCAGAAAAACTGAGAGTTTTAATTTCCTTTTCTGTGAACACCATGTCAGGTGCTGAGGAGACACTCACCTAATGCACTCCAATGCTAATTGAGCCTCTTGAAGCCAGTCTTCTGTGAGAGATGAGAAAAAGACAGCACCTGATGAGAGCAATGGGTTGGGAAAGGCACTGAGAGCCCAAAAGAAGAGCAGAGCACAAAGATAGAGAAGATGTGAAGTAAGATATGAGCTTTGAGCTTATTTCAAAGTGGAGGTTATGTATTTAAAATTGAAAATAGTGATGAACCAGAAGGAACCTTTGGAAGAAGGGTTAAACTTAGCAACGAATGATCACAGGTGGAAGATCTATACCAGTAAAACTGGAACTCACTGAGAGTTCTTGCCCCCAGATAAACTAACAATTCATTTGATCTTCGTTTGTTCTTCAGGAGTACCTGGTTCAACCTGTATTGTAAATAATACCATACTACACTGAGAGCCCCATGCTCCAGAAGCATGAGATCAATTCAGTAGTGCAGCTTCCATTGAAAGTAAGATCCTAGCCTTTCAAGCAAGAAGGGAAGCTTATAAACATGGAGGTAACTGATACCAGTAGCTGGAAATGTAGTAATGAAGCTTAAGAGCTACGCCTGTATTTCAGTGACAGCCTTACTTCAACCCTCTGTATGTGTCAGGGTAAACACCCACGGTGTTGTAGGACAAAAAAGAGTTCAAAAGGGCCCCCAGGACAGGCTCACATGACTGAGAGGGGCCTTCTGTATCATTCTTCTGGGTATTAAAGGCAATCATGGAAGAAAATTTCAATGTGATGACACCAACGTTCTTTGGGTACCAGGAAGAACTGGCTACCAAGAGCCTAGCTTTGCCTATCAGCATCAGAGGTGATACATATAAGGTCAGTTCATTGAAAGAAAGGGAATTGTTATACACATAATATTGTGTTTAGAAGAATTTTTCTACTTGCTCTCATTTGACAGTAGAAGAAAACTTCCTCAGATCAGTTTCACAAGTGTGTTAGTGAAGCTCTTTGACTATCTCCACAGAGCTGCTTTATGTTCAGTGCCTACCTGCAATGTCACTGGAATATTGTGGTCACACTCTCATGCTGCATTACAGTTTGACAGTTTCCAGCTCTTAGACCACCATCAGTGAGGCTGAAAGTCTTTTACTAGGAAGGGGTTACATCCACAAAGCTGGTGAGAGAACTTAGCTATGGAGAAGTGACCTTCTGGAGGCCACTCAGCCATGCAGGGTCAGAACTACTCAGTGGAGCCCAGATTTCTGGGGTCTTTCTAGGACTGGGTGGTGCTTCTGTTCCATCTGTGCCCCAGGAGTGGTTTAAAGCAGCACAAAGGTCACCTCTGAATGTTTCTTGTTTTATGAAGAGTTTCTCATCCTTAACACAAGAGATCTAAAGGCAAAACAGGCACTGGAAAGTTTGAATATAAGCATTTGGGTTAAAACAAGCACTTGCCTGTAGCTTAGTGGAAAGATTCCAGTACCTGAAAAACTGCCACATCTGTGCTTCAGTTAGTTTTCCTGATCCTATGCATGTGCCTTTTCCTGTCTTCTTATTCCTTTAGAACTGACTGTGTAGCTATTTTGATAATAACCCCTCAAATCTGCTTTTCAAAAAAAAACCTGGATAAGACTCTGTCTGTTGAAACAAAATAAAACAAAACAAAAATAGCTCAGATTAACCCCGGGTCATTTTGCTAGCAAAAACTGAGAAAATGAGCCACGGAAGAGAAGGATGGATGGGAAAGGGAGGGTGCTGGAGAATGATACTTCATTTTACAAACATCAAGATACCATCTGAGTGTTGGCAAGACACTCAAATTCCTAAGGCTCCTACGTGGTGGGTATGTGTAATGTCTGTGGTAGGAATAATCAAGAGGCCGCTCTAACGCTTGTGTGTCATCTGCAAAGCAAGCACATCGACCCTCACTGCCAAAGCTAGTTAACTTGGATATCTAATTTAACAGTCTGTCTATCCACAACCATTTCCTTAGATGACTAAATACAATTTACTTTCAATCACCGTCACATAAAACATAAACGTAAACTTACCATACCTATCCATACTAGGATCTCTGAGTAAAAATTGAAATAAAAAACAAAAAGAGAGGCCTTATTCAACAGCAGCACAATTCCCCACTTTTCCTTTTTTTTTAAATGCATCAATACAAATATTTATTTTGTGATAGATTATGGATGTACAACTGCTAGCTACACAGTGCAATGAAAATTAAATCTTCACCCAATGGGCTTAGATGGAACTTGCAGGAAGCAACATAAATAAAAAATGTATTATTCATTGCTTCATTGCTTGTTTGCTGTGAAGGATATGGGAGTTTTCTGTTCAAGTGGCTTATGATTCCATAGTGCAATAAAAATGAAATCAATGGCCAATATGCCCGACACTTAAAAACAATTCTTTATGAAATAAAATCTTATTTCCTACAGTGCCTTTCATACCAAGTATATTCCAACCAGTTATGCATACTGAAAGAATCCGATTACAGAGGTAATAAATAGGAAAGGGGAGTGTAATGAAAGAGATACTGGGAGACAAGGGGAGAAACATAAATAATATGCTACAGAAAAAATGTTTCTCTTACTTAGCTTTGTACATAACGATTACCTCGGTGGGATCCTGTTGGAAGTGGTAAAAACCCTAGCATGGGCCGTTTTCAAAGGCCACAATCAGCAACAATTTATCAGCTGCTGCACTGGAGGATATGCTAATGTTTAAAGGGCATCAAATCAGGCCCATAAAAGCTAATGAAAGACTTTTGCTTTCTCTGTGTATTGGATCAGGCTTGACTGTACATATTAAACCAATAATACACATCTCTCTTTTTTTTAATCTAGATTTCTACATCAAAGGAACAAATCTCCAAAAGGATTTTTTCAAGAATGGCAACAAATCACCAAAGGAAGATAAAAACTCTTTTAACTCTGCAAACTTGATGTCTTTCTGGCACTTTTTACTCGGGTGTCATTTCACAAGATACTTGGAAGAAAATGTGTTTTCAAACTGTAAAATTAACTTAGTGGGGTGAAAGAAAGGAAACTTTTATGTTCTTCTGAAATGCAAAATGTGGTACCTGAGGTAGCTGACTAATTGAAATGTTACTCAATCAGGCAAATATTTTTTAAATGAAAATGTAAGACCTCCATCCATTATAGTGAAGAACAACAAACAAAATATTTGCAGAAAAAGAGACCTGAGCAGAATGAAATTTTTAAAAAGTGTTAAAAATACTGTCCTTAAACTCATATATTTCAGCTTCAAAATCTACTTTACAAAGACTCAGGACAAACTCAGTTTTCTATCTGGTAGAACAAGTATGTTTACAAGCACTTACAAAAATTACAGTAATATAGTCTCATTTCTTTTTAAACATGTTATGCTGATTTCACAGATAATCAATAACGGTTTTCAAACATTTATGAATGTACTGGATTTAAATATAAGATGTGTAAACAAGAGGTATTTTTTAATATAAAAAGGAGAGAGATTCTATGTTACTGGAGTGGATTAAGTACTCTAAAAAATCGTAGCAGAGACAATAATTTCTATGATTACATTGTAAAGGTAAAAATGAGGGAAAGTAAAAAGTTATTTAAAACAAAGGGAAGCACTGAGATAAGGAATGGGGATAAGGAGCTAAGGTAAAATAGAAAAGTGTATGCCCAGTGAAAGCAAAGTTAGGTGGTGTGAGAGAAATATGCCACATTAGAAAATTCATGTGGCCAAAGCTCAGTTGGAGTAGAAGCTGGACAGAAATGTGGGGGAAAATAAAAAGAGTTTCAAATACATTATTGGCAGAAATCAGTGCAGAAATAACATCAGCCTGTTACAGGATGAGGATAGTCACTTCACAGACAGGGAAGAGACAAGGAGGATGTGCTTGATGCTTTCTTTGCCTGTCTTCGACACAGATGATGGACTGAGGGCATCCAGTGCCCTGAGCTGGAGGCACAAGGCTGTGAAAATGACCAGTTCTCAGCTGACCATGAAGTAGTGTGGGATCAGCTGCTCCAGAGGGACCCTTATAAATCTATGGGGCCTGATGGGATTCATGTGACAATATTCAAAGAGATGGCTGATGTCATCACAAGGCCTCTCTTGATGATTTTTGAGCAGACTTGGGAATCTAGAGAGGTCCCAGCTGACTGGAAGTTAGTTAATATTGCCCTAGTTTTCAAGAAGGGCAAGAAGGATGACTCTAGAAACTACAGGCCTGTCAGCCTCACTTCAGTGTCTGGTAAAGTTATGGAGAAAATTATTCTAGGAGATATTGAAAAACACCTGAAGAACAATGAAGGTATCAGTCACAGCCAGCACAGCTTCATGAGGGGAAAGTCCTGCTTATCAAACCTGATTTCCTTTCATGGCAAGGTAACCCACCCAGCAGATAAAAGAAAGCCATTTGATGGAATCTTCTTGCATTCCAGTAAATCTTTTGACATGGTGTCTCCCAGTGTCCTTCTGGACAAAGTGTCCAGCCCACAGCTGGACAAACACATCCTGTGATGGGTGAGCAGCAGGCTCATGGGTCAGGCACAAACGGTTACAGTGACTGGGGTGACATCAGACTGGGCACCTGTCACTAGTGGGGTTCCACAGGGCTCCATCTTAGGCCCTGTGCTCCTCAACATCTTCATAAATGACTTGGACACAGGACTGGAAGGGATACTATGCAAGTTTGCTGAGGACACTAAATTGGGAGGAACTGTTGACTTCCGCAAGAGCAGAGAGGCCTTGCAGGGAGACCTTGACAAATTAGAGACGGGCAGTCACCAACCATTTAACAAAGACAAGTGATGGATTCTGCACCTGGGCCGCAGTAACCCCGGATAAACAGACAGACTGGGGAATGAGATGCTGGCAAGAAGTGCTGGGGAAAGAGACCTGGGTGTCCTGGTCAATGGCAAGTTGAACACGAGCCAGCAGTGCCCTGGCAGCCAGGAGGGGAATGAGGCACAGCATCACCAGCCAGGCAAGGGAGGGGANGTCTTCTCTGTGGCTGGACCCAAGGCAATGACCCAAAGCTGTGTCAGGAGAGGTATATTGGATATTAGAAAAGGTTCTTCANCTTTGGGTGCCACAACTTAAAACAGACATTAAACCATTAGAGAGTGCCCAAGGGAGGGCCACAAGGAAGGTAAAGGGTTTGGAGAGGAAGCCATTGAGGAGTGGCTGAGGTCACTTGGTCTGTTCAGCCTGGAGACCTCACTGCAGTTACAACTTCCTCATGAGGGGAAGAGGAGGGGCAGACGCTGATGTCTTCTCTGTGGCTGGACCCAAGGCAATGACCCAAAGCGGTGTCAGGAGAGGTATATTGGATATTAGAAAAGGTTCTTCACTCAGAGGGTGGTTGGGCACTGGAACAGGCTCCCCAGGGAAGTGGTCACAGCATCAAGCCTGACCGAATTCAAGAATTGTTTAGACGATGCTCTCAGGAACACAGTGTGACTCTTGGGACTGTCCTGTGAAGGGGCAGGAGTTGGAATTTGAAAACTCTTGTGGGTTCCTTCCAACTCAGGATATCCTATGATTCTGTGACATAAAAAATTGTTGTAAACAGTATTGGAGCACATTTAACCTGAAAATCAGTACATTAGTCATCGGCAAAGAAGTAAATGTCTGAGTAAGTCCTCTGACAGGACCAATCGTGGGGCAAGAATAAAGATGTTTCCATGTGTAGCTGGACTGGGTCTGGGTGAGGTGGTGTTCCACAGAGAGCCAGACGTACAGCTCATGAACATCTATTCCCACCATTGTTTCACCTTCCCAAAATACTGCTGAACCTAGCTTTTGAACAGCTGGGGTCTCTTCAAAACCTTCCCAACTTCAAGAGAATCTACTTTCCATTCTTGCCTCAAACATCTTTCACGAGCTCTTTGTTTCCTTCATATTACTAGATTTCCTTCTGCTGTCCTAGATTTTGCTCCCTTCTAACTTAGAGATCGGTATCTAAACCATTTCCTCAACTGCTCTCCTATCACTACACAGCAAATTTCCCCTCAGTATGCATTGTGCAGCCAGAGTCTCCGGTGACTTTTTCACCCCAGTCCTGCTAGAAAGTCTCCCCTGAGATATGTTATAAGTAGAAATACGAAGTCGAAGAACCCCAGATTTTGGCAGCAACTGCTGAGAACATGCTGAAAATATGAAAATATGAAAATATTTTCTTTCTCCAAAGGGAAGACGCTTTATGATAGCCTTGAGAAGAAGGGAAATAAAAAGAAAAAGAAAGCACTAAAAATCTCTTTGCCAACAAAGAAGACAAGCTTTGTTAATCAATTTTATTTTAACTCTGAAATAGCCATAAAAGTCCTAGGCCGTTATTTTGGATTATCTTAGCTTATCTGGTTATCTGGGTTTACAAAGACATACACTTCCCCAAAAGACACTGATTTTTAAGAAACATTAACTAAAGAAGACAACCCTCCATCTTTGTTTGAACTTTACCAAAGGCTCTTCCAGACAGGGCTATTTTCCTTCCCACTAAAACATACCGCACTAAATAATTTTTCTATTATTTTCTCAGTCTCTAACTGAGCAGGTACTTGAAGAGAGAACCATTGCAAGTGATGTAATAGTCAAGACCTAAACTTCCTCCTAGTAATCTAAATCTAGTTTCTGCGGGCTCTTCTCTTCATCTTTTTTAAACTGGTACCATGCAGATACCCTGATGGGTCTAAAAGTGTATCACCAGTTAGAACAAATAGAGGCCTTGATCTCAGCTCTGGTGGTTTTTAGCCTAATATGGAAAGGCATAATCAGGTCCAGAGCCTGAGTCAAGGTGGGCAAATTCCATGTGAAGAAAGCTACACATTTTAAATAATGAGAGCAATTAATTAGCAGAACTACACACCCAGGATCACAGTCTTTCTTGCAGGTTAGGTATCTTTCTAGAAGCTGTGTTACTCTTGGCAAACAAACACTTCAACTATTGAAACCTTTCTAAATACTTGTATTAGCAACTGTATGGCCTGTACCTCTGGTATGTACTTAAAGCACGTCAGAAAAAATGCCCTTGTAATTCTTCACATTTATAAAATAAAATAATAAAAACCCCAAACCCAGCCTATTAGGGCATTTTTTTTGTAGTATTCCTACTGCAAAATGAAAAAAAAATTTCTCTTTTCACCGTAAATGTAGTTTAGCAACATCTAGAACAGAGTCTCCCAAATTTGGCTGCCTAGATTGCACAGAAAAGAAATTCCAGGGCACTGTGCTAGCTGTAGAGTCAATAACTGCAAGATGTTTTAGCTTTTAGCTCACAAATCTGGTTTCTCCCCCTCAAAAGCATGAGCAGCAGCTCTTGGCTATTGTTCAAATAATAAAAATATACAGATATTCACAAAGCTAAATTTCCATATCCTCAGCGGAAGAGTTATTAAGTGAATATTTGCATGTTAAGCAGAGCAACTTGCATGTCTGTGGGGGTCTTATTAATGTTTAGAGATAGAAGAGTCGAAATTTTGAAAAAGAAAGCCTTATTTAGAAAGGCAGTACTGCAAAAGAAAAAATAAAGCCCCAAACACTATTAATAACAAGTTAGGACCAGCTTTGTAAAAACCCTTGTGTGAGCTATGAATAGCATTACAGCCTGAGAAGCACGAGGTCCTAAATTGGTTTGTTCATTCTTATCTCCTGTGGTCCAATTAGACTTTAACAACTTGCTTGAGTTGAATCCTTGAAGGAAGTCCAGGTTTTGACAATAAATTCCCACTGAAATCTAGTTTAATCAGTGTGTTTTGGAATATTAAGGTTCTTCTCCAGTATTTCTCAAGCAACAGCATACAGATGAATAAAGAATTTATCTTTAATAGAACCTTTTCTTTTAGAGACGATGAACTTGCGTGGCTGGAAGAAGTGCCAGTTGGCAGAATGAATGCACTCGCTGGGTTTGTGGGACATCTAGTGGAGAAAAAGGTTACTGTCATGAGTATGCAGTTTCTCAGACACGCTGTTCGAAAGATAACCCTTGCAAGCACAATAACATTAAGCAGAATTGTGAGAAACATAATGCCACTTGCACGTGAGTGCCTGGGAGAAAACTCATCTGCTACTCAGCGTGTTTCCCAGAGCATAAGCGCTTTCTGCTCTTCCACTGCAGTCTGGCAGCACACAAACGCTGAGAGAGGCATTCCCTCTGCCGGCTGTGATCTTGCGAGTGGTAATGTGGTAACAACAGTGGCGAAGGTAGAACAGCACAGATATCAGCATGGGCTGACAACTTCAGCATGTTACTAGAATCCTGAAGAGCCTGTACGTTCCCATTGCTATTTCTCTCAGCTGTAAGTCAATAAGCTGTAGTGGGTCACTCGGTAGGTTTAGCCAGTTGAGCATCCCTCTCCCAAAACAGCCCCTGAAGAGCCACAGGTCTTCTCAGTGTACCTTGCCAGCCTCCAGACATTCCTGGCACAGAAACTACTCTGAGCTTCCTCTTTATGTCAAACAGCATTTTTTTCCATTCAAGGAGCAAATCCTATCTTTTAATTCACGCTACCATCTGGCATTCACAAACTTCTACCAGTGTTCTCCACACTTCAGAGCCTATTATGAAATACCTCATTTTGATGTTAAGTCTGGCACTACCTTGTTTCACTTAACATCTCTCCATTCTATGTCATTATGAAAAAGAATTGTAGAATCATTCAGTACTTTGAGTTGGAGGCAGTGTTTAAAAGTCGTCTTGTCCAACCCTCTTGCAATCAGCTGGGATATCCTCCACTAGGTCAGGTTGCTCAGAGTCCTATCCAACCTGACCTTGAATGTTTCCAGAGATGGGAAGTCCAACACATCCTATTCCAGTGCCTCACCACCTTCCTCATGAAAAAACTTTCTCCCTTATGTCTAATCTAAATAGACCATCAGTAGTGAAACCCCACTACCTATAGTCCTAATGCAAAAGGCGATTTATCCTCAAAGATTGGACCCTCTTTCCACATACATTCTGTGTTGCTCTGTTTAGACATATCTTCTTTTTCTCTCTCTAGCATACCTTTTTTTGTAGGTAGCAGAATCTTTGCCTGTTCAGTTGACCTTCAAACTGATGCTGCTGCAAACCTTGCTTCATCTTTGCCATCCTTTGAAATCTTTTTTTTGTTGCTTCTGCTATGTCCTCTCAATGATAGCACTTCTGAGGTGAAAACAGTGGTCAGGATACTGATACACCATGAATTTCTGTAGTAGCATGGTGGTATGTCCCTTTTACTTACTTTTCCTTTCCCAGTAACTCTTACTATTGTATGCTTAACAGTCACTGCAAAGTGAGCTGACATTTTCACAGAAATATGTTATGAGTCTCCTTCCTCATGTTACGAGTAATTAGTGCTGGATCTGTCATTGTACCTGTGGTTTTTTCTTCAAATGCATTTCTGCATGTTTGGCAGCATTGGATTTCACGAGGTATTGTATCCTCTAACCTACCAATAGAATGAAATCTTTCTGCAGGGCATGTTATCCTGCATAGCTCTTTCTTGGCTTTCTTGCCATGAGTAATTTATTATCACATGCAAAATTTGCCATCCTCCTCTCACTCCCTTTTCCTACATCAATTATGAATATGTCAGATAGCACATAGGATTGAGAAAACAGACTTTTATTCCTACTCCATATTTCTACCTGAAACTAGTCATCAATCTATTATGAACATTTAATCTCACTCTTTTATAGATTAGCATTTTTTGACACTTTTTGACACTTTTTTTTGACTCATTGTTGAAAGTCTCCTGGAGATAAGCATGTGCTCACATAACCAAGAGCTTCTTCGAAGAGACCCAACACACCCACTGATGTGCTACTTTCTTCCTGTAAAGTCACACCCAATCCTTCTCGACTATGGCATGTCAATTCATGTCTCTACTAAATCTAATTTGCAGTGGTGCCGTGGAGCCTGATTAGAGTTACCCTGGGCTGTCTTTTCTGTCACACTGTTTTGTATTGTCCCTCATAGCCGGTGACTGCCCCAGGCAAGAGCAAACCCAGCCTGGCGGAAGCACACTGCAAGAATAGAGGCTCAGTTGCAACCAACTTATACAGCCCTGAGACTAGGATACGTTAATGGTGGGTATTCATGTCTGAATGCATATTTGGTCTCTCTGGTTCTTTTAAGATCCCCATCCTTTTTCTCTTAGAAAGAATTTACCATTACACCAATGACCACTGGGAATAATCCCAGCTCAGGACATGACACTTTTCCCTGATTTAAGTGAGCTCATAAAACATAAGCTTTACCTGTTAAACTTTGGTAAAGAGGAGCATGGTAGAATGAGTGAGAGCTGTTCCTGTTCTTGGCCTTGAACAATTCTTCTTTCAGTCTTGTATATCCCAGTTCTACTCTCCCAGTATTCCTGCCCTTAAATCTCTCTTCAAACACAATTCTTTTGCAACGAGATCAAGCTTCACTTCTGCACAATTTCTCAAGTTCCCCAGGGTACATGTGTTAGGATGCTTGCCTGTCTTCATGAAACAGCTAATATTGGAGATAGAGCCCTCATTTTTTATATATATTTTAAAGTCAAGTAAATGCAGGTGTGTAATTTCTTTCTTTCTTATTTGAACAATATGTCCTGCAAAGATCTTCCTTCCCTCTTAAAAATACAGTGCATGAAACAGGAGAGTTTACCTCATTTTTCACAATCACTGCACTAGCAAGGTTCACTAATAAACACTGATGTTTTAAGATTAAGTAAGAACACTGCCCAAAAGATCAGCTTTTTATCATGCTCTGTAGGTGGCAACATCCAGCTTTGATGGACTGCCACAGAAATTCTGGGATGGTTTAAAGAGGCTGCCCTCACTCCATTTGCAAAAAAATCCTCATTTATAGGCAGCTAGCAAAAGAAGAGAAGAATAAAGCACGTTGTATCTGCCTTTTTACCACTAGTCACAAAAAAAAATTGGCTGAGCAATATATTCTAGTAGTTAATTGAGCATTGCTTGTCATAAGAGGCGTTTTTAATGCTAGAGGTTAGCCGTGCTATCGCTAGCAAAGGGGAATTCAGAACACGCCCTCATACATCCAATCTCTGCTATGTTGTTTATGAGCAGCAATTTGAGATCAGGATTGGATTTGCAGAGGTATGTGAATTGTAAACAGTTTGCAGAAATGGCAACCAAGATTCCAACATGCTTACTGTAGGCCTGGAGAGGTTTGTGAGGCCTTATTGTTCTTTAAACTTAATTACCAGGTACAGTTAAATCCTAGGCCAGATTTTTATCTTACATCATGCAAGGAAGGCTGAATTTGATCTTTTGGAGGCATGTCAGTCAGTTGCTGGGAATATCATATGCATGGTCAGCATCAGATATGCTCGCTTATGCTATTTCAACACTGCTAAAGGAATCTCTCCTAGTATTTTGTGTTCAGCCCTGAGGTGAATTCAAATAACCATGTTAAGGTCCTTGTCTAAAGTCCTGTGCAGAGGACTATTCTCACTAATAAAGCTTAATCAAGAATGGAAAGTAAGAGCTCTCTTATGATGCTTTGGAAGAAACTGAAACCATTATATGAAGTACTATGGTATGAAAACCTGTAAACTCACAAAATACATGACTTGAGCAAGAAACAAGAAAATATGATCATTTCATTCACAGTGAGTGCAGGAGTTCAAACTTTCAGTTAATTGAAAGACCACTAAGGAAAACAGACTTCCTGCTAGTGGGTTTAAGTTGAAAGTGAGAGGTTCTACTTGTCAGAAAAACTGAAACTCACCATGTTAAGATATTACCAGACAAAGCATCCCAGGAGCAAAAACGCAGGACAAGGTCAACGTTTTTAGCATTCAGTATCCCAACTTTTACACAAACTTGCAGTAAACTCTAGAGATTTGAGATGCCATTTGAAGAAATCCATTGCAGTATTCAGAATTTGAGCTGCATAGTGTGCAGCTCTGGCCAGGGGTTCTCTCGGTGCTTCCTCTCTCTGTAAAAATCTACACAAGTATGCTAGAACAAGAATATTCAGTCAATAAATGGGGATTTGTAAGTTTGAAATAGCACCAGCTGAAATAGTAGGCTAGCATCATGTAAACGTTTTTGCACTTTAAATTCTGATGTCAAGCTTTTGGCAGGTGACACGGCCAACATTTTTTCAAGCCACTTATATAATGCAAGAAAAGTACCGGACTTCGCAAAGAAAAGGAGAATGAGTTTGACAGCTGAAAATTGTTACTCCAAAGAAGCAAAAAGAGACAAGCCAGCAGGTTTAAAGGGCGGAGTGACCAGAACTGGGGCGAGGTCCGCAGCTCTGCCGGCGGCGGGGGAGCGCGGCTGCTCCCGTGGGCGAGCGGGCACCGGCGGGGCGACAGGGAGACGACGGGCTGGTGGCCGCCAGAGGGACCCCGGAGCCCGCCGGACCTCCGTCCGTCCTTCACTCGTCTCCTCTCGGTGTTCCCGCTCCGTGCACTTGTCCCTTTCCTGCGCGCTTTTAGCTCACAGGAAGGATCTGCTTGCGCTGGTTTCAAACGATAGAGGTGTCCCTTCGGACGGCAGGTGGCTACATGAGGTGGGAAAGCCACGTTAAAAAAAAAAAAAGAAAAGANCCGGAGGGGAGCTGCATCCAGCTCTCAGATCTCTAACATGAAAGAGACCTGAACCTGTTGGAGAGGGTCTAGAGGAGGCCACGAAGCTGATCAAAAAGCAATAGGAGAGATGTAGAAAGGTAGACACCTGAAATAAAACAGTGGAAAAGAGCAACAAGTCCGAGGGCACACGAAGAATGGGGCTGAGGGGAGAGGGAGGAGGTGGAAAAGCACAACTGTAGCTGTCGTAGAGTCTTGTTTTCTCCATTCTTATTAGAAATAGAGGAACAACTTGGAGAAAATCTGAGCGGGAGTATTATTACAGAATTTTTGCAAATGAGACAAGCAGGTCAAGGGAGGTGATTCTGCCCCTCTACTCTGTCCTCATGAGACCCCACCCGGAGGGGAGCTGCATCCAGCTCTCAGATCTCTAACATGAAAGAGACCTGAACCTGTTGGAGAGGGTCTAGAGGAGGCCACGAAGCTGATCAGGGGGCTGGAGCACCTCTGCTATGAGGACAGACTGAGAGGGATATTGTGAATATTCAGCCTGAGGCAGAGAAGGCTCCAGGGAGACCTTAATGCAGCCTTTTTGTATTTACATGGAGCTTATAAAAAAGATGAGGAGTGACTTTTTACAGCAGATAGTGATAGGACAAGGGGCAATGGTCAAACTAAAAGAGGAGAGATTTGGATTAGATGTTAGGAGTAAACTGATACTCAGAGGGTGATGAGGCACTGGAACAGAGAAGCTGTGAATGCCCCATCCCAGGAAGTGTTCAAGACCAGGCTGGATAAGGCTTTGAACAACCTGGACTACTGAGTGACATCCCTGCCCAGGGAAAGGAGCTAGGTTGAAACTAGATAATCTTTAAGATCCCTTCCAAACCCAGCCATGCTGTGATTCTAAGTTAAGTTTTAGGATGCCTGTTTTCAGCTACTTTCAGTAAAAATTTTATCCTTTGTTCTCATTTTTCTTACATTCATTCAGAAGAGATTTTTCCTAAGAAATTGATGAATTTCTGCTATTAGATGGGAGCACGTTCCAGATATTTTACATGAGGCTGAATAATTCCAAGATGGTTTGTGGTTTGATTTCTCATCATTGAGATTCTCATATTACTGAGATGAACCTTATTCTCATTTTAAGTTCTTAGAAATAAATGGAATTGTTCCAAGTTAAAATTAGTTTGTTCAGAAACTTTGTCTTTAGATCAAAAAGAAATAGAGTTTAGAGTTATTAGCAGAATTCTGAATATTCTGTTTTGTTGTTCTGCTTACGGAGCAGTCTGTCTGAGTCACATAATTATGCTTTTTATGGTCCAATTTTTTTATAATGTTATGGTAATTTATTCCTTGCAATTCTTGGGAAAACATTCTGAGGATCGGAGCTGAGTAATGCACTTACGTCTTCAGAATTTGTCAAGAGTTTCCCCCCACAAAAAAACTTAAAAATTGATTTTCAAAGGTGTTAATTGTCCCATTTACTTCAACAGGTGGAGTCTGAAACCTGCTGTCAACTCTTGACTTCATGAACTTAGTTCAGTGCTGCTGCACTTACCCCACATTGCCTGAAGCGCCAGAAACACTACCTGCCAAAGTTCTCCAGCTTCATCTCTTCTCTTTAATGTTCTAAGTACTACATACTAATCCAGAAATACCTGGGCTTACTTCTACAGTCAGACCAGTCTAGTGAAACATTTTGAAGGACCTATTCTAGATACAGTATTTCCATCAGGGATAGAGATGAGCAAAGTACGAAGATTATGCTTCATTTGGAAGCCTGCATGTAATCTTACAGTAGCTGGTCATACCATTACATGCTTCCTAAGCATGTTTTGGATTTAACAGCTCTGGACTTCTTACATTTTTGCAGAGATTGAGGTTGTAACAAGGACTGGGAAGGCTGTAAAACAACAGTCTTAAATATGCCAGAAAAGTCACTAATTCAGCATGCAATTCCTTCAGTTAATACTGGCTTTTGCAATTATTTGTGGTACCCATGCAGCTGAAGTCTTTTAGAATAGAGAACAGAAGAAACACTGGATACAGCCTTTGCATGCATTGTCTTTCTCAGTCATACTGCCCACTCCAGTCAGCCTCAGTTTTTTCAAATGCCAATTAACAGGTGTGAGAAATGCTACTTCTTACCCAGGGACCAATGTCTGCATAACAGTGATACTATCTTGGCAATCCAGTCTGCAGCATAAATATCATGGTGTTTGAGCCCTTGGGGCCTGTGGAGTTTACAACTATGCTGTCAAGATCTCTTCGTTGGGATAGTCCTTGAAGTCCTGCCAAGATGTAGGGGACTCTGGTGCTTTTATGTGCTCCCAAGCACAGCTCTGGCTCCAGGAGTCAACACTCTTGTCAGGCTGAGTGATGGTGTGAATCTCAACTCGCGAGCTGAGATTCCAGCGGGGAGTGTGACAGTGCATGCTTGCGTGATGATGCCAGAGAAGCAGGTGACACTGGCAGATAGCTGCAAGGAATAGTAACTGGGTGGCTTCTTGTTACATATCCTCAGAACTTCACAGGATGGAATTCGAGAGAGTGGAACAGTTATAAAATGAGGTTACAAAATCCGGATGTCCTGATCAATTCGAGACAGTTGTAAGGTACCTAACACTGCATGCACAGGCAAGAACAGCATTCAGCACTGGGTCAGGATCTGTTTGCATCATATTTTGACTAATCCAAGGATTAATCACATTGCAAGTCAATGAGCTGTTACACTCTTCCAGGCTCTCCAGAGACTGCCTGGAGAGAAAAGAAAGGGTCGGTATGTCAAAGTAGTGACACGAGGAGGCGCAGAGCAAGTATGTTTTCCTTATAATAAAAAACTGCACAGGCACAAAGTATTTAAACACAGCTTGTAAAGCAAAACAAGAGTTTAAAGGGCAAAGTTTATCTCAGCCACATCCAAAAAAAACCAGGAAAATTGGATCAGTTCTGAATTTGTCTTTCTTCATATACAATAAATGGAGAAAAAGAGCAGTAGTTTGTAGTCTGAAGCACTTCCCATTTGGTAATTCTCAGGAATCCTGAAAGCCTTCAAAACTGACAGAACTCTTGCAATACAGGGCATTACTAACAAGTTTGTGTGCATTACATGCATTTCTGCTGCTGTTAAGACGTGAATATTTAGATAGAAGCATGCCTGCTTTTCACCTGGGCTAGAATTCAAAGGCAAGTTCAAACACAGCATTTAAATGGACATGTTCATTCTGCTGACAGCTGGGGCTGATTTTGTAGTTATCCTCAAGCTGTACTACCTGCCACAAATAAATGTACTAAAATCTTTTAGCTTAGCCGTGGAAGATCTGCTGAATGTCAAATGGTTGTTCCACTGTCTTGGTTTTCCAACTATTTATCCAAGGGTATAACCCTGTAAAGATCTTTGTATGTGCATTCATTGGCACCAGCACCTAGCCACACAGTTCTAGAATGGTGAGGGAGGCTGCTAGACCCCTCACTGCTTCTGAAAAGCTTTTCTCTTGTAGTTCACCCCTAGTACAAGGGACAGTGTCTAGATGAGACGAAAATCAGCAACGGAAACCATATCTGAGAGATACCATTAGTGGATGTATTGTACCTTTCCCTATGCTGACCTTCAGGGACAAATGCATTTAGATAAGTGTTTGCTTGAAATGTTTTTTGCAGTAAACAAGGCTGTTAAGATTCACTGGTCTCTTTTAAGATGCCATGAAACAAATCCATGTTCAAGATCAGTTCTGCCATTTATCAGTGTCCTTGACCTCTCACAGAGAAGGACTGCTCTAATGAAACACTTCTGGCAGGGTTGTCCCAGCTTCAATAAATGCTGAGTATCTTCTGTTCACTAAAAAAAGCAAAAATTCACACAAATTACATATTCAGAACAAACACTGTTTTCCCTGACATGATTAATTTTGAGCTCAATTCTGCAAGGTATTGTCTCTTTACTGGAAACATCTGGTTAGCAGGGTTGATTGTGTTCAGTAGCCCTTTGTAAAACTGAGACACTATGAAAAGCGCTTTAATTGTTGATTTCTTAATAAAAATGAAATAAAGCAAAACTGAATTCACAGGTCAAAGTGGTTTCTCCATAAAACATCAAGGAAAATTCTTCAGTTAAGTTAAGCCTGTGAATGGAAATCCGTGTTCTACTTCTCAAGGACAATGAAAGTTATACCAGGGTTGTGTACAGACACCTTTAAATTCCATTTAAAATTTTAAAAGAACAGCTTTGTGCCTTATCACATGGCTCCTAATGAAGCAGTCTCACACTGTCAGATGAAGATGAGATGGAGGTAACCAGCAGAGGAGAAGCAGGTTGGTACAACAACGTGCTGTTCTCATTGATGTTCACAGTAAACAGGTGTAGGCTGATTGCCAAACATTGGCTTTTCCCAGTGATAACTTGATGGGTTACAGTTACAGCATTTGGATTGAACAAGTATTCCCAGCATGCTGAGAGATGGAAGAATAAGTTTACAAGTTAAGAGATTTAGCTAAATCAAGATCTTCCGTGAGCTTGTGTGAACAGAAGATTTAGCCTCACAAAAATAAATGGTCATGTGGTTCTGGAGTAACAGTGGTGATGCCCACACTAAGGAGCTGCAGCTGCTTCTTTCTGCTGTCATCTGCCCTTGAGCTACCTTTGTTTCTGTCCAGCATAGCTCAAGAGCTTAGCTACATCCCAACCACCAGCTTTGCTTTTACTTCTGGAGTCAACAGAAGTTTGCACTGTGCTGAAACGCTGGAAACAGAACTCCTTCATATGAAAAAGATGTGCTTTATTTATTTCCTTCCTCTTTTAAAGAATTTTATATGGAAAATGTTTTCAGGTTTGGTTTCCTCAAAGATGTTTGCAGAGAAATATGTGCTGGTCCTGTAATTCCTTTTCTTTCCCCTTCAGGATCCATGTATCTACTAGCATGTTAAAAGAATTTTCTTAAACTTCTTCATCACTATCAGCTTGTATCCCACTGCATTGTGCTAAATGAAGCATACTGAATACAAATATAGAGAGAAAGCAAAACCAGCATCCCATTTGCAAACACTCACACTATGGTCTCAGGTGGCTGCAACCAGCAATCTCCTCTAATCCTATGCCTGTGTGGATCATAATCTTGAACAGACAACTGCTGCTAACACTGTTCAGTGTGTGGAGTGGTGACTCCATCCCGATGGCAGTGGGTAAATGATACTGCCACCCACAAGCACCTGTTCTGCCCACGTGGCAGCCTGCTGGAGCAGTCTGTAGAGACACGGCAGCCACCTCCAGGCACAGGACAGCATGCCCTCTGGAACAGGGGCACGTCTGGCTGTTCCTGTGCACACATACTAGTCAGGATCTCAGTTCAACCTCCAGGCTATAATGCAACCCAGACTTCAAAACTTGTGCTCCGCAAGCTTGCAAATACAGATGAACAAAGTCTCTGCAGCAATGCCTTCAAGGTTGAGGAAGCCATGGCTAATCTCCATGCAGGGTCCTACTTAGGCTTTATAAATCCTAATTCTCTTCTCAAGCTGTCCCAGGAGTTTAGAGGCTGCTTTATACAACATTGTTTAGAACTGCTATGCTCTTGCCTGCAAGAGGAGGTGAGACACGACTTAGCAAGGTGAACCTGCACCTCCCTGCCTTAAGATTTCTCGGATATTCCTTCAGCGAAGAGAACCGTAAAAGCTATTTCCTTGGACACAGAGGAGTACTATGACAATCTCACCACATCATTCCAAATGTTCCCAAATGTAGGGCAAAGTTGTTCCCAACATCAGGGCGTGACCCAAAAATAGGTTAGTACTGAGCTTTGTGCCTGCTACCATTGAATGCACTGCTGAATCTAAGTGGAAATTTTACATTACTAAAATGAATTCCTATAGAAAAAGTTTACAGGATTCTCTTTATTTAGGACTTATATTTCACAAAAATTAATACTGTAAGGTAGGGAGTAAATTATTTGTCCAATTTTGTTTCACTCTCTATCATACTTTGCATGCCCCTACTGGAAGAGAAAGGAACAGTATAAGTTTCCAAAATGAGCAGGATTTACCTTCAGGTACTTCAGCCTGTTGTTCCACCATTACCAGAGATAAGAAGGGAGGTTTTCCATGGCCATAGGTGAGATGTGGATAGGGATAGGGTTAGGAAAGCTGAAGGTAAATGCAAATGCAAAGAGGAGGAGCTGAGGACATCAGGAAGTTACTGAAATTGTGCTATACGAATAGGAGGAAAGCAAAGTACTTTGGGATGTCTTTGATTCAGTAACTATTCCTAAAGTTTTATATGCTGTGCTTCACCAAAAACACTTTTTATTCAGCTGTGGCTGAACCTGTGTAGGATGGTACTAACACATTGGGAAGATCATATTGCTGGAATTGCAGTGGCTGACGTTACATCCTCAGTGCAAATGTGCAAGGTGCTCCTTTGAACCTCTCTAACTCAGCTTGGCCTAAGCCTTAGCTCACCGGAACACTGCCTTCCATTAAGAGTCAGAGCAAATCCAAAATTGAATTGCTCCTGTGACTGAGAGAGGATTAGGAGATTTTCTGGACTAGGAATTTAATTCTGAAAACAACTAAGCCACCATAGACTCTGTGATCTTCGGGCCATACCAGCTGTTATAGGACACCACAGAAGAATGGTCAGCTGATGGATGGTTAAGAGCTGGCTTTAGGCTACTGTGACAAGGAACAGTTACTTTCTCTTTACCAAGAAAAAATCTGCTCTAGTCCAACCATACAGTTGCCAACACAAGGAAATTCCTTTGCTTTCAAAGCCAGGTGATGTTTGGCACTATCACAGTGAAGTTGTTCTCCACATTATCTGCTCACTAAGCATATTTCCATGGACAGCTAATACAGAATAGGAATGCAATATAAATTACACCCTACCTCAACATGCAGTATATTCCCTGCCTAGACCAGCCCTCTGCTGAAATCGATGCCTTGCTGCAGTCAGCCTCAGCAGGTAGCTTATGTTAGAAAGGGTGGTCAGGTCAGGACCACCAGAGTAGCTGACTACAGAGCTGGCAAGGGCAGTCCAGTCCTCAGCTACAGACAGGTCTAGACAGCGATGTATGCTTAGAATGCAAGTTTAAACCTCATTCAATAGAAAAAGAATTTAAAAATAAAATATATATATATATACAAGACTGGATTGGGATCATTGAAGGAAAAACAGGTACTGTATCCACAGCATTAAAAATAACAACAAACCAAACCAAACCAACAAGAAAAAACAACAGCAACAACAAAACTAACAAAAAGACCCCAACAACAACAAAAAAAAACAAGCAGAACTTCACTCATTTAAATGAGAAAATGAGGCTCTGACTTATCCTGTGCATCTAGAAATAAGTGCAAATCAAGACTTTTATTTATCTGGTTTGGAATTTTTACTATGTGTGGTCTACTGTGTATAGTTGTACTGTGGTAGGACATATAACTCTTTTATAAAACAAAAAAAAAATCCTTCCTAATTCAATTTTCTTCCTAATTCAATTCAGAAATTTGCATTCAGTTCCCAGAAGTGTTCTATCTTTGAGCTTTAAGAAATGAAGAAAGTGTTTGAACTTTAGAAATTCCTTGCATCATTAGTTTTAGCGGATGCACAATACAGTAATCATCACGAGTGCTGTAACACTCACGTAGCTGACATTTTATTAAAAAATGGAAACATACAGATGTGCTAATCCCTGCAAAGTGCACATGCATCACCACAGATGACTTTTTATTCTTAGGCCATGGTGACCAAGTGAACAAATGTGTGGGCATTAATGATTTCCCCTGCAGTGTGCTCCACTAGGTCATCACCAGCACACAGTGTTTATTCTGGTTGAATAAAATGCTCTGGGCAAGTAACATCAAAGAATCTACAAGGTTAGTAGTTGGGGCTTTTCTGTTGTTCTAAAATGCACCCAAAGTATCATTACTATCTGTACACATGGTTGTGAGAGATAGCCCCTGACTGGTAAAGTTAGTGTACAAGCATCGACTGATTTCTTATAGAACTGCTGTTGCAATTTTCAGACATGCCTCCCAACTTTTCATAACATATACAGCAGGTATTAGTTATACTTAAGGATATCAGGTCTGTGAAAAGCAGAAACATAAGTTAAACAGAGGTGCTGACATTTTGTCTGACACTGTGGATGACAAAAGCAGCCAGATCACTAAGTGAATAAACAGAACTTTTTATTTTCCCTGCAGCTATGTGAGCTCTGGTTATTTCTGACACACCTGCAAAGCCTCTGTGGAGCTTAAGATAAGTGTCTCACAGAGAAAGTTTGATTTAAACATACATTTTGTGTGTAGGATCTGATTTTGGAAGAGACGGGCCAACAGTACTATTAGAGAGACATACCAAAGAACTGTGAGCTTGTATATATACCAGTTAACATTAAATCCTTGTTCGTGGGGGAAAGGGTATGTGTGCACTCCTCATAAAAAAGGTAGAGCTGCATATTAAGGCAGATAAAACCCACATTTGGCGTCATATGCTATTTCCTAGGACATTTGGATTAAAAGATAGAATCTGTTTTGCCCCATTGCCTATTCCACAAGTAAAATCATCACCACTTTCATGAGGACAAGTTATAAAGCAGCAGTTCCATTGCTTATAAAGAGCCTTTGGAAAATATTGGTACCATAATGTATGGATAAGATGTTGCTTCTGCCCAGACCCCTCAGCCCGTGGTGCACTGGAGTAGTGCACTACCCTTTCCAGCATAATTCCTGGTCCAAGCAAGGCTGATGGGTTGACCCCAGCTGGGAAACAGTTGTTTCTTCTTCTTCTTCTTCTTTACTAGAGGCTGAAAGTTTCTTCCTTCACTGAAAGAACAAACAGAGACAAAAACTGCTGAGCTATTCGTGCTGCTTCTTTCTGAGTATGCCAGAGAATGTACCAGAAGAGCCTTCTTTCTAAGGAAAGATTATCAACCTAATATAGCAAAAAAGATTGGCTGTCGGACAACTTTTTCACCTCCCCAGTCATAAATGAAAAAAATTTCCTTTAGATTTGATTAGTACAAAGAGACCTATTATTTTTGCTTGTAGTAGAAAGTGGAAGCACCTTCACAAATGTATTACTCAGCTCGAGCTCTTTCACTACCCAGAGGAAAGCAGACTGTTTAACGAGGTCACAGTTAACTAAACTTCATTTACCCAACAAAGCCTGTGGGAAGCAGTTTGAGAGGCAGAGGTGCAAATGATACTGATGTTAACCCTCTGCTCATCAGACAAAGACATCAGCCAGAAATGCCAAACTGGGAGTTCTTCCATTTTCTAATTCTTCCCCTTGGGAATATTTTATGGGTATGGTCAGGATCTGGAGCAACAGGGTGTGGGGAAAGCCTAGAAATTATGCTATTTGTTAAATCACAGCCCTTCAAATCACGAGCCGCCTGCTATTTGGTTACCTGCTCACCCTTAAGACTCTAACCTGGCTTGCAATAAATGTCAGGTCCTCAAGTGTTTCATCTAGTGACAGTGAAGCCAGTGAGAGCTCTGCTATCATCACAGACCAACTATCATGCATAAGAGTACTTAGTGTCACTTATTTTAAAAAAGCAGCAAAACAATCTGTCTCTTATCTCTCCTTGGAAGACAATGTGGCAATGACCTGTCTCCATGGGAGACAGGCAGTGCTGCCTGCAAGTCCAGGTTGTGACTGAAAATGAATAAGGAAAGGGAGGATTGGGCCAATGGCAATACTCATGCCCCAGCACTTCTACTGCTCTTCCAACGTGTCTGTTATTAAGAACTTGGTATTTTCATAACACTTAGATAATGGTCAGCGGGTATTTCTACGGTGACATATTGAGAACTCAAAGATTAATGTGTCATTTTACAATTTCCATTCTGATATCTCTGTGCGGATAAATGCTTGGCAATCTCACCATCCCATTAGTAATATTAAATACTGTGAACCTAGGGTTTAGGGAGATATAAACCATTTTAAAATTGAATGTGACCAATAAAATGCTCTCTGGGCAGTTTTCCAATGCAACACTCTCCAAGCTCACTATCAAAACATGGTGTAGAAAAGAGCTACTAGACAATACTTTCATAATTGAGAGTAAGAGATGTGAGTTTTTCGGGTAGTCTTTTATGAACAAGCACGGAGATGAACATGCAGATATTTCTGGTTTCAAATAATATTGCAGCATGGATCAGTAATGTTTCGAGGAGCTTCGTTTAGATTTTCCCACTGGTGTTGGATTGAATCTTTGGCAAATGGAAGCCTCTCTGTTATATCACTCTGTTCTGACAAACTCCACTCCTCTCATCCATAAAAGATGGCATTGTTTTTGTCAAAGAAAACTCAGAGTAAAGCCTAACAAGCATGCAAAGAGCTGAATTAAGGCCTTGGTGGGGGTTTCTCTTTCACACAGAAACCTTTCTTTTACCAGTACAAGGCTGAGATGAGTTAATCACCAGCCTGATGAAGTCAATCCCTGTTCCAGTACTTTCTCCAAGGTCATCCAATGAGTCAATGTGCAAACTGGGCTGAGAACATAGGAATTGTGTCCTACAAGAGCAATAGTTGTTCTACTATTTATCCAGGCTCTTGGGATTCCTAAAGCTTTTCTTTTTTTACGATGAACTTCAGTAGGCAGCTCAAACCAGGCATTATTTGAGACCTCATACAAAATAAGGTATGCAGCAAGTCAGCATCAACAGACAGGTGTGAGTGCTTTGGAGGCCTTCAGGAAGGGTTCAGAAATTCATCCCAGACTCATTATGAACTTTAACGTTTAAACATTTTCTCAAGAGAGGAAAAAAAAATAATTCAAACCCCAAATGAATGGGACTAGAACGTGACCCCAGGAAAGGTCATTAAAGCACAGAGGCATGTTCCACTCTGTTTGGTTTAGAAACTAGAATGCAATCAGGATGCCTGGCAGTTCTCCACTCCTACAAGCACCTTAGTAGCATTACATTTAGATGTGTATATCCTACTGCTTTATGTCTCAGCCATAAGATGATCTTTTCTCTACCCTGAATAAACAAAGCCTGATCTTTCCCCATATCTCTTCTATTTCAGCAGAAATAAAGAGGTCTGGTTGTTGGTCTTGACTCCAGTAAGCTGCTTTCCTCTATATATGGGCTGAGGCACACAAAATGCTGAGCTCTTTCTGGACACAATTTGAACCTGGACTCAAGACAACGCAAGCAGAAGCAGATTTGCTCAGACCTGCTTTGTGGGGGGGCTTCCAAGAAAGCATAAAATTGAAGAACAAGAATTTTGAAACAGCTGAGAGAGAACCTTGTGAAGCACTGACCACTGCCAGTACCTGTCAGGTCTCGTGGGAAGGTGAATGTGTTGGGCAAGGAGGAGAATTGGAGTTGGCTTAGCAGCTCAGCTGTGCTTAAATTTAAATAGACAATACTTAACCTTCTCTTATCCTTCTTACCTTCCCTTCTAGTCATGCAGGGCCTTCCCGTGAGTGTACCATAATCTTTGTTGCACCAAGCCCTCAATAAATTTAACACCACTGATGAGAACCAGAAAACGAGGCACAACAAGAAAGCTTCCACACAGACTCTAAGGCCACATAAGGAAAACAGTAGTTTGCAGATTGTCACAGTATATTAAAAGAAGGAAAAGGACTGCAACAATGTCAGCTTTAACAAAGGTAAGCATAGCTTCAATCCAAAAGTACCTTCAGAATGGTTGCCAGTGTGGAAAACCATTACCATGAAACAAGGGACCACATGGACTTTAACACACGGGTCCTCACTCACCTCTTTCCCCAGATGGCTGCCTAAATGTGAAGCTTCTGAATGTTTAGATAGAGTTAAATATCAGTAAGTAGGGCTGATTCCTCAAACCCATAAGATTCTTCTAGGTGACCAGACATCCTCATGTCCAAATGTCACTCCATAGGAAGGTCTTTCTACAAAGGCTTATGGGAAAGGGTAAGGCTGAGAATCAGAGCTGCTCACCCTTCTCATCCACATATCCTCTCTCTAAGACACTCTAACACCCTCTGATGGTATCCACTGGATTTCACCTATTCAGACAGCAGAGTAACCTGACTTGGCATCTGCTGTTGCCATTCAACAACAGTTTCCTCTCTCGTGTCCATAAGTCATTGTTAAATGAGGACGTGAACAAGGCAGCTTCCTATTTCTGTCCTTCTTGGTGACCCATAAACATGAATTGCTTTGATGGCTGATTCAGCCCTTTTCCAGAAATAGGTGTCACTAGCACTGGCTCTTCCCAGTCTCTTCCTGCCTTCTTTTAAAGCAGGCCTGTGGAGCCAGGCTAGTGCTGTCCCTATACAGAGAAGAGATTGTGGGAGGTGAGAGTTTTCACTGCACACGGGAAGAGGACACATCAGGAGGCTTCTTACCTTACTCTTCCCTCCTAAGAACAAGAGTGCCCAGGAGCCAGGTAAGCTCAGTCACAGGTTAGACTCAGCTTGGTCTGCAAAATCATCTCATAGCAGAACATATATGATTAAAAACTACGCAGCATGCATGCTCAGCTGCCCACAAGTTGGCTGGGACTCAGGAAGTCCCAAAGCTGAGTTTAAGAATCTGTTCTCACAGTTTGAAAGTAATGCTCCTAAACCTAAGGACAGTGTCACATGGGGACTGATTAACAGAAGTTTGCCACTGATTTTGGAATGTAATTACCTCGTATCAGTGAAGGTTAATTTCAGTTAAATAGATCATAGCAATATCCTTTGAGTCTGGGTAAGCTGATCTAAGATAAAGCTGCCAGTTCAGTGATTTAAAATTAGAGCAGTGCTCTCCCTCCTTCAGGCCCCCCAGCATCATTCTTGTTACCACATGCTAACCCCGCTGCAATCTGATGCTGTACCCGATCAAGAATTGCTATGCTCAAGTGGGAGGCAATGAGAACACAAGCACCACTACTACAAAAGTCAAATAGAATTTGCTTTATTTCAAGAAAGAATGAAGAAATATGAGGGTCTGTTTCTGCAGCATTGTGACGGCACTGTGTGCAACTCCTATGTACAACCCTTTGTTTGTAGGACAGGTATGTGCCCTGTCTTGAGGAACACCCAAAGAGAGCACAATACAACAGTTGTGAGGGATATCTGGAAAAGAGAAATTGGCAGACAGGCACCAAAGGGCTAATACAGAATAAATATCCTTTCATTAAAACCAGGTAGCTAAAGGAAGGGAAGAGAAACCCGAAGAGCACACTCACTTATGACCAATTATTAATAAAAGTCAAATTGAAAAGAAATTCTTTCTCAGACTTGTGGCAGTCTAATTCTCAAGGAAGGACAGTCTGATGCCCTTCTCCAGCACATCAAAGCCCATAGCCTTTGTCCATTAGGGTTTGCACATCACTGCCTTACCATGCCAAGTCTGCTCACACACAGGCAAAACAGCAATGTCATGGCTGGTGATCTGACCCTTAAAACACAAAAACTGAGTTTCACCCAGAAGAATACAGGAGATTCTGTCTCTTGGGCTGTTCAAGCGGTGCCTCATTGGAGAAAAATTATTTTCTTTTAAACGTCAACTTTCAGCATGGCCTACTTATGTATGTGGACAGAATACAGCAGAGCTGTTCCTAGGTATATTAGACAAATACAACAAAGATTCCACCGGCTTTTATGGCCCCTTTCCACTTTTTGCTGTCTTGTTACACAACAGGTCTTAAACTCTCTGTAAGCTTTAAGCCAGAACAAACAGCTCCAGTGCACTAAAGGTGAAAAAGCAGTGACAGACCAAGTCACACACACAGCTAGGACTGGAATCAGCAAAATGTCGCTCACAAACCACTCATATGGAGTCAATTTCTGGGGTAACACACATATCCAAAAAGCCCATTTAGCTTTTAAAACGATCAATAATAGACCTTTTTAATGGTTACATCTAGTAACCCACTAACAATCCTAGATAAAAAACTTCCCTTCCCCCCTTTTACTACCTAGAACTTGTAAACCAAAAGCACTTGGTTTTATGCTCTGCGTAATTTTTAAGGATGTAATTTTACATTTCTCTGTACTGACAGAATTCTATATCCTCAAAACAACTACTAATTTTTCTCTGCCCTAATGTTATCCTCTTTGCTTAAACTTTTTCCCTAATTCCCTTTAAAATGCTCATTTGCTTTCCCGTCGCCTGGCATCCCTCAAAATTTTACTATGTTCATCTTCAGCTCTGTTGACTCAGTTCTACTCTCCTGGAGATCTGAGCAGGATGATATATGCATTGCAGTCAGGAGAACAATATAAAACTGTTACGAGAGAAGAGCCAGATGGAGAGAGACATATGAATCCTGGGCATATGAGGACACACTTCCAGGACTGACCCTGAGGGGTTTCAAAACAATTAATGCTGTCACTGGATTGAAAACTCTGTTTTATGCTAGTAGCACATAAAGCTTTTCACTCATGTCTGTGGTTGCCTGCAACTTATCAATAAGTATTTACCATACATTTTTCACGTAAATGACCTTCATACTCTGAGTTCAGCATGCCCATTACTGCTTTGTGCCACAAGATGTATCTGTTGTTTAATAAATCTGTTTTGAGCAGCAACCTGAGAAATGTGTGATCACATCCCTTCTGTTTGGACAGTGTCCTTTTCTTGCTTTGTGATGTAGAAGCTGAAGGGAATACTGCTAGGATGACTAGCAAGGTTTTCCACAACTTACATCAGAAAACTTTAATCTATGATCTAAATTTTACCTCATAATACTTTGGTTTTACAGCTCTCTTCACCCACAAATCAAAGTCCCTGCTCCCACCAGGAGGAAATCTGGCCCTCTCTTCCCTATATTATTGTAATGCTAAATGGAAGAGTTTCACGAGAGGAAGCAGCCAAAGCTCTGTACATCTTATCTAAAATGGCATAACTCTTAGTAGAGCTTGACATTTCTCTTGTACCTCCAAAGTAGTCAGGAGGAAAAGATTTTGCTTTCACCAAACTATCAGCTGAAAATAGGGTGCTTCTGAAAGCATCTGTGATGGGAAAATACTTCCATACTGAAAATGAAAGACAGGCTGGCCACAGGTATGGGCTGTCAGCAGCACCAGAACAGTCAGCTCAACATAGAAGAGCCTTGGAATATAAATCCACTTTATTTGCACAGCTTCTCCTGTGACTAGTCCTCAGAGAAGCCATTTATCATCAGCAGAGTAGCCCAGCAAGGCACTGTGGGGCAGAACCAAGTTCCTCCTGGTCCTCCTGAGGAAAGCTTGCAGTGTGACACTCCTGCTTTGCATGGCCCGGGCCAGCTCCTCTTCCTGGTGCCAGGGACACATTTGCCTAATGTGAGCCCCAGTCAAATTGTAGAGCTGTGGCAGCCACCAAAGGATATTTGTGGTGTACTGTCACGTCTCAGCAGGACTTCTGTGGTTGTGCAGCTGAACAAGGAGTTCCTCTCTCCTAGCCATGGGTCTGTGAGACATCAGGAGGGCGAGACAGATTATCCAGCCTTTAACCCAGCAGTGCTCTGGGAGACAGAATGGGACACGCCTCTCTGCTCTCCTCTCCTTGTCCTCTTTCTGGGCACTGGAAAACACTGGCCACAGCTGAGGTAATGAGGGTCTTTGAACACAAAGCATTAATATTTCAGGGCCTGTCTTCCGCTGATAACGTCTGTGACAGCACTTACCAAGTGCTGCACATCACTGCACAACTAAACATGCCAAAATCTATGAGGCAACACTCCATCACATTTATGGAGTGTTCAAAGGGAAAATGTGATGTCAGCTCACTAAAGGCAGCCCAAGTACATGCACAAGAGATGGGATAAGGACCTTAAAGAGTTAATAGGACCAGTTAGAATACTATTTTTGGACTGTCCTGTGTAAGGAGACAGCAGATTTTCCCAGCATGTCAGTGACCTCCTCCTGCCCACCCTTATCTATGGCTGCATATAAGACTCTGCTCATGAGAGTTATCACTGGAGCCTTTAAAAAGCCCATAAACCCAAACACTACATGGGAGATGGGACACTAAAAGGACAGGGTGAAGGATTTTCTTAACTGATTCATCACTCAGACCATTTTGGTATGTTCTAGTGACATACAGTAATAAAATTTGCACAGTGCTGTTTTATATCAAAGAAATTTATTGTTTGGGAAAGCTGCCGTGAGAACAGCTCTGAAGAGACCTGCTCCTGAGAGCAGTGGCCGCAGAAGTGGTGCCGTGCCCAAGCTCACTGCAGGCAGGGTGATGGTTGCCTCCTGCCTCTGTTGGGTGCATGCAGCCTCCAGCAAGTAACAAATCAGATGCTGCTTTTGAGAAACCGTCTGGGATCAACTGGCAGGGTAAAAATTAAGCAATTAAAGTAATCATCTATGTACTATCAGACATGAATAATTTTAAGACATTACCCAAATGTGATGGTTCAAGTTGGAAAGTCCTGGGTCCCACCACAGCGAAGAACAATTATATACATCAGCTCTCCATGGAGGAAGGACAACAGATGGGAGTTTATCATAGCGTGACATTTTCAAATGTGCCTTTGCTGTTTCAGAGACTAATATAAGAAAAATCTGCCCCCAGTTATGCTGTATTTCCAGAGATCATCATTCAAGCTCAGTTTAGCAGACTTTAAATTCTGTTTCTACAGGATTTAACCAGTATTATTCGGCAAACCTTCTGAATGGAAACAGCCCTTTAAAAGATTTCAAGATTTGCTTGTTTATAGGGAAACAATTTTCCCATTGCAAAATTCTACATATTGAGTAAATCACATTGTTTGGTGATTCATTTGGCACTTTGTCTGCATAACAGATACAAAAGACTTCCAGCTGACAACACACCTGGAGCTTCTCCTCTGCAACCCACAGTGGGTGGCAGCAGAGGCCTGGCAGACAGGGCAGAAGCAGCCTGAGTCACTGAGATGTTTATCTAGACAAGCAGATGTTGCAAAGGGTGACTTCTCATATTGTTTTTTCCCCTTTAAAAGGAAAAAAAAAAAGGTTTTTTGTAACTAAAACAAAAGAGACAGAACTGATTGAGAAACAAATACTTGTTCAGCACCCTGGCCAAAAGTGTTCATGTACTCATAGCAATATGCATAACAGACTCTGATTTGTTTGATGCTAAGCATAAGTAGAGCTTGTAGAGGCTTGAAAGACATTGTACTTTCTATGTAATGGCAAGTATTTGCCTTTAAGCTACTTGCTGTTTGTTGCAGCCTGCAAAGCATTCAGTCTTGAGAAGAAATGTTGGAGACGTCTATGAGAGAAATTGTCTGAGTGTGGACAAATCAGCAGCAGTAGTCGGAGATCAAGTGGCCGCTACCAGATGTTACAAAATTATACCCAGTTCCTTACAGCATGGTATTGAGAGTTTAATGACAGCCATTCTCAAGACATCCCTGACTCAGAACACCTGTTAGAGGGAAACCTTAATTGAAGTCAGTATCCACCAAAGATGAAGTCTTTAAAATTTAACTTCGAGGAGCTAAAAACTAAGAGGTAACTGCAGTCTTATATGCGCTTTCATGCTCTAAAGGTTTTTTCCATTCAAACATTTTTTCTCCATCCCAAAAAATACCCGGATTCCCTCACCTCATGGGAAGCACAGTGGCAACCGTCTGCATTTTCATAAATGACAAGGTAAAAGCACAGTTATTGCCTCCTAATCCATCTTCCAACGCAGGGACCAAACAGGCTGCTTTGCAAGCACTCATGATATTCAGATCCCTGTATTAAAAACGGACCTCAAAAACAAGTAGGATGGAAGAGTCACCCAAACATCTCTTGTGCCCAAAATGTAGTAGCTCACCTAGGACTAGGCAGGCACAAAGAAAACAGGTGGCTCAGTGAGTCACAGGGAGGTCAGTCAGGCTCTAAACCAGCCTTTATATGAAGCTGACTCAAGTCTATTAACATTTTAATACGTATTTGACTGAATCATTTGCATGCTCCTTTTTTCCAGAATTTCCCATGTAATTTTGTTTTGTTTTTGTGGATTAAAAGTTTCTAAAATCATGTGACAAAGTAAGGTTTTCCATCCTCCAACAAAAAGAAATCTCCTATTGTAACTCCTGTTTACTGGGGTGCACAATTAAAGCCAGCACTACAGAACTCATACTATAAAAACACTAGAGATATAAGTAGAAATAAAAGGCATTAACTGCCCAGCATTAAAAGAAATCCAAAAAGGAATATTTAGTTTTCATAAAAAATATTTTTGTCCTTAAAAATCCATCAGAATACATTGAAGCTTGCACAGATTTGGGTCAGTTAAATCCACTAGAGTAAGAAAGGACAAAAGAAGTACAATCTGATTTCACTAAACTTCTGTCTTTTAATGCAGATACCTAGTTTACAGTAGCGGATTCATTCTTATCCCAGGATTGAGCACATCTTGTTCTTCTAAGTGTATAAAAATAATTAACTTGTCAGGAAAAAAAAAAAGAAAAAAGGAACATAATTTCCTTGAAATTCTGTAGGACAGCTGTCAGTATCCATGTATCTGGTGAACACAATTTTACTTCAAATGGTGCATTTGAAGGTGACTTTGTGGAAATCATGCTGTCACTGTGACTGAAGGGAAAAGGAGGCTTAAAATTTTTTATATTCTGACTGTTCCTCTGGATTTTGGTATCACAAGTCACAATAGAAATTTAACTCATTTATAAGGGTAAAAACTTTGAAGATTGCATTGTTGGGGGGGTTTTGATTTGTTTTTTTCTCCCCCCTCTTTTTCCTCCTTAGACTGTCATATTAAAGGTTTTATTGTGAGAGGAATAAAAAGCAACTTGCAGTCTGTTGCTTGACTATTTAGGACAGATGTGCTGCCAAAGTCCAGCATACTTTTTTAACTGCTTACACATGTACTCCAGATGAGTTTATTGGTGAAACCTAGGTTTTATTCTTGGTCATATGGCTATAAATTAAAAGTACAAAATAAAATATCGGCTTCCTCCTACTCTTGCTTGTTAAATTAATCTACTAACGAAACTATTTTTCTTTCTTGCTTCTCTGTTTAAATTTGTCCACGTAGGCTAAAAGCCCAGAGCTGATGGAGATAAAGAAGTATTAGGGAGGAGTTTCAGTTAAGACTCAGTCAAATTGGATTAGAGATCAACTGATGATAAACAAGTTACAAATAGATTTTTTGAAAATGTATATGTTATTAAGCTGTCTCACAACTCCAGGATCCTTGTCATTTGACAATGCAAGAGATCTCAAGCTCTGCTCTTTCTGGAGCTGCTGCAACCTTGCAAACTTTGTGCTCAGTAAAAGAAGAGTAAAATTTTTAAAAACTAAACAATGGATAAAATTTATTCACAGTTCAGTTCCATTTACTTGTCTGAAGTCAGCATAGTAATGAATTGCAACCATATACTTCACCCAGAGGATTTACTGAGTGAAGCTGAACAGGTGGCTCCAAAAGAGGTCATGTAAGACAGGAAAGACCACACGGTACTGGAAACCCAACCATGATCTCCTCAGCCTACTGTTTGCACATACCTGGTAACACAGAAATATCTCCTTGAAATTAGCTCTGGGAGTTTAGTCAAAAGAGTAGTTGTAATTAATCCTCTCAACAATACATGTAGGAATAGTGAATTCTATTTTACTCGAAGATTTTCACCAATGTCCTTCAGACACACAGATCTGAGTTGAAACAGAAGTTGCATGCTTAAGACAAAAGAGGATTGTTTAAATTCTGTGATATGTGCTGGCGGGAATTCACGTGTGGTCATCCTGAATTTATTAAAGATGATAGATCCATGATGTGCTGCGATTTTTTTAAGACACAGTTCAGGAAAGCTGCTAGAGCCTGGTTTCATCTCTCCTATACCTTGTGCTCTGAATAGCTTCATCTAAATTTAGAAAAAAACCCATCCTTTTCATTGACCTCAAGAACTCACAAGTCACAAACACGGTGAAAAGAAACTCAGAAAGAATTGCATGGGATTTTAATGAAGGTAGCAAGAGAACCCGGCACAGACTCTCCTATCCTGAGGGAACATCTGATTCGTGTGTTGGCCCCATGAACAGTGGGTATGCACAGAGTTTGGGGGAACTGGAAGCAGAAGTTACACCACAAAAAAGTGCAGAGCGGCAGAATAAAATATTGGAGCTTTATTCTTCAGGAACAGTTACTTGTGACTATTGAAATGCCAGCTACTTTTCCAACTCTTAACCATCTATGACATTTAAGTTAAAATAAATTATATTGACTTCTTTATAATGAAGTCATGAATAAACTTTAATGAAAGGCTCAAAATTTACCAGCAGAATGTATTTTTTGAATGGGTCACCCACATCAAAGATGCCGTATTCCATCATAGAGAAAATATTTTAAAAATAACTTCCTGGACTCTCAGCCTTCCAACAGATGTCTCAGGAGGGAAGAAAATTATAGAGTTCAGTCTTGACAAGGGCAGAGTGCTCGTCTTTCTTGCACTGGTACTGCTGTTTGAAGAACAGGTTAAATTGTGGAGGAGGACTGAGAAACAAGCTAGTCAGAAGAAAGAGAAAGCTTATTCCAAGAGAGTACATGTTTTAGATGTGTCAAAACCAAACAACTAATTAAGACAATAATTCAAATTAGAACTGGCTGGTAGTTTAACATTCCTCGGACCCTTATTCAGCAAAAGTTTTGAGTGTTTGCCTGGTTTGAGTCCCACCGAAGTCAATTAACAATCAAAAAGCAGTTCAGAAAATTTGAAACCTGAGAATAATTTTCTCTATTTTTTAAAGATTTCTGAGGCTTTGGTCTGGTGTTAGCTAGCTCAGTCCTGTGCAAAAGTGTTGTACAACAAGACCAAACTACAACTACTTTTGGTATAGCCTATGTATAAGCACAGCAGTGCAACACATAGGGTGAGGTTTTGACTCTGTGAATCATCCTGGTCAAATCTTGGTGGCCAGAGCCACCATTCAGGTGCAAGAAATCCTTTCTGGGGAGACCCAGTCACTGGAAGAGCTTCTTCCTTATCCATTTAAGGATCAGCATTTCCCTTTCTGAGACCTCATTTCCCTTTTAAAATTTCTATATATTCTCAGCTAATACAATTGTTTCAGATTAAGCAGTTTATTTTGTTTCTATGACAACCTGATGAGGACGAGAGTTCCAGTGATTAATTACACATCCTGGAGCAAGATCTTAAACTTCTGGCATTGCCCAAGCTGGCCAAATTTCCATCAGTTCAGAACTCTTTTTTCCACATCAGAACTACGACCTTCTTCGTTTCAGAGACACCCTAAGCCCAGGAAGAGGAGAAGGCAGGCAGTTCTACAAAACTGCCCTCCAAAAGTCCTAGTATTAGTGTACAGTAGAAAGTCTCTAACAGAGCCCTTCATGAGAGCTTTCAAGTAAGCCACGGATTCCTTTCCCTTAACAGTTGCCAAGGACAAAATTCAAGACAGTCACAGAAAAACTAAAGTAGTTGCTGTGACTAGCAATAAACTCCAGAAACTTCAGCAGAAACTTAAAAGTTCTCATACTACTATAGAATAATAATTGGCATTACCTTCTGCTCTCTCAGACCACATAAAGTCCATTGCTTTGATGACCTCTTCAGGTTTTATCCTGGACTTTTTCCTTTGTAAAGAAGAATTTGTGGTGATTTTCTGGCACTGCTAACTTGTCAGAAATTTAGACGTATCCTCTGGTTATCTCAAGCAGTTTGGACATATCCTTAGGAATGTAGCCATTTGTGTACTGGAAAGGTTTTATTGCTGCTATATTTGAGATACTTTGTAATTGACACAAAGTTGTTTTTCTGTTACATTCATTCCTCTGCTAAATTCCAAATAAAGGGTTATTGATGAATCTTTTTGATGCACACAGGTTGACATCATCTCATATTATGAGATACTGGATGTAGCTTGTGGAACATTGTGTTATATATTTGGGAAATAAATCACACTCCAAGTTCCTTAATGTATATTTCACACTGAGGAATGTGTAACTTATATCTTCTTTTAAAAACTTAGTCAAGATTTGCAAATATTCTTCAGCAAAAGGGGAAAAGCACTTGGGGGAGGTAAAAATCCTTGTTGGCCTGTTTGTATGAATTTTCTGAGTGACAATCTGAAACCCAGCAAATTACTTGCTTTTCCGTGAGACTGAGCTCCTTAGAAGCATATTCTATTCTGAGACCAGTGAGCAAGAAAGAAAATAACCTTGCAGTATCCTTTAAGCCTTATCCAAACAAGAGTCAGGATTTTTTTTAAGTGACTAATGACTGTAGGTGCCTTGAGACTCCATAAAGAGGCCTGATTTCCAGGGCTTAAGGTGTTGCCTGAAAATAGCAGCCTTGCTGGTGCCTCATGTTAGCCAGTCTAGTACAGAGGCACCACAACTTGCCAGACTTTTCCCTTACATCAACTTCTACTGCAACCTACTGATGATACTGAGTGTGAAACGACCTACAACCTTCCTGCTTCAGAGACTCCATGTTTCCTCTCCTACACAAGACTGAAATATCTGTCCTGGTTGTTTGAATCAAAATTGAGTAACTCAGTTTGTCAGACAGAGAAATTTTGGAGACTCTCATGACTGAGATGTTCTCTACTTCCAAACCCCAAATGGGAAGAGAATAATATAAAGTGCTTTGCCCCTTTAGATGTCAAAGATAACCTCCAAGCTGTAAAACAATCAACTCACATTATAGAGACCTCAAGCAGACAGACTAAAGCACAAACAACCAAGGTGCTAATTTCAGCAATCGATCTCCAAGCCAGGGTTCACTTCAAAGGATACTCGTGATCATTTGAGTGTTAACATTTCCAAACAACTAGTATAAAAAGAAATATCCTGTACTGGGTTAAGTTACTTTTTTAGAGGAGTGTAATTTATTCCGACTGATATACCAGGGAACATATGTTAAAAATCAGACTCTCTGCAGCATATGAACTGTTACAATTAAAATAATGAAAATCTACCCTCTAGGGTAAAAATGAATATGCCTTTACCAATGATACAAAACAGCAGTGCAGCATTTAGAAGGAGAAAACACCACTGTATTTTGAAAGGCAAC
The DNA here is from genome assembly GCA_013397755.1 of Cnemophilus loriae. Taxonomy (NCBI): domain Eukaryota; kingdom Metazoa; phylum Chordata; class Aves; order Passeriformes; family Corvidae; genus Cnemophilus; species Cnemophilus loriae. The sequence goes on from VZTF01005904.1 coordinate 582,298, forward strand.
ACCAGACTACCTTCAAGAAGGAATCACTGCCCACTAAGATTTCACTCCCAGTGTGCTCATCCCCTTTTGCCTTAGAGTTCTGTTCACAACCATTACGCTGTAGATGGCTTAGGACAGCACTGGGCACAGACATTTTCACTGAAGATATTTCCAGGGGAGGACAGGAGATGAGAGACATTGCAACTGGAAGCATTTACAGCATAAAAATTCATGTATATTGGCCAATGTAGCACAGTCTCCTGCTTTCTCTCTAACTGTAGAATCAGGATACCATGTGTTGTAACTGAACTAAAGAGAAATACAGCCCTGTCTGCAGCAGACCAGAGTCTACCTGCTCTGAGCCATGCTGTAGCTTTAAAGATAGCCATTATGTGTGAATTAACCACTTATATTCTGACTACCTGTATAGTTTATTTTGCTTGTAACGGACGTGTGTACCTAGCAGGTCAGAGAAAGGAGCCTGGGAAGACAGTAGGGATGTTATGCACTAGTAGGTCAGCGTTTGTCCACCATTTTTAGCCCATCTGCTTTTCTGCAGCTGAGTCTTCCATGCTAGAGAGTTGGTGCAATCAGACCAGGGAACAGACACTGGGCTGTGTTCCTGCCAAACCCCACTGATAAGGACATGTTCACACTGGCCTGGGAGGAGGCCAGTTCTGTGGCCTCAGACCCAGTGACTACTCATTACTCAAAACACTCTGAGCCAGGTCATATTTTCAGGCACCTCGGGAAGTTATCACCTCCCCAGGAACCCAAAGTCTTCCAGGCCTGTGTGGAATATTTAAGCTCTCTGTCCAACTGCAATGTTAATCGTAAGGTGCTCACGTGCAGTGGCAAACCACAGGATCACTTGCAAGACAGCTCGGCTGCCTAAATTATGTTCCAGCTGTCCATTGTGGGTTCCCAGCTAAGACAAAATAACTGCCACATGAGCACTCAGCTCACTTCAGAAGAAAGTGGAACAATTTCAAATCATCAGGCAACTAAACTGACCCTGGTCTGCTCAGCTGTGGTTTTCTGACTGACAGTGAAAATTCTGCATGACAGGTTCACCATGTAAAATTACTGCTTTCTCAATGCTGTGAAGATTGGTCAGTCAGAGCTTCTTTAAGCTGCAGGTCCCAAACAAACATTTTGTAGCATGGTAGTGTTAAGTCTGAATTTTTCTTTCCATCTTAGCATGTGCTTGTTCTGCTCAACACTATGCCAGAATTTCTTAATATTTCTTTTAAAGAATGTTAAGGCAGATAGGTAAGCCTTGGACTTCTGGATAAGAAATTTTTTTCTTGGATGTGTGTTAAATTGCATCCACAGCCCTTTATATACAATATTTCATTGCTGACTGCCATTGTCAGGTGATTGTCAGTTCCAATACAGCTGGTCATTGCAAGCTCTAATTTGCTCCAGTCCCAGGGAGGATAAAGACACCACAAAACCAGTAATCTACAGGTTCCATCACAAACAGACACAGCTGAAATCCTTTGCAGACTGCCCACAAAGGCTTTGTGTGGCTCCAGTGGCCAGAAAAAGGTTCACATTTGGAGCTCTTGGAAGCAAATGATGCCTGATTGCCGTAAGAGGTTTTCCACATGAACCTGTTTCCCGTAGGACTCTTAGATGCAAGGTCATGTCTGCATGGAAGTCTCTTCCCTTGCCACTTCCTCTAGATTCAGTGGCAATACAAACTGCCATTTTCCCCCCTTATAATGACTCAAGGACTTTTTTCCCTAATGAAAAAACAGTGATGGCATCTGTGTGAGTATCAGCTTGACGTGGGCAGTCAGATCTCTGTTCACTCAGTTGTGAAGAACCCTGCCTCGCATATTTGCTCTCATATGGCTTGTGCTCCATGAAACATTAAGAGAGGAGAAGGGAGTTTCTCTTGCCCACCTTCGAGCTGCACTGGTCAGTTACATGCAAGAACTCAGAGTGTAGTGAACATGCATTTCAAACTATGTTCAATCCTGCTGCTCTGTTGCACAAACAACTGTCCCTCACACACAGGCAAGATGCACTTGGCACGTGGGCTTTGCACACCAGCAGAACAGATTCTGCCTTGCTGGCAGAATGCTGGTGTCACCCAGCAGACAAGAGCTTAATGCCTTTCGACACGACCTTTCATTCACCAACAGCCAGCAAAAAAATCGCAGAATCACAGAATGTTCTGAGTTGGAAGGAACCCACAAGGATCATCAAGTGAGTAACTTTGCTTCCTTTCCCAGGAATCCCACAAATCTGGGATCAATACTTGAGGAAGATGAATTAAGACCATGATGATTGTGTAAGGAAAAACACAGCCATAATGGTCAGAGCAGACTTGAGAAAAAACACATTGACCTAATAGGAGAGTCGATTAGGCTTTCCTCTATCTGGCCATGCCCTCACTATTTTAACAACACAGAATTAAACCTGACTATGTTAAAAATCTTCAGTTGAAAACTGCAAATGAGTGTTATGGAACTCAAGGTCCTTGTCCTTCTCCACTCTCATCTTCTTTTTCACTCTCGTCTCTTCTCTTCTCTCTTCCTTCCGCCCTTCCCAGTCAGCATTTTTGAAGTTTATATCATACTCAACTCTGGCATTTCAGTAATGTGCTTGGAAGTTGCTCCTAGAGGCCAAACTTTATTCTTCCATGTGAGTTATTTTTTGTTTCACTCTTGAACAGGCATTTCTTGGAAGTGCAAGTACTCACAGAACCATAGCACACGGCAATCATGTAAATATTAATATTCACACAGCACTGAAGATTACAAGATAATTAGAAGCTTTATAACCATGTAACTCAGTTTATAAAGAGTATGACAGTTATAGGACCAATTTTTGTGTTTCTTCCAGGCCTGACTCCTTGGAATCTCTTTTTTCCTCTTTGTTTATGAGGAATTAATCATTTGGAACCTGATCCAAAAAGCTCTAGAGTCAATGCAAGTCTCCCATTGACTGCAGCAGATCTTGGTCTTCGATTAAGTAAACTCTCTTGAGTCCTTGGCAGCTCAGACCTCAAGCACATTACAGGCCTCCTGGTACCCCATCCCTCAGCAGCATCAAAGCAAGTTGTCAGAAAACTTCCGCGTGAGATTCACTCTTGGAACAGATGAGAGGGTCAGGCAAAGCCTTTCATTCGGAGAGAGGATATGCATGTCCTCAAGTACAATAGGTCACGTACTGACAGAGCCTCATTAGACTGCAATGTCTAAGGGTCCACTGCCTGGCTCTGCTCCCACCTGGTAACACCAGGCCAGGTCCTGGCAGACAGTGACACTCACATCTCCTCAGAGGAGCAGCGGGTCTGTGGGTCTGTGCCGTAGACAACTCTCCACAAAAGGAACATGTACTGGGAGCTGTGAAACAAGACTTGGCAGGCATAGCATCAGGAAAGAGTGTTTCCAGCTTCCCCCTCTCCTCCCCAGTCACCCCTTTTGATCAGACTTTGCTCTTCTGGTGGTAGCATCTATTTCACTTTCTGGCTTGCACACAGTTATGAAGTCAAACAAACAAATTACCCATCTGAATACAGCCCTTGGTGGATTTAGAACCCATTGCTTTATTGGAGCCGTTTACATACAATCTCTGTTTTTACAGATTTATTGCTTTAACGGCTTTCCTCCTAGCTGCAGAGGGGCAGCAAACATCATGATAAAGAGACGCCAATGGACAGGTCTTCTCTCACATATGGTAGGAGCCCTTGACAGAAACCAGTTGTAAAGAGACTGCATCCCTTCCTGAAAAAATGAATGTGTTTTAGACTAGAAGAAAACTGACTGGTGAATAGCAAACAAGTACTTAATAATGCGGTTTTCTTCTTCTCTTAGAAAATGTAGAAAGTCAGCCCTTAGTTAATTATATTCACATAGAAGCACCTCAGAGATGTTCACAGAGCAACTGCATCACTCTGCTTGAACAATGAGACCTAAAACAACATTTTATATCACTCCCCCTGAACCAAAAGAACCTACTTGGAATACCTTTTCACTGTACTTTCTGTGCACATATGTTCAGTAAATCCCAGAAATGTTACAGTGAGTCTTTTGAAGTGAAAGTGTTTCTCAGGTAAATACATGTGCTTTAGGTGTTTATTATTACAGTATGTTCTGAAGCTGTCTCCATCCCATAGTTCTGGAAGACTGGATTGAAACAGATCTTTTTTAAATCTGGTATGTCACCATCACAATATTGCATGGTATCCAAAAGAAAGCGATTCATAAGGTGAATTTTAAGTAGTCCACATTTCACAATGATTCAGTTATGTCTTATTTCTTCCTCTCACCGTATACACTCTGTGCCCTGCAGCTGAGGTTTCACAATGCTACCATGTCCCAGCAGCTTATTCCCCACACCCTGTGTTTCTCCTTCCTGACCATTTGTGTACCCTCCAGAACAAGCTGGCTCATGTTTTGGGCAAAATTTCTTCATTAATTAATGTTTGACCTCCAAATAGTTTGTGAAGTAGTTTGAATTACACATGTAAATTGATAATTTAAAAGCCTGTGTTTAGTGTTAAAACACAAATCGTGAAGGGTTTCTCCTAACCATTTAGACAAACTTGCATATATCCATTGAAGGATGAATTTCAAAACATTACCACTGACTGGAATCTAATATGTGCTTTTTGCAGTCATTTTAAAATCCAATGTATTGTTCATTTGCATGAGTTTTCACAAACAGCAGTCCCCCACTAATCCCTGAAACTAAATACACAAAGCAGGCTGAGCTGAATTTTGGCTTTGATATGGAATGAAGTTAAAGAAAATGGTTTGCTGTTATGAATTTCTACGGCTTATTTGTATTTTTATTTGCATGTAAGTAGTAGATACTAACTGTTCAACACTAAGGGAAGAAGTGATGTGAATTACCTCCAAATTACCTCCATGCTCCCACTAATGCCTTTTGCCTGTGTCACGAAGTCACACTGGGGACAAGAGGAGGCCATGGAATGCAAGCTCTCTGATGCCTTCTCAGCAGTTCTGGAGCTGAAGAAACAGTAGTAGCCAGAGCTTTGAAGAAGCAGTAGCTGAACTTCACATACATAAATTTAACACTGTAGTGAATTTTCTCTGGAGTGCCTGTAGTCACATGTTAGTCTGAACAGCAGTATGTCTACATTTTACCAAAAAATGGAAAAAAAATCCATTCTAAATCTAAAAATTAGGCTCCATCCTTTCAAATAGATGTTCTGCATTCTTCTGAAAACTGTGCTACCGTAGATATCCAGTGGGGCACAGCATGTTACCAGGTCATTTCAACAAACCTCTTTAAATGAGTAATTGAAGTCAGTCAATGCCAACAGCTGTAGAAAAAAACTCTTACTTCAACAGAGAGGAGAGAGATTTTATATTCAAACCTCATAGCAGAGGATAAGAGGGATACAGCCTTCTATTTGGAAAACAAGTCACAACTTCACACGACATAAGGTCAGTCCCAGCTCCTGAGTGAGGCATCAGGATATACGGCAAAGAATGTCAGAACAAGATCTGGGCAAAGAGGTATCAATAGACATTATCCCTGAATACTCAAAAAGTTGAAAATAATAATAAAATATCTCCCAGAATATACACTAAAACCATGAGCCAGCCAAGCTGTTTCTTTATCTTGATTTCTTACATATATTAATATACATTAGGAACATTTAAGTAACAGTAAAGTCATTTAATTTGACAGTGGATCTGGAAAGTAGATTTTTAAAAAAAGTCATATATACTCTTTGTGATGATTTTCATAATATTCAATGCAGCCATCTCGTGGCAACAGACAGGATCACCCAATACCTCACTCCAAGGATGTTGCAGCAAATTTTCCCGGATGCTTGCATGAGGACTCTGTCCCTCCATGTTCAAGACTGTCACAGAATCACTTGATGACACTCAGGTATGAAAAGAAAGCCTTCTGTTTATATCAGCTCACAAACCAGTACAACACTACCTTTTCTATTGCATTGTCCCTTATCTTACTCAGCCTCGTACTTTCAGACATCCATTCATAAATCAACTGAAAGCTAATTCTCTCCAAATGCAGCCTGTCATTTATGAAAAACCATACCATAAAGCTTGTTTGACAGAAAAAAGATTCACTCCTAATTTGAGTAGAAGTGCATGCTAGAGCATCTTTTGAGGATTAAATTTGGTGTGGCCAAGTGTGTCATAGCCTTTGTTTCTCCATGTGGTTGATTATCCCCACACCTAATCTCAGTCGCAAGCTAGACATCACCTTCATCACTGAGCCCATTCATGGATTTAGAACAAGTGCATTTATTACTATAGAAGTCGGCAGGAAATCCAAAGGTATGGAGGGTGAAAACTGTGAACCACAGAAACATAGACACTGCCAGCTCTGACAGCAAAGAAAAGCACTAATGCCACAGATCCCATCTGAGCAGTGTCAGGCCCATGGAGGACATATTACTAAGCTGGCTCTGCTGGGAGGTGAAAGGAAGGATGACAGGGAAAGTTAGTCATCAAGAGGGAGCTGATACTTTCAATCAAGACCAAGATAGCCCTGAAGAGTTCTCCCCAAGCTGCAGATGCAAATGACAGAAAAACCCTGACTTGATTTTTGGGGCAATGACAAGTCAGCTGAAACCCAAAAGATCCTGTTAGATATGAGCTTGCTGTGATTAGATTAAGTGTTCTCTTTCTGTAATTTCTTAGTTTACCTCTTTCATAAACATTTGTAACTGTGTTGCCTATACTGGATGCTGTAAGTACTTCTCCTGGCACACTTCCCAAAACTCTCCTTTAATTTAAACCAGGCTAAGGTAGCTGGGCAAGATCAAAGTGTTTTTCATCAAGACTGCTGAATTTAAAAACATGAGTATTAAGGAACTGTCTCTTGTATCCAGCTTCCCAACATACTTCAAGAGAGTCAAAGGGTAAAGGACCTGCCCTTACAGAAACTTCATGAGCTGACTGAAGACTTGGCCCTGCAAGGAAGCAGAATCAATCCTATGAACATAGCCTTCCCTGGCACACAGTAAGGAGGTGGGAAACAGTCCTGTGCACAAGGAGCGTCCAGGAGATTTTTCTAAAGGAAAAGCATTTTTATTTTCCATGATTGCACGTGGCAGACAGCGTTAGGCAGTTTGGCAGACCTGCCACTCTCAGAAGTCACACGACTCTCTTCGTCTGCAAAACCAATCCTGGAAAATCTAAGAGCAGCTGGAAAAAACTTGGGAAGGTTCTGAGTGTGCAAAACCTGTAGTTCCAGTGTTCAGCCTCAACATCAAGACACTGGTGTGTTAGAGTGGCATGATATCTGTTTCAGTACAATGTTTTTTCTCTTAAGGTTTTCAAATGGGACTCTAAAGTTAAAAAATAATCCGTTTGTACAGTTGTGTTTAATCTGTATGTTGGATTCATATGGACAGTTCCCCTCTTTTAGAAAAAGCAAAATTCTTTGACCACAGAGTTAGGTTTTGGGGTATATTTAAGTCAGCATGCTCCATTTAAAGTAGGATTCACAAGACAATATCAAAATGCTAACAAAGTTCATTGCCACTGGTAATCTTTTCACTCCAAGAACCAGAGGAGAATGAGGCTTGTGCCAGGTGTCACACAAAGAGAGGAGCAGGTTGGCTCCACAGAAGGAGGTTATTGAACAAACGGAGCCCTAGGGGTGCGAAACACACAAGCCCTTGGAAAGCACAATGAGCATAAGACAGTAGCTCCTGGGAATTGGAGTGGGGGATTGGCCAGAAGGTTTAGGCAATGAAAGTAAGAAAGGTGCTGTAAAATATGGTAGGCAAAGGGGTAAGAGTGGAGTGACACAGAGTTGAAGAAGCTGAACAAAAGGGAATGGGAGAATGGACACAAGCAGGCAGACAGCATAGCTAGCTGCAGTCCAGGCAAAACTCCGTGGAGCCTCCAAATGCCAGAAGTCCTGGGCTGTGGCTGGCTACAGTCTCCGGCCAGTTCCTCTGCAGACTTCCCCATGGGCCACACAGTGGAGTGGGGAGGATGAGGCACCTGGGCAGGGCTCTCCCCTGCACACCTCTGGGTTCAGAAGGTTGCTGGCAAGCTCCATTTCTCCCCTTCCCCTCCGTGCAGCCCGCCCAGTTTTGGCTGCCTGCACACTGCAGCTGTTCCTACCAGCTGGAATCAACCGTCCTGGCCCTGTTCCAGCTCGAAAGAAATTACATTCTTGCAAGTGGATATTGCAACTTCCTGTCCTAAACAATCATGTACTGTTCCTCTGCACTTTTAACCAGCTGCTGCCTTGTACGCAGAGATAGCTGCAGGCACAGGGGTGGGGCCCTGGAAAAAAGGTGGTAGCCTATCAAGAGGAGATCATTCCTGTGTAGGTTCACCTGCAGCTTAGAAAGGTCAGGCAGTGCTTCCTGTCAGCTCTGAATGTCTGTACATAGTGCTTAGTGCTTCAGCAACATATGAGTGATGAAGAATAATATTACCTGGGCTAGACGCAGCAGCAGAGAGTGCTTTTTCTTGGCCCAAATCTTCCAGGAGAAACCTTCCTCTGTGCCTGAACTTCACAAAACAAGGCATCTCCAAGAATTTCGGCAAGAACTGACTTGCCTTTGCCAAGCATTTAAAGCCAGAGCCTGGTCTGTAACACCTGGAAAGGGGTTTTGTAAAGTATCTCAGTGCAAAATTTGCTGAAGGCATCCAGATGGTAAGTGGGATTACTGGTCCCAAACTAACATACCTGCTTACCTGCAGCTGGTCTTCTAAAACTGTTCCACTCAGTCTCCAGCTTCTCCAGGCATATTGTTCCCTTGTAACTTTGCTACATGAGCAGCAGGGATCTGAATGATCGTAAGGTTTTTTATTTCTGTAATTTTTTCCACATCTGAGCTTTTCAGAGGCGTAGATTATTCAAGGTATCCACTCCTTAGAGGAAGGTGCTCACACATTCATTAACCTAAGCACAGCACAGAGTAGCACAGAGTGGGGCAATATACCTTGAAAAACAGAGTAAACACGTGGGGAAGCTGGAAACCAGGTTCCCGAGTAAAAGGCTGTGAGCATGCTGTAAAAGGTCAGAAGGATTTTGGGGATAGAAATTCCCACTCAGACAGGCACCATCTCTTGTAACAATCAGCAGATCCACACCGAATAGTCAGGACAGTTAAACCCCTTATTTCATCTAAGAGTAATTGACTACACGTTTGGGGAGAGAGGGCTTTTAAACACTGCTGATTCTTGCCTCCTTAGCTCATAGTGCCTAAACCTCGATGTCTGTAGTTAGTGGCCTGTTGATGTGCCTGTGAATTACTCGTACCCCCATGCCAATGAGACAAAACAAGTCAGCCACAATTGCACTGAAAGTCTGCACAGGGGTCCTACGCAGGTCCATCACAGCCTGGGGAAACACCCCACCAGCTTGCCATCATTCTTCTGTCAGGCTCTGCTTGCAAGATACTGCTGAGCACTGGGATGTTTCATGGTCTCAAACAATGTGTTTAGTCCTGGTGGAAATACCAAATATTCTATTAACAGAACGGTCCCTTAACATGACTAAAGAAACCAGATAGATATTTTCTGAAATTCTGAAATTGCAGTTAACATTATTTCCCATGCATTTTAATAGACCAATATTAAATGATGCACTGACAAAAGAAGAATTTTGAAAAAAAAAAAATAAGCTAACAGTCGCATGATCTTTCCACCTAGTGTTTTAGATTTGTGATAGGTTCTGTCTTGGCTGACAGCCAGGCGGTCCTAAATATAGTGTAAAACCAAATATTTAAGTGTAAGTCTGAACAGACAGGGTTTTTTGGTTGGCTTTGCATTTGGTTTTTCTTTTTCTTTTAACACATTTCTTTCAAGTGCTACAAAGGCGGCTGCAGACGTAGCAATTGATAAATTTCTCCTCCAAAGGAAGTATTATATGCTTTGGATTCCCAAGGTAATGCTACAGGAGAGCAAGTACTAAAGAACTATGACGTATGGATTTGAGTGCCATAATTTATAAAAATGTCTCAAAAAAAAAAAAAAGCATGCAGATAAATCATAGAAACATATACACTAGGAATAGTATATTTTCAGCATGTGCTGTCTGCCAATTTGTAACATATACACCTGCACAGGGGAGTGCTAGAAAGCAGTACATTCAGTATTATTTATTACCTATTGTATCACAAAGCTGTCTTTATCTGTATGTATCACTTGAATACTCTACTTTGCACAACTGTACTCTGTCACCCACAGCTGTCTGTCACATATGACATTACCTGAGCAAGGCCACTCTCACTAGAGTGAGAATGAAACAGGGCCACTGAAAAAACAAAATTAAACAGGATGTCTTACTGAATTTCCACAACATCTCAATCTCACATGGGATGCTGATTTTTTTATCTTTTAATTTTGTCTCATATAACAGCTTTCTCCAGTTTTTCCCTCTGCTAGCTTTGTGCTGGATGATCTCCACCCTGTTTCGCAAATGGGAACACCTCACTTGTCCCGTCAATAAGAAATTCTTGTTCTTCCTGCACAGGCTCAGAACTGAGCCATCTGGTACAAGAAAAACTTACCACACGAAAAAAAAACACTTCCTTGCACTAGTGAGTGAAAGAGTGGATCTCCAAGGGTCTGCAACAATCAAAGTCAAATAGATCTCTAATCCTAAACCAGAGCTGAGGAAATACTGATGTGTAATGACAGCTTATAATGGATCCAGGAAATTCAGCATCAACTCCACAGTCATCACTGAAACTTCTTTGTTTTGGTTTTTTTTTTTTCTCTAATTAGAAAGCTTTGGGCTTTTTTAAACTTTAAGTACTGGGAAATTAAAATGAACCAAAGAGAATGTTCTTCAATTCCTTTTATGACTGGCTTCACACTCTAACACCACTTCCAACACTTGATAATATTACCACTCTGATTTTGAATCGCCTCCCAGTCCTCCTCCCAGCATTCTTTCTCACATAAATCATCCTGCTCTCTTTTCTATCACTCAAATAGCATGTTTCCTATCTTCATCTCATGTGCATCTTTTTCTTGCCTAATTAAAGTTTTCTCAGAGCTTGGGGTGTGATCTAGTGTAACCTTTTTAGTTTTCCAAATCCTGTTAATCAAAGAAAAATAATGATCATGTTATCACAAAAATCAAGACAATTGCCATAGTCATGAAAGGAATTTCTCCTTTTCTTACTCTCATCTACACCTTCCCTGTCCCTTGTTCTCCACAGCAATGGTCATACTGACTGAAAAGCTTTGGACTTGTTTTTGCACTGGCTCATCTCTTGCACTCAGCTACTGGATGCCCCATTCTCTTGGGAATTTAGATTGTCTTTATTAATTGCCCATTAGTAACAACAGATCATGTTGATTAACAGTTTAAAGAAAACAAACAGACAGATCCCATTAGTTTTTAAAGCTTCTCTTTGAGTGTCATATTTAAATAGTTCCTCAGGGACTGCTCTTCAAAGTCTGGCCCATTTTGTTGACAAGAGTCTGCTACAACATACCAAGCATCTAACTGAGCAGAAAAGGATTTAGTGGGACTGTGAACTTGCCTAAATAGGCAGATGCTCTCTTCATGTCTACTCTTGCAGGACATTTTATTTTTTCCCCACAAAATCTGATGATCATACAAGAAAGTTTAGGACATTACATTTTCCAGGGTTATACAGCTGCATTAAATCTACTAAACAGCATCTAGGATCCCTATGCCTTACCATAAACCAGGAAATATTACGCAGCAGGAAAGAGATTTTTATAGCCATAGCTATTACTTTGAGCTGTGAGGGTACAGGTTTTCAGGTTTGGAGAGGAGAGATTTTACTCCAGACTCATTACTTTTCTGTTATTTTATATGGCAAATATAAGTTCTGGATGGCCCATTCCTGTTCCAAGCCACCATCATGTACAGGTTCTCTGTCACTGCAGCTGAAAAGCAGGAATGTTTTTAATTCACTACCACTTATAGAGTGATGTTGAGTGAAAATGACTTTTTGACGCAATATCTTTGATCAGGTACAGGACAATGAAACTTCACCATACATTCCTTTCCCCAGTAAAACCCCCTCTCTGCACTTCTTAATAACTTTGTTGTCGGAGCCGAGACATTCCTTTTTACCATTTCTAACCCTTCTAGATGTACCTACGGACACATGTGCTACGGACACATGGTTTCCACACATACTGTGAGTTTTCTCTCTTCACCTGCCAGATTTAGCATGGAAGAGGCTGATGGCCCATGCAGTCCAAGATTAACACGTGGCCAGATGGAGGCTTTACAGGATAATGTCCCTGAGCAGATCGAGGAACCTTCCACAGAATCAGAGAATAATTCAGGCTGGAAAGGACCTCTGGAGGTCACCTAGTCCATCCCACTGCTCCAAGAGGGGCCAGTTTCAAAAGTAGATCAGATTTCTCAAGCCATTCCAGTCTCAAAATGAGCTAGTCTGCCAGAAACCCAATAGTGACACTTCCCAGAAAAATAATCATATATAGCATCTTTCCAGTAAATCAGCTACAGAACAAGTAGGTTTAATTACAGCCACTACACTTTCACTATTGGATAGTTACACAACAGAGAATAGCTTACTATATGTGCATCTTCTCCTTCAGAAGAGAGGCAAGCAGCTCAATTGGATAGAAGTTATAAACAATCAAAAGTTAAAAAGATTGGTGCCCTAAAGTTACAGACTAGTCACATGTCAGTCTCCCATTGTCAAGATGCTCAAGTCACCTTTAGCCTGTCCCACCCCTGGGACATACAGTCAGCCTTTCTTCTCTGCAGCCAAATAGTCATTAGTTTTAAAGTCTGTCAGCATCAACTAAATAAACCCACGACATTGTCTATTGCTGCTTTTTTCTATATATAAAATCAGAGCCATTAGAAAGCAAATATATTTTGCCATGTCTGCAGGACTGAAGGCCTCAGGTACAGGTGAGTGCCATGTTGATACAGTTGTGATTCCCCTGGGAATCCCTTGAGCCATTCTGGGGGCTGGCAGTAGCATGTCTTCAACAAAACCTGGGAAGCTTCCACAACCTTACTCCACTTCCAGTCGCCTTCCTTCAAAAGAGAACTCAAACAGCTCTCAATTACACAGCTTTTTAAATAGATAAGAAACAAACAGGAAAGATGCAGGTACAAAGAATTAATGAAATTATCATAGTGGTAGGAAAAAGGAATATATTTAGAAAAGAGGTTCAAGGTAAATTTTTTCTTCTCATAAAGTCATAATCTCTTTGGAGAGATGGGCTGGGGTTTTTCTGTTATTACTGTTGGACAGGGGAGAAGAATATTTTGCATTTTCCAAAGAGGAGGGAAAATGCAAAATAAAAGTTGATTTAGTTTTCAGGCTTCCAGCACTCAAGATTATCAAGATTTGTTCTTTAGTTTCAGACAGCAGATTTGAGAAATAAAAAAAGTTTGAAAAAAATGCAGATCTTTTTATGTCCAGTCTTCATAAAACCATTGGAAGTTTTTTTGTATGTATGAAAATAAACCTGGAAGAGACTTTAAAAAGGGTGATTACTTGAAAGAAGAGAAATGCCAGATCAGATACCACTTACATTTTTAATGCAGAAATTAGGATTTGTTCCCTTTAAATTCCCCTACTAGCATTATTCTTCTTAGTATCACAGCACACGGGGTTTAAGACAAAGCAGCACACAGTGTTCACTAAATCCATGCATAAAACTGAGACCATAGACACTTACATCCTAATTCCATTTTTATTATTCTCAATAAAATGGAATCTTTGAAAACCATAGAGGATCAGCGATGCTAACAAATACATCTTCCAGATGTTTTAATGACTGTGTGACTAATGCACAGGTAAAGCAGTTAGAAAACTGAAGGCAGTTTAATTATATACAGACTAGTGATTGACAATACCACTCCAAACTCCTACTTATACCAAAAAAGGCATCAAACACCACTGAGTCTCTGGAGAAGCAAGGCAATCTGTGCAGTCTCCTGCAAGCAAGGCAGGAGTCTGTCCGTTTATCTGTCCCTCTCCCCTCTGAAACCGAGACCTTTTAGGGACATTACACAGTGACAAGGACTGCAGCATAAGAAGGTCTGATGTTCCCCCTTGATCTCAAGGACATACGATCACCTCAAGAAAACTTTTGCATTCCCTGGATACTCTGACCCCATAGATCTCCTCTTGCATAGCAGTTTTGCACTAGAGCTTGGCTGAGCAAAGGGCAGATCTTCCTCCAGAGCGGAAGCTGGCAGGCAGACAGGCAGGGAGGGCAGCTCAGGTGAGGCAGGGGACAGGAAGGGCAGAGGACAGCACAAAGCTGGGCCACGGGGCAGGCCAAAGTAGAAGTCAAACAAGCATCCAGGGTAATATCAGCAGCTCATCAGTTTGATAACGCTGATTGTGCATGTTATTTGGATCACAGTACTCCAGCGGTATTGGTACGTCAGCCACTGCAAAAAGCCCCCCAAGCATGGAGAATTTAGAACACAGCTCTCATGAACTTCAATGAGAATGATGCATCTGTCTCCTGCGGTAGCTTTGAAGCTCTCGGCCAAAAGTATTCTTAGCCCTACTGTCATGCATGTCCCCAAAGAGACAAAAAAAGAAGGTGCGAGCATGTGAGACCGGGAGCGGACGTGGTTGAGGAAGTGAGAGACCAAGCAGAGCCTGATCTGGGAACCCTGCAGAGACGGATCATGTCCCTCAGGCTTTATGTTATCAACACTTGTTTGGAGGTAAAGAACAGGGCTTTTTCTCCTAGCAGAATGAAGGAGCCAGTCTGGAGCACTGGGCTCCTGACACTGAGCTGCTTTCAGTAGCATTCCCAGATCATTACAGTCAGCTCTGGTATCTCTACCTGACCCTTTCTATCTCTGTGGACATAGAAATCAGAACAAACAAGGCAGAGAAAATAGTACAGGAAAGAAACAAAGGTTTGCAAGAGCTGAATGTACAAATATTCCAAATCAAGTTTCTTCTGCATATATAAATTGTTGGTATTTTCCCAGCAAGTTCCTGGATGTGGAAAGGGAGAAAACAAGCTCCTAGACAGTTTAAAATAAACCCTTTTTGCAACAGTATGGTTCAGTATCAATATACCTTTCTTCCCATTGTACACACAGATTTTCACTCTGGCCTGGTGCAAAAGGTTCAGTTTCCCTCCCCAGCTACACCTGCATTCTTTAATTGTGTGTGGTCTCTTGCATCACCACAGTGCTGATATCATCTCCTGCTCCTAGCTCAGAAGGGCTGGAAAGCAATGGCTAGAGCACATTAATAACAAGCAGCATGTATCAGACATTGGGGGTTCAGGGGTTAGAAAATACTTGTGTGGAAAAATACGTTTTGCAATACTTGCATGTGACCAACTTCCAACCCTTGTGAAGCTAAACCAAGCAGTCAGAGCTCCCTGTGATGAATAAGTAACACACAAGGGAGCAGCTTCTGCACTTTGGAATAACCCTCTGTGCCTTGTAAAGGCATTTCATGGAGATGAGGAAAGAATTAAAGTATTTTAGATACAGTTTATGTGGTCCCTAGAAATAAGAAGATATCTGAAAGTTTGATGAAAAGTCAATATCAGTAATCTTATATGCCAAGGAATTAATTAACTAACAATTTTTTTTTTCTCATCTTCATTGTATCTGCAAGGGCAGAATGCTAGTTCAAAGCCTGCATTCAACTGAGCATAGATGTTGCTGTTGTATATTCCTTATTTGCTGCAACCTCTCCTGGAGCCTGTCAGTTTGAAATTACATTTTCATGTTGGAGATGTATTTTCACAAATCCTGGAAGTTAAATAAATCTTAGAATAATAGAGAGAATATTATATTGCCAACTAGAGTTGATATTCTCTTTCATTATTTGTTTCTATAAATAGGTATGATCTTTTTTTTTTTGGAACATAGTCTCATGTAGAGCAATACCTTTTCCTCAGATGGCATCAAGAAGAACAAAGTAAGCTTAAAGTTATCCACTCTTCTTACTCTACCTCCCTTCAAGGCTCTCACAAGAGACACGGCAGATTAAAGGACATGTAATCATGTTGCTTCACAGGAGTCCCAACAATTCCGAACCTTGCAGGGATAAAACTGGAACTACAATATATCCATTCCACTTGAGAAGCCATTCTTTCATATTAGGTGTCCCTAATGTTTTGTCACCTTTCTGCACTTTCCCAAAATAAACTGTAGGATTACTAGATCCACCAGGACTGCATGCACAGAGCAGGAGGATTTCCACGGCCCCTCTGATGCCCAAGAGACTGTCAGCTTCAACAATTTGTTTAATGATAGAGGTGATACATATTGGTGTTGAGGAATACATCTGGTGTAGGTAGCTGACTTGGAAGCTGCAGTTTGAGATTCA
This sequence comes from Cnemophilus loriae, assembly GCA_013397755.1. Lineage (NCBI taxonomy): Eukaryota > Metazoa > Chordata > Aves > Passeriformes > Corvidae > Cnemophilus > Cnemophilus loriae. Next base: position 598,559 of record VZTF01005904.1, read on the forward strand.
TATTGAATTCTGGGTGGGAGTCTGAGACAAGAGGCCATGAGCTGCCAACAAATGTGTTTAACATAGGGCACAAGAGTTGCCCAGCCAGCCAGGTGAATGGACGCTTGGAGACACAGCAGCAGCGTAGGGCTCAGGAGAAGGAGCAAGACTTGCACCCAGCCTGGACTGTGGAGGGATAAAAGCCCAGGTGTTCCTTCGCTGAGAGTCCTTCCTCGGCAGCACCAGCTTGAGCTGTTTCTGTGTTACTGCACTGTGAATAAATGGCTTTATGGAATGAGATATCTGAGACTCTGCCAGGGGAAATGTAGGGTGGAGCCAGTGAGGAAACCTGGTCTGACTGAGTGGGGTGTGCAGGAGCCAAGCAGGGACCCCTCGGGGCACTGGAGCTGCCCACAGTGGAGGGGCTTCGGTCCCAGCAGTGAAAGTCTCTGACCTCGGGAGTGTGACTGCCGGGGGCCTCCTGAATGGTCAGGCTGGGAAGTTTCCCTAACATTACAAAGAAATCAAATGAAATTACTATTTGGGATTTCTGTTTGATGGCATTTCATTCTTTAGGTTTCTGACCTAGCTCATTTTCAAGATAGCAGTATAAACTTCCATTACATTGTTCCTCAGCACCACAAACATTAAACATTCAGAAATTACAAGTTATGTCTTAACATCACAGTTGGTGTTGATGAATCTTGGGTTCTTAGTTTTGACCCTGAGAATGACATTTCCAGTACTGTCTCTCTAATCACATGAAACAGAACCTCAGTTTGAAAGAAAAAAAAACACCTTTCAACTCTTCTGACTGTGGAAAGTTTTCTTCTGTGAAAAACATACGAGGCCTAGAACCAAATCTAGGTGAATGAGCCTACAGTAACACTCTATAAACAAAAAAACGGCACAATAGAGTCTGAAACATAAGCAATGAAAAATGAAAACTAAATACAGTTTGATAGAATTCTTTATACATTTCTTAGAGCAGAGACTGTCGCTTGATTTTGTACATTTGGTAGGTGTTGGTCAGAACCACAATATACTACAAGACTTTAGGCGCATTCAAATGTAGACCAAAACTCGTTGAATACAAATTTTCTGCCACTGAACTGCAAAAATCCAAGTATCCACTTATTTACCAGGATTAAAGGAAGAAAAACATGGAAACCAAATGCTTTCCAGTCAGTTGATTCCAACTAAAATGTGGTTAAACCATTAAGTTCATTAAAACATACTTCGCATTAAAAAAACCTTAAGAAAATAGTCAATGTGGAAGCATACAATACGAAATAGAAGAGAACATTTTCAGAACCATTTTAAAGGAATTGTGTGTGGATCAAAGTATTGTACTTTAATGGAAAAAAGAATAAAATTGAGTGTATAAAAATTAGAGCTTACCTAATAGGCAGTAGTCCTGCACTTTCTCACACCTGATCTAAACCTAGCTTTGGAAGTTACCATTAATATAGCAGTTGGATCTGCACACTTCTGAAGTATCACATATGTTTAAATAATGCCTAGTCATTTCACAGTCTCTAAAACTTAGTGAAATGGACTTCGCATTGATTGGTTTAGGGTATTGAGAAATTTCCTGTTTGTATTTTCGTAGAAAAATACAAAGGCAGCTGGATATACTCACTATTTGCTCTGTGTCCTCCAGAAGCAGGCACAACCCACCAGCTCATGGAAAGGTTGGAAGAGCAGGATATGCTACCACACATTTGTGGAGGACCGCACCAAAGCTGTGCCTGCAAACCTCTTGAGATCATTACATTAAAAAAACAACAACAACAACAAAACTACACAAAAAAAACACCCAACAAATAACTAACAAAAACAAAAAAGGCAAAAACAACCAACAAACAAAACACATGAAAACCCACCAAAGAAAACCAAACCAAAAAATCCCCACAAAAAACCCCCAAACCAACCAACAGCCAAACAAGCAAACAAAAAATAAAAACAAAAATCCCCAACAACAAAACTGCAAACTACTCTGATTTAAATTCCTCAGTGGTTTAAGGCATCAGAACTACTGGAAGTGAGGAAGTGCATTTTCTGTCTCACAGAAGTCACTGTCACTGTGGTAAACCTAGGTTAGGCACCCTGTGTATGATTTGAAATTACTCATGTCCTCCTTCCCAGACTGGCATTTGTTTAAGCTGATGGTGGCTGAGCTCAGGCAACAACAGGTCATTTCCTGGGCACAAGACCCTTACAAGAGCCTTGGCAGAGTCAAAACTATCCTGTCCCACCATGATCTGGCCTCACAGGTGTTGCAGTTCAGTTTTCAGAACAACTGACCGGCAAGGTAGGCCTGTGAGCCAGCCTGATCTGATTTTCACACTTATTTTCTCTCAGCTCACTCACAGGTATGACCAGATGTACAGACATTTATGAAACCATGAAGAACACTTATTAGTCTTCAGACACATAACAGCAGTTTCTAAATTACCTCTGGTCTGCCCTGCACAGACAGCCTTGTCACTGTTTCTGCAAGCTCCTGTAGCTAGCATAGGTACTCCAGCATCTTTGTAAACAAAGCTAACACCATGATTTTGACATCAGCAGATAAGCATAGATTAGCTAAACTTGATAACTTGGGGTAATTTCATCACATACTTTAGCTTTTATTCACCCAAATGAGCTTGAAAATAACTCTTAAAAAATTGAGACAGTATTAGTTATAAACTAAACTGTAAAATCTGAAAACAGCTTGCACCTCTGAAGCATCCGGGCCTAGAAATAGGAAAGAATTTGGTGATAGGATGCATCTCCCAAAGGGGAAATACGAAAGAATTTGGTGATAGGATGCATCTCCCGAAGGGCAACGTGCATCTTCCTTAGAGAGATTTCCATTGCTCCATCACTTGTGCTTTATTCATAAAATCCCTCTCAAGGGAAAATAAAATTTGACTTCAGGTATTTCAAGATTGCCTGGCTGCCAGACCTGTTTAAATCATCTATGCTGGCTGAGAAAACAAGCTCCAAATGTCCTGAGCAGTGAGCAGCCCTGTAAAAGCTGGAGCCAAGGACAGCTACACTATTTTGTGTTTGCAGTTTGTAAGCACTGCCATATCTCTCTTGTAGTCTTTAGCAGAGACCTGAGCTTGGCTGCAGGGAACAAATATTCCCGGGCATGGGAATATTAGTGCTCATAGTAGTATGAGCACACACAGAAGTTAGGCTGTAGCAGGACAGGTCTCAGTGAGGGCTGTCCAAAACCCACAGCATATCTACGCATGAGTATTGCTAACAGCACAGAACAGCCATGCAAGCCCACAGGCTTCTGGAGGCAGCATACGCAAATCTTACCAGTGCTGCTTCAGCTGGAAAACAGTGGGTTTTAGTGTACTCACAGCCATAGTGAACACACTGATAAAATATGGGCAATAATGCCAAGTCCAAGTTTTATACTTAGAGAGGCTTTTTAGTGGTGGTCCTGCCCTTCCAGACAACTGCTAGGGTATACAAGGCCCAGAGCATCACCATGACCTGGGCACGCTTGGCATCAGCCAGATGCTACTGCTGAGCTCAAGCAAGCACACCAGCTGCAGAAGACACGTGTTTTAGACAGCCACGGAGACACCGATGGCGAGCGGGCATGAAAAGAGGGATTTAAACCAGCAGAACTAGGGAAGAGACTAACTTTTAGTCATGGTATCTGCACTGACAGGTTAAGTCTTCCTCAAAAGACCTGCCAGTATTTAACATACGCACTCATGCCGAAGGACAACTATTTAAACAACTGCCGGAGAGTGCTTTTAAGAAATCAGCCAGAACTAATGTCAGAGAAAGGAGAACAATCATTAAAACATTCTCAAAGCTTTATAATATGTCTTAAAATAGCGTCCATATAGGAATGCCAGGAGATTAAGATCCAATATCTCATGATCTGCTGTGTCTAGGAACAAGTACTTTAATACTATTGGAAATGTGCCCTCTTGAATTTTTGACTACATATTGTTTCCATCACTAGTTGTAATGAGTGTCAAAGTCCCCTTTTCTAAAACATTATTGTTTGCCATACATGGCTGTGATTTGGGCTTAGTAGGTCACATTTTGAGAAAAAACAGATTATTAGTTTAGGTTTATTGGGGTTTTTTTTAGTTTTAAGATGATACCTTTTAAAAGTAATGTAGACAACTGGCTATTAGCACACAGCAAGTGGCTTCAAAAGTTCAGTTTGTCACAGGACTCTCCAGCTCATGGGTGTGACTTACTCAGCCTTCCTAAAATGTGAGAGCATATGGCAAGAATGGTTTTGTCACTCATTTGGTAATCAATGCAACTCAAATGTAAGTCTACAGTTTATGATTCACGACATCACCCCAATGCGTGCTAGCAAGAATTTGTAGCAAACAGCCCATCACAGAATCTAACACTATCCTTTTCCCCTCACTTCTTCCACATGAGGCAGTATGAAAATATCAGTATGTCTGCCATGATTTTTTACCAAACACTGGTTCAGGAGCACTGCGTTGAGTTCTGGGCTCCCCAAGACAAGAAGGACATGGACCTGCTGGAGTAAGACCAGGGGAGGCCATGAAGAGGATCAGAGGGCTGGAGCATAGGCTGAGAGAGTTGGGGCTGTTCAGCTGGGAGAAAAGAAGGCTCCAGGGTGACTCTAGAACACCTTCCAGTACCTGAAGGGAGCCTATAAGAAAGCTGGAGAGGAACTTTTTACCAGCGCATGGAGTGATAGGACAATGTAGAATTTCTTCAGACTGAAAGAGGTTTAAATTAGATATTAGGAAGAAAATCTCACCACTATGAGAGTAGGGAGACACTGGCACAGGTTACCCAGAGAAGTTGTGGATGCCCCATCCCTGGAAGTGTTCAAGACAAGGCTGGGTGGGTCTTTGAGCAATGTGGTCTAGTAAAGGTGTCAAAGTGTCCCTGCCTATGGGAAGGGAATTGGAACTGAACGATCTTTAAGGTCCCTTCCAACTCAAACCATTTCATGATTTTGTGAATATTTTGAGATAAAAATCAGCAAATTCCCAACTGAAGATCATGCAAGTATTTTTTGCCTTGTAAAAAAGAGTAATTGGGAGAGATTTTTACATCCAGTTCACTCTACCCAAGCTTTCCTTTGGATAAGCCAGTTGGGATTTTCTTCAGTAATGTCTCTGGCTGTGCTTTCCCCCATTGATCCACACAGCCCACACAACCACTTCACAGGACTTCACAAAATAAGGACAACAAAATAACACATCTTGGCTACTACTAACATGGAAACGTGTGGTTAAAACCGTGTGGCCATCAAGGACCACAGGGCTGAAGAAACCTCAAAGATCACTAAGAATGCCTAATACCATATTTCATAATTGTTTCAGTCACGTTATCTCTTGAAATTTAGCAATGATCTTCAGCCAAGCAGACGCGGAATTCCAAACCCCAGCTCTGAAAATCCTTAAAGACATAATTTCAATTTCCAACATTTCTGCTCATTGCTAACATCAAGGGAAGCTTATGCAAACACAATATCCAAGTGACTATCCTCTGATTGCACCCACATTTACCTAAAACCACGTAGTTTTAATTTTACTTAACTCAAAAGGGAAAGTGCCATTAATTAGTCATCATAGCTACCTCCTGCAATTGCACACACTGATTCCCCCTCCCCAGTGGATGGACATCTGGTCCCACAGCTTGGCTGTTCCTTTACCCGCCTGGGAGGTGTATAACAGGACAAATGGTGATAAACCAGGAGGTGCTGGAACACAATCCTTTATGACTGGAACTGCAAATATTTGGATACCTGTCATCTTCAGCCACTGTAGGCCACCCTGCAGCCATAAATGAAATCAATCACCTATCTGGAGGTTTCAGGGCAGTCTGCTAATGGTTTTCATGTGACTTCTTCTGCTAGCTTTGAGAGATCAACACAGGCACAAGAAAACCTGGATTTGGTTCTTGTTGTTTTATCTTAAGTTTTCCTATGATCAATGTTATTAATGACATTCAAGCCTCTCTTAGAGTCTTCAGTAGTTAAACAGAGATAGAGAATAAAAACATCTCCAGACCTTCCATTAACTAGAAGACCAGAGCCATGTCTGTTTGTTCCTAGCACAACCATTCGGAAAATCCCCAGCAAGCCAGTCGGAAATCAGGAGAATATTTAACTTTTGCTCACAGGCTATTCCCAGCTCTTTCCTTTTTCAAGGACCCATGGTACTACCCTCCATGGTACTACTCAAAACTGAGTAAATACTCAGTTTTGTTGGAATAACTCAGAATCCCCATGGTTACAGCTATTTGATTGCCCTTTTGCTCACCTTACTACAGTGGGCAAATATCTCCAGGAAATTAGCGGGAAAAACAGATGGGGGAAGAAACCACACCTAAATTTGACAGAAATCATAAAGATCTGTACATGAACATAGTTTTTAGCACAACTCCCAGCTAGAGGGGGTAGGCTGAATTACCCTCTACCGTGCTGCATCAAAAAAGAAACAAATCAGAAGTTGGAAAGGGTACCAAGCCACAAGTAGCCAATAGTCACGCCATTTGCTACAAAGTTACCAAGGGATCTAATTTCCATATCTGCATGAAATATGGTGAAAGCAATAATCGTATTGACAATTTATACTTCCTGCCACATGGATACAGAGACACACAGAATATGTCAGCTGTGGCTATGATGAGTGAAGACTGGTTGCCACAGGGAAGATGTAGCTGACTGGCCAAACTCAGAGAAAAAAATACAGTGAAGTGTTGAGGAAGGTGGGCTGACAGAGGAAGATCTTGTATGGCTACGAGTGAATGGGTCAAGGCACCCTGACAGAAAGGAAGAGCCAGAAAGACATAACAAGCCACTCCTTAATGGGGTATGTGAGATTTTTTTAATGAGCAACCTATGCTTTTACCCTGATGGTTGCCAGGGAATACAAGAGCAGATTCTGAGAAAGGTTCTGGTGTATGTTTGTATCAATCAGGTGAAAAGGTTCCTATGGGGCCAAATGCATCTCGTTTCTGTTGCTCCTGATATTGCCAGCTGTTCTGGGCCTTTCCAGGTGAGGAGGCAAAAGAGGGGAAAAAAGAACAGCATCTTGCAAAACATGTATTGCACAAATTCACATCTTTACTAAGAGCGCGCTTCAAAGAGGAGGGAAGAATATAGCCTGTATCTTCAAGTACATCACCTAACTAATACATCATGCCAAAAGTCGGTTCCATCATTAAAGCAGAAGGAATGCCAGTTATTGAAAACACTGGACCTTCAGTAGTGTTGAGGCAGTTTTGTGCTGGCCAGTTAGTAAATGTCAGAAGGAAGGAAAATCAATTTTTATCGTATACCTAAAGTGAAAGCAAAACTGTGCAATTAACTTATATGCCTATTGACTACATAATGAAAAGTGCAATTAGATATATTGCTTGCAAATCCTACCATAGTCAATGGCAGCATATGGAGTCATGGGAAGCATGTGGGTATATTTGAGTGTGTGCTCTATCTAGACAACAGCAGAGAGGTAATCAAGTTAGAATTAAATATAGTTATACCAGTTCAGTTAGACCACACAATTCATTTCTAGAACACAAATAACAACTCACGAAGTGAATGAGATCATTAAATCCAATATACTTAAAAAATTTATTTGCTGAAAGCATGAGACTGAAAGCTTTACCCAGAAATGAAAAATCTAACAAATTGGCAACAAAATGTAATATAGGAAGAAAATAAAAATAAATTCAGAACAGCAGGCTCACTGCCACACATAAGAAACAATAAAAGTTGGAAACTAATCCCTGACAACTGAAAATTTATGGCACTGCAAAATACAAGTGACCACCCTCAGACTATTTTCACTTAGTAGAATACTGAAAAGCTTCTTCTGAGAAAGTTAACATTTTCAGAATTAATCACGCTCATTTGGATTTGTGTTGATTCAATAAGTGTACTTATACACATTCACTAAATCAATGACCTTTTTTTCTTATATTATTACAAAACAATTTGGAAACTGTAATTTTTTTGCTCCTCTTCTGCTAGATTCAATAGTTATTTGGATACCATGGTATCCTAGAAAATCTTTATGCTGAAAAAGTAACTCACAGAATTTGATTCGTCAGAATGAACATACAAAGACAAATATTCCAAGGTAAGGAAATTAAAAATCTAAGTTGCTCAAATCCACTTTCTTTCAACTGTCCAAAGTTTTGCTTTTTTTATCCTTTTGAACTGTGTTCTTTAATACATTTCTGCTTACATTAAATACATAACATAAAACACATAGGAAGTGAAAACTGTTCAGCCTTTTACTATCCAGAATCCTATGTATTTAAATGCATGCAGTTAACATTTCCTTAAATGCAGTCAAAAGTAATTCACAGCAATCACTTGACAAGATGGTAACAGAGAATAAGATAATTAGCATGGAAACCATCAGGACTCTGCAGAACCAGCCAACTTTACTCCTACCACTTCCAGGAGCATCATCATACTAACAAAGAGCAAGGCCATTTTAAATCTCAAATTTCAGAAAAATTAAAGCTGAATAAAACCTTTCCAGTGGTATATCTCCTGTTAACAGTCTTCATTATGCCCATACTGTAAAATGAATGAGGAAAATATTGATGTAGGCACAATACCACTACAGTGTAACCCCCCTAAAAGATATTAAGTCATTAGCATTACTAGGCTGAAACTCCCATGCGCCTGCCCCATCTGGTCCTGTTTTTATTGTATATACAAATTACATTTATGGTGCAGACCAGTTGCTGCTGGTAAGGTTTAAGGTGGGGAAGAAGAGGCCTTTTCCCTGGGGAATAATATTTACAGCAAGAAACTTAAATAAGCAACATAATTCAAACAGAAAAATAGTGGATTCCCCTGTCTGGAGAATAGACTGAGACCAGTACCTTCCTAACAGAGCATTTCTTCTCAGGAACAGAATACTGACTGCCTCAAACAAGGCTTGAAAGGGATCCAGGCACATCAGACAGTTAACCACAGGCTTCTTCCTAAGAAGATTAGTCAGGGCTGAACACCAAAGTGGTGCCAGTGATCTAGTAGAAGGGTGGCATCTTTCTGTTCCACCTCTCAAGCCTCCCCTCATCTTTCAGCAAGTGTGGGAAATGCCAACCATAAAGAGTTGTTACATTCCATTTCCTGGGGAAAGGAGCACTGCATCTTACAGAGAATCCAGAGGCAGCAAAGTCTCCTGATTCAGTGACTGTAACAGAGGAGCCCTTGTAGGCTTCCAGAACTAGATAGAAGCAGGAAAACTAGCAGGGAGGAAGAGGCAAAGCAAAGCCCTGCAAAGTACAAAACCAGAAAACTTAGAAGTAATCAAAGCCCAAGTTTAAGGTTTAGTCTCTACTCAGAGGGAACAAAGAAATGGAGGCCACAAGATACATGTTCTGCACTCCGATGCCATCTGTGAGGAGACGCCAGCAAGCCGGAGGCCATCTCTCAACTTCCCTCAGTCTTTTTTGCACCCAGGAGATGCTCTTCATTCAACTAATCTTTCCCTTTTCCTAGCGGGGAAGTAATAGGCTCTTCTTTCCACTTGCATGCATTAGCCTCCATTAGACAATCAAGGTATGATTTTAATTTCTGCAGAGTTCTGCCCCCTGCATAGAGAACCAACAGCCACACAGCACGAATTACCTCCTTCCAACCCCAGACCCAGTGGGACACTCATAAACTGTAGCTCTTATGAGCCCAGGCATATTTCATTAGCAGATAATCAGCAAGCCACTCATTATCTAAAATATGAGCATTTTATTACAAGAATAGAGGGAACTCTGCAAAGGATACTTTTACCACATTTTGTATGATTTGTTGTGATTTTGAATGTCCGGCGCCATGATTTTGTGTTTCAGAGAATTGTTTTTGTGTAAATAGGCATCTGAATAAACAAAGATTGTAAGAATATATGATATTGTCTATCTTTCAGCCCAGGATATGTAAATGCAAAGACTTGAAATTAAAAATTATGCCTTCTGCATAACTTTGCAGTCTACAGAGTAACAGGAAATAGATTTTGATGTGATTTATGCATAAGTAGATGCAAAATAAATCTAGCAAAATTTAAAAATACTCTCAAAACCAATGAGAAGCATTTCTGTCCTGAGCACAGGGATCTTGACTCAAGAGGGAGCTAGGTAGCTGGTTTTATCAGCAGAGCATTTCAATATTCTTACTCGTTTTCATTTGAAAATTAAGAAATTAAATAAACCTGCTTATGCTCACAATTGATTTTGTTGACAAGACAACAGCTAGGAGTTTTATTCACTAGGGTTGAACCCCTGACTGTGTACTGATGGTGATTTCATTGAACGATTTAAACTGAACACTTCAATTCAGTTGAACTGCCTTTTTCTATAAACCGCAGAATAGTGTTCAGGCAATCCTTCATTTTCACCTCAGATTTTCAGACAAGAATTCAGAGGACACTCAACTCTTTTCTGAACTAGTAAGGCAAAAGTAAGCAAGAGGACTAGTAACGTCATGGAATCACAGAATGGCCTGGGTTGGAAGGGACCTTAAAAATCATCTCATTGCTACCCTGCTGCCGTGTTCAGGGACATGTTTCACTAGACCAGGTTGCTCAGAGCTCCCTCCAGGCTGGCCTTGAACACTTCCAGGAGTGTCACCCAACTATTCTTCATTTCCATCAGAAAAGTGTACTGGCATCTGACATATATATGTTTATTGCAAATATAAATTTTCAAGAGATCAAAGGTAGATACTATGACCTGATATTTTGCTGCATAGTTTGCTAAAATGTTTTTACTAGCTAAAACTAGTTTTACTAGCTTCAAACATGCATTAAAAAACAGCTCAGAATGAACCTAAAGAAGCCTTAGCAGGAGACAAACTCTATCACAAATGTTGACAGAGCCATCCAGACGCAGCAGGGACAAAATTACAAGAAGCCAGACAAAGTAAGGAATGACTTTTCAGAGAAAAATAATTTTATGGAATCCGTTACAGATTTTCTCTATAACTCTTTTTGAGGGGTTGGAATTTACAATTAGTGCTACCAAAGTACTGGAAAACCCCTACTGTAATAAAAAAAATTGCCTGAATCTTAGAGGTGAGCAAAAGTAAAATACCAAAAATACTTACTGTAGAAAATATTTTGAGCAAAAAAAGGAATGTGTTTATGTTTCTGTGCTGGCTGGCAGGGGTGCACCTGGCAGCTTAATTTCCTGCTGTAAACAGTAGGAGAACTGTACCCATCTCTCTCAAGTGGGTAGATAGGAGCCATTTAATTATTGTTTCTCCAATACAAAAATTCAACTTTCTAAAAACAATTTTCAACTTTCAGTTACTACTTCTTGCAAAATTATGATGATGTTTCTCATGCATAACATCATTCCAGTCAAACTTGTGTTTGTGACTTCTAGTACCTCACCCTGGTTGTGGGGAAGAGCCCGAAGATGGGGAAAGATGAGGGATTGGCTCTGGACTGGAGCTAGTGGTGTGAGAGCCTTTGTGCCAGTGGCAGCACACAAACACCCAGGTGGCCCTGGGACTGCACCAAATACTTTGACAGAAGAGTCACTGCTTAGGATGACACGGCTCACCAGCACCAGGACACTTCCCACAGCCAAGAAGGGAATGCAGCACACTTGGCCCTCCAGCCTGCCCACTGTTTCTTGCTGTTCCGTGACTAATAATCTCTCTCGTTTATTTCAGAATAGGTGGAAGGGAAAGCAAGGCCTATTCACAAAATCTTATGTAAAGCAAGGAAGAACATCTGCAGTTGTTTGTCTGGAGGAAGGTTCCTCCCCATCCCTGCCTAATGACCACAAAGTTTAGACAAGGAAGGAGGGAAAAGCCTTATGGCCTTTTGGCACTTGCTTTCCCCTTCTTGTCACCAAACTGTAGAATGGGAAACAGTTACACAAGATTTGTTACCTTCAAAAATAAGGAGGGTGCTGGAACTGATTTATTTATTTAAGTTATGTAGTAATGGTTTTGCTCTCTGAAGTGACAAGGAATGCTTGTACGAAGCGGAAGTATTGGTGAAACTTCATGTTGGGACAGAGTCTACAAAAGCAAACACATAAGCCCAACTCTTGTCACCCCCACCCCTAAATTCAAAGCATGTGACAAACAAGCACTACACCAAAATCAGCAGAAGTTATGTTTAGATGATTGCTTTAGAGTTTATTTACATATCTTAATTTACAGCAGTAGGAAAGAGTTTTAGCTAACAAAAATGAGCATTGCTTCATTTTTAAATAATGCTTCTAGCTTAGCATATAAAGAAAATACTGTTTAACTAAGTAAGGGTTAAACTTCACTACCATGCCAGAAAACCATCCAAGTTAATTCTGCTGTAAACAAATCCTACTGCCAGTTACAGGCATTATTACTGCAACTCTAAGAAAAGTTCTTAAATAACTGTGTTTGCCATGAATGCATTGAATTATACATTAAAAGATCGGTGTCTTCCTTCAACTTGGCAAACGCTGATCAGGCATTTGCCAACTTGGAGAAACATGTCAAACGTTCAGCTAGACAGCATTAAAACCTTAAACCTCTTGGGGGCAATGAAAGTAACACCTAGAAAACTCAAATGAACAAAAGCGGACTTTAACACATCGTATGAAAAGCAGCAAGAAAAGAATTAAGAACAGATTCCTGCATTAGCTCTCCTTGTTTGATGCCTGATGACAAGCCACATATACTACTAAATTCTAAATTAAAAAAACATTTACATATGTGATTGGATCAGGGGAGAGAGAGCAACGGGGGCGTGTCCTGAAGGTCAGGACATGAGCAACTGCTGCCTGTGACAGGACGCATGAGAAGTCTTGGGCTCTGCAGTTTGGGAGCCAGTCTGCCTGGAACGGGGAGAGGATGGTACAAGCAACCCAGAAACGCTAACACAACCCACTCACCAGGGCTTTCTGTTCCGTAATTCTGCTGTTGGTTCTAGTGAGAAGCAGGAGGCAAAAAAAAGCTGTAGAATAGGTCCCTCTTCCATACCAGTGGGGACGTGTGCTGCACAGGGCAGCCAAGCAGCAACAGCCCTTCTCGCTCAGGAGAAACAGAGCAAAAGGGTAGCAGAGGACAAGCCAGCAGTACAAGACCCTATGTCATGTGGCAATTGGCTCTTCAAGGTTCTTTATGCAGCAGCTACAGAATTGCTAATGGCTGCTGCTGTGGTGAATGTTGTTTTTGACCTCTGATAATACCTGTGAATTTCCCAGTGGAGAATTAACTACTCAACCATCCAAATACAGCCAAATCAAAATTTGGCAAAAATAAAAATTTCCATTTTGGCATCCAAACGTTCAAAATACTTTTTTCTTCACTGTTTTTGAATTATGAGTGGAAAATGACACATGTGCATGCACCCGGCTAAGTAAAAGCATACCAGGAGTCCAGCACCCACTTCTTCAAACTATGAAGTAATCACTCAGTTTTGTTTAAAAGTAGGCAGTTATTAAAGCTGAAAAAAAAATGAGGTCAGTTATAACTAGACAAGAGAATGTCTGCTGGTTTTAGAAAAAAACGCAGTCATGAACATCATGACACAATCATATTCGAGGTACATATTGCCAATAATCCGTAGACAGTCTGGGCTATGTCCTTAAAAGTTTGTAAACATATGGGGTTTTATTTATTTATTTAACTTTAAGCTTTGAGTTAGTTTGAAACTGGTTTTAAATGTCACAGAACACCCACCCACAAAAAAAAGGCAAGGAGGTTTTGTGTCTTCCTTGTTTGAACTCTACAGAAGAGAGGAGACATTTCCCACATTGCTTCCTTAGAGGCATGTTATGCAAATCCCTACATAGAAGTAGCCAGAAGAGTTGCATTACCTTCACAAAAAGAGCAATACAACTTAGTGAACAAAATATTTATGGCAAACATTTCCACTCTAATTTTGTTTATTTTGAGCAACCTTGTCTTTTGGCAATACTACTTCAATATCCACCCTGGCACCGGTAGAAGCTGACACTCACACAAGCACATGGACATGCCTTCCTCTGCTCTCACACCCTGAAAAAATAAAGCATCTTTCTAATGAGAGAAGCAAAAGAGCAGAAAACCTCCCTACATTTAACTCTGAGTTCAGGCAGCTTAGGAATTCCACATAAAACAGCACCTGAAGTCTTAGGCAGCCCAACAAGTCCATTTCAACTTTCTCTTCCTAGAACAGGGGCTCCAAACACCTACCTGGATCCTCCAGCTTGAGGAGAGTGATAACAGCTGCTTAGCATAAGACTGACCAAGCAAACACAAACTACCTCCTCAGCCTTCCAAAGAGGATGAAAAAATCAGCAGCCTCCCATCAAAGTCACTAGTCACCACTTCCTGAGCAGCCACGTCCTGATTAATCAACCCACGCATTTGATAGTAGCCCCCAAATTTATAACCTCGTCCCTGAGCTTTGGTTTGTTTCAATTTGTTCAGCTGATCTGCTCAGCTGTCAGACAGCAACTGCCAGTCTGACCCTTGCACACCCCTCAGACTACTCATCACTGGGCAGTTGCTGTACCCTTCAACTGAGCTGCCCTGCTCTGCACAAATACAGGATTCAGGTTCTGCTTCTGTTCTCCAGGCGATTAAGAAACTATCCGCTTCTGCAAAAGAGACAAAATGGGTCATCAAGACATATTCTAAGGCAGGTCGTTTGGGGAGAGCTCTGAATAAGAGGCAATGTGAAAAAGAGGCATAGAAAATGTTTTTTTTCATGGTGCTAGTTCACAACGTTACCTGTGACGGGACTGCCCAGGTTACAGACTGCTTTTAAATAACCATCAGGCACCTAAGGAACTGCCTGACTTACCATGGCAACTGGACTCTTTCTTATGTTTATATTACTGATTGTTCAACACATTTCACATCTCTATTGCTAGAGAGCAAGGTGACAGTCAGTCCTTAGTGGACCTTCAGAGCAACCTAAAAGACAAAGGGAAATAAGCCCATGCTACACCTTAGCATTTATATACTTCCAGCTTTACCGTCCAACATCCTTGTAGCACATGTTTTGACCCGAACAGACAAAACTCAAAGGCCAGGAGCAGGACTAGCACGAATGGGGAAAAAAGGGGAAATGCTTCGTGGAAATTAGGTGGCTTTGAATGAGTTGCTGAGAGAGAGAAGGCTTAAAATCAGCTGAGTAAACAAATTGCAAATGGAAGCCAGCAGGGTAACATTTGAACCCAGAAGTATTACTCACTAGGCAATTCAAAATATACTGTTTAAAATTCATGTTTGCTACAGCAAAACTCTTTCACTTGGATATCTTCAGGAAATAAAAAAAAAATATAAAGAAGTAGAAAAACATAACTTATCCCCACCAATTTTTAAATCACAGCTCATATTTGCAGATGGTGTGTTCAATACTTTCCACATTCTAGCTAAGAAGTCAAACATGAGGCTATGAGGGAAGGGTATTACAGGCTTTTAAATCATTCCTCATATGTGCTTGAGGTGATTTATGTGACAGCTGTGCATTGAAGTCCACATATTCACTTACAAAAATGCACCTTCCAGAACAATATAATTAAGTAATAGGAATTCAATTCAGGTAGGTTTTTCAGTTTCCTGTGGTGATCTCCAAACAAGAATGCTTGTCTGTAGACAACAAATTGAATTAGGATGCTTACTGGAAGAGGTAGATGACCTGCCCCATTAAGCCAGCTGACATTTCATTGTAATCTCTGACTGAAAGGGCTATTCATGGAATTTGGGTTTCACATCAGGTTTCTCTTGCTTAATCCTCTGAGGTATATTATATGTTCTTCCTATAGGAAGGTTATGCTACTTGAATTTCTTTGAGTGAAACACAGACAGTTGGCATTTGCCCTCATTTAATTTTAATATTGTCTTCTCAGACAAACCTTAATTTAAGGTGCACTTTTCTCACATAGAAACACTAGATCTGTGTCTGGGCATCACCTGCATAAAGCTCCGTTTGTCAGCAGCATTCTGCAGTGAAACTGCCAAGATTTGGTCTCTTCTTCATTACATTATCTATCAATATTCTCCAACATGATTAACCAGCATCTTAATCTAGCAATATGGTACTGAACTCCAACATGTTTTGATTTGATATAGTGTAAAAGATATTTGTAATAGTACTTTCCTAGCATATAATGTATAAGCAGCAATTCATTTGAACGAAGTCTGTAAAACAGGGCTAAACAACAGGATACAGATTGCCTTCAGACTTTATAATGAGCTGCAATACGTTACACCTGATTTACATAACTCCACAAAGAGTTTAGAGCTTTTTGTGTCAGACCCGTGACCACGTGGTCAGTAAGACTGTATCATCTAGATACCTATAAAACATGTATAGAGAAATAAAAACATGAGATTGGTGTTGACACAGTACCAGCCTGTTGCTAGAAAACACACGGCATGACCTCACTGAAACAGCAGAGCACTAAAAACCTTCAGTGTGATTACTCTTTTACTTTTTTTCCCCCAAACTGGCAGCATCAGTCTTTCTAGAGCAAATCCTTGTCTGTCCACTATTTGATGATTATTTTCTGCTTCATCAAAGCAGTAAAGAGTGAACCAATCTTTTGACAACATTTCTCGGAATGTCATAGATTGTTCTTATGAATTTGACATGTCATTTGGCTTCAGGGACTGATTAAAGGACATACAAAAAAACACAAAAACAAAACCACCAAACCCCAAAATAACTAAGGAATGATTTTATTGTGTTACGATTTTATGCTGGCCAGTATTCTGATAGAAACTAACACAGTGGATTTTTGTCAACAAATTAAAACTGTTTCCTACATCAGGGCTCAACATATTTGACCCATTCTATATCCACCTTTTTTAATGCTTGTATTGTTTCCTTCCTTCTTGTTAGCAAAATATATATATAAAAAAGTCTCAACTGTGAGTTTTCGCACAGACTGATTCATTAAGTCATTATTTTGTCTTTCCTTCTGCTACCCACAACTTGATTGCCACAAATGTAGTTCCTTCCTGGCAGAGTGCCTTTGGAGGCACAAGTGTGTTCTCATATCACCACACCATGCAGAGAGCAGGAGCCCCACTGACTCAAGCCCAGCATGACAAAACAAGGGCCTCTGATATACTTCTCTGCTTGTTCAAAGAACAGTTGGGAGTGCTGTCAAAGACAATTCAAGGATATCCACATCTCCAGATTGGTCAAACTACCACGTGTTAAATAATTGATCCTATGTGCATCAAAGAGTTTTGTTTCAATACTTTAAAAGAATATTACATCTCACAAAACTAACAGGTTTTTCTGCATCCTCATCATACCTCCTCTGTAGCTAAAATTTCTGCAAATTTGTGCCCATTCTGTGCGGGCTTTCATATGCAGAATGAAGTCAGTAGAACTTAGTGAGCTGTTCTTAAAAACTTCATTGAGACACCTGACAGAGAAATAGAAAGGGCTCTGTCTTGCAGATCCCTGATGCTCCCTCTAGGCAAACTTTAAAGCAAATTCATCTATTACTTTTCCAAAATCTATTGATTTATTCACATGCCTGGGATTAATTAAGTGCTTAAAAATTCAGCAAGATTGGATACTTAGAGGGTAGGCTTTTGAACTTCTTTTGCAAAGCAAAGCTCAAAGTAAGCACTTTTCTCCCATGATTTTGCAATTTTTTCATATTAGAAAGACAAAAAAATTTGGGCTTGCATTTCTAATTTTTGCACGAATTTGGCATGAACTGCACTCAGAAAATCTGATACAATTGTTATTCATTATTCTAGGAATCCTAAATGCTGATGTAATGTAGAAATGTACAGGTTTTTTCATGGGGAGGGGATGTGAAAGGGGTAAGAGGGCTTAACCTTGCAATATTTAAAACCAAGGCTGACTTCTAGTTCTGTAGGGAATTTAAAGGATGTCTTCGCTAAAAGCAGATGCGTACATACATATGTGTTTACACATGTGTTCACACACAGTCAAACTTGCTACAGGACCTAAAGGAATAGGATTGAATTTGGGTAAGAGTCATTCTCTAATTAATGGGGAACTGGTCACTCAGGCAGGAGCGTCAGACGTGCTGACCGCGGTCCAAACCACATGGCTGCGTTTGGTTGGCTGTGGAAACTGAAAAGATTAACCACGTTAGTCAAAAGGGTTCTCAGGTCAAGACAGATTAACCTTTTATAAATCCTAAAAGTAGAGGACATCCTTTCCAGTTCTATTACTGGGGAATGTTTTATAGCTATTTCGTCATAGAATCACAGAATGGTTCAGGTTGGAAGGGACATAAAGCTTATCTCATTCCAACTCCCCTCCCACAGGCAGGGACACCTTCCACTAGATCAGGTTGCTCAATGACCCACCCAACCCGGCCTTGAACAC